>VCCN01006000.1:45201-59751 GCA_006491835.1 Architeuthis dux | reverse complement strand
CAAACAGTACTGTTGGTTTCACAATCAAGATTTTCAAATGAACGTAATTCAGTTTGATGATATATATATATATTAGATGAGAAATAGTTTGTTGGAATCATTTGATCTTTTAATAAATGTTGCATCGAATCATCTTTAATTTTCCAGCTACGTTCATTTTCTTATCTATTTCATCAAGCACCTGTTTCCCCCCTTTTCAAATTTTCGTCATGTCTTATTATCTCTTTAACTCATCTTGTTCGATTCAAGTTCTTCCCTTTCAGACATTTGTCTTATTTGTTGCAAACATTTTTTTCTTCTTGGAATATGCATCAAAAATTAAAAGAAAAGAAAAGAAGAATCAATATTTTCTTGTTCCTTTTATTAGATAAGCTAAGCTTCTCCTGCAGCGATAGTTGTCACTGACTGACTGACAAGTTTACATATCAAAATATCAAACTTTAAAATCAATTCTCGAAATCAAACTGGGACGTAAGGTTGCATTCATTTTTTTAACATATCTCATATTGCTGTGTTTTTTTAACATATCTCATATCGCGCTGTTTATTTCTTTTAACATTTAACTGAAGTCGTTTTTAAATAGAGCGTCTATTATCTGACTTTCAGGTTGTTTTTTTTTAAGGTAAATCATTAAGAGAACAAAGACTTTGTTACCAAAACGAGAATACAGAAAAAATAATCTTTTTAAGAAATCATATTATTTTTTTTACTTTTAAGTTTATTTTATTTTTTTGGAGTGGGGTTCAGATTATATTATGGTTAGGGTTAGGGTAAGTAGTTTAGTACTTTTCTGGAGCGACATCTCAGATCCTATCAAATTTAGGGTTAGGATAAGTAGTTAAGTATATTAGAGGAGTGTGGCTCAGACTTAATCAGAGTTAGAGTTAGGGTTATGTTATTATGTGGAGTAGAACTCAGGAGTTTGAACCCCACGTCACATAAGTAATAAACTGCTTACCCTAACTCTAACTCTGATACAAGTTAGAGTTAGGGTAAGCGGTTTATTACTTATGTGGAGTGGAGTTCAAGCCTTTTCAGAGTTAGAATTAGGGGAAGCAGTTTATTAATTTGAGTGGAGCTCAAACCTTATCAGAGTTAGAGTTAATTTAAGTAGCTTATTACCTATGTGGAGTGGGGTTCAAACCGTATCAGAGTTAGTGTTAGGGTAAGATGTTTATTACTTACGTGGAGTGGGACTCAAACCTTATCAGAGTTAGAGTTAGGGTAAGTAGTTTATTACTTATGTGGAGTGGGGTTCAAAGTTGGAAAAAAGAGGGTCAATGAATAAGTTACTTCTCTCGCCTTTTGTTGGGCTGTGATCACTAAAAACGGTCTGAATTTTCTAAACACAAGCGGGCACATACTAGTGACCAATTTAGCATGAACTTACATTGCATATTGAACCCCCCGCTAAAAACTGATTGTGGGGGAATTTTACAAAATGACAAAAAAAAACATTTTCTCTACTCATTTCAAGTTTCTACTATGAATGGTATGGGCTTGGTTACATAGATAGATAGATAGATAGATAGATAGATAGATAGATAGATAGATAGATCGATCATCATCATCATCATCATCATCATCATCATCATCATCATCATCATCATCATCATCATCATCATCATCATCATCATCAGCAGCAGCAGCAGCAGCAGCAGCCGCCATTATAAGTCCACTGTTGGACAAAGGCCTTTCCCATCTTACTGGCAAACTTTTCTATCTCCTACTGCGTTTACTGTCCCATGGGCACAAATCAGTTAGTCTTTTCCCCCCATCTATTGTCATTTCTTCTTGCTAGGTGACCAGCCCATCTCCATTTTTGCTGCTAAATTATTTGTATAATATCTTTCACTCTGGTCTTCTCTCTGATCCAAGTTGATCTTTTTCTATCTCTTAGAGTTATTCCTAGCATTCCTCTTTCCATGGATCTCTGTGCTAGAACACTTAGATTAACCTAAACCCATCAACAGTTGTTAAACCGGTCTGTTGTGGGTAGTGATAATTAAGAATGGAAACTTCATGGGTGACTACTTGGTAACAACGGTACTGTAATCAGTTTGTGGCCTTGTGCCAGACTAGGCACAACTTAGTAAATAAAGACAAATAAAACCAGAACAAGCATGCAGAATTTTCTATCCTTGAAGGCAGGTTGGTGACACTTGTTACCACAACTGATCTATTGTAAAAAGAATAAAGGTGATATGCTTGAAGACATTCAATGAGTTTTAAACAAGTTTTGAGTAATTAGGAGCCGTCTCGTTACAGGGTAACTTAAAGGGCCAATAAGGGGCCAAGAAGAAAAATAGAAGAAGTAAATTGACAATGAGAAAAGAGCATTCTGCTGCTACTGCCTGGGAATCTAAGGAAATTAATTATGGGAGAGTGGTTTGCCCAAGTGCTCTATCATCCACTCTCTTTCCTGTTCACTGTTACGGCAGTGATAAGACATTTTGTCGAGATATCTGATGATGCGAAAGAGCACAGGAAAAAAGTAGATTCATGTTTTTCCCAAGGGCATTAGTGCAAAGTGTACATTACCAGTCTCACATTGAATTTGCTGCAAACTTTTATATCTCATCCCTCCATCTTGTGTCTGGTCTTTTCCTACTGAATTTATTGTCACATGGGCACCAATCAATTAGCCTTTTTCCCCCATCTATTGTCATCTCTTCTTGCTAGGTGACCAACCCATCTCCATTTTCGCTGCTTAATTATTTGTATAATATCCTTTACTCTAGTCCTCCCTCTGATCCAAGTTGATCTTTTTCTATCTCTTAGAGTTTAGTGTTATAAATATATTAGAAAAATAGGACGTTTATTTATAAGATTTACTTAAAACTAAAATAAATGTATGCATCTAAGTGACGCTCTGATAACGAGATTATTCAAAGAATTAAAATTTCACCACACTAAAAAGGTTTGCCTCTGATCCATGTTGATCTTTTTCTATTTTTTAGAGTTATTCCTAGCATTGCTCTTTCCATGGCTCTTTCTCTCAAGTTGGTTTTCAGCGTGTTTTGTTAATTTCCATGTTTCGCATCCGTAAGTCATGGCTGGTATGATGCCACCATTGTATACTTTACACTTTAAGCACATTGGCAAGGTGTTCTTCAAGATGTCTCTATCCATACCAAATGCTTTCCAACCTATCGTTATGCGTCATTTTAATTCGCTGTCATGGTCTTAGAATTATGAAAATATTTATTCTCTGACAATACAGGAAGGCTAAAGAATATATCAACCAGACCATTGTGTTTAAAACAATCAAAATGAGAACAAAAATCTGAAAAATACACAGAATAATGTAAATAGAGTCGCTTCGTGTGATATTAGCTCCATCTTTTAGGCAGCAACAATTTTCATTTGTAAATTTTATCAGGCGAAAAAAATTCCTGAAAGCAAAGCATAAAAAACTTGTTCTTTATCCGTTTCTCCATCAAAAAACAAAATGAATAAATGTAAATAAAATATAAAATAAAACAACACAACTAACAAAGGGAAAAGACAAAAAAAAAAAAAGATGATGATTGGGTTATGTTAGGTTAAATGTTTTTTTTTCTTTCTTTTATTAATTTTTTTCTCTATTTTTCTAATTCCATTTTTTTGTCAAATTCTTTTCTTTCACTTTTTTCATTTTTTTTCTTCTTTTGAGCTTTCTTTAATTCTTTCCAAAGCCAATTCAAAGAGGTCTTGTTAGTCACTCAATAGAAACCGTCACGTGACCAATGTCTTTTGGCAGCATGGGTGATCAATTAAAAAATTGGAAAAAAAAGGGTGATCAATGAATAACTTACAGTAAAACTAGCATTCCATGGGAAATTATGAATTGATGCCACCCATATATGCTGTGTTGGGGGTGATCAATTAAGAAGTTGGAAAAAAGGGGGTCAATGAATAAGTTATTTCTCTCGCCTTTTTGGGGGCAGTGATCACTAAAAAAGTCTGTATTTAAAAAAAAAAAAGCATGAACACTGCTGGACACAAACTAAGGGACCAATTTAGCATAAATTTGCATTGTAAATTGAACCCCCAACTAAAAACCTGTTTAGGGGTGGAATTTAAAAATTTAAAAAAAGGGACCAATTTTGCATTAATTTATATTGCTAATTGAATGCCCCCCCCCCATTAAAAACCTATTTGGGGGGGAAATTTTCAAAACGAATTTTGTAGACATAATAAGCAGTAAATGTATAATCTATCAGCCCTCTAGCTCCATTAGTGCAGCCTGTATGCATGACATATACATACATAGCCAGACCAGTTTAAAAACTGGAGAAACCTAAGTTGACTGTTTTGGTGACAGTTTTGGTTGATGGTTTCTAATATGTTTCTTCAAGTTTTTCAATGTCTTTCTCTGTTCACGGTTATACCTGTAAGGTATTCTTCATTTATCAACTTTCATGTTGCTTCAGAAACAAAGCAAATGCAAAGTTTCAGCCAAATCATAAGGCAAGAAAGCAACAACAAAACAATCTTTTTTTAAAAATAACCGAACATGAATATATAACAAATAACAGAGATAAGATGTTGCTTTGATGAATTTTTAAAAAAATGTCATTTTCCTTCTTTCCTCTCTCTCTCTCTCCCCTCTCTTCCTTTCTCTCTTTTCCCCCTTTTCTTTTTCTCCTTCTCACCTCTCTCCCTCTAGTACTGACAGATCTATACATACATTAAGTTTTTAAAATTTTAATTTTTCCTTCCTTCTCTCTCTTCCCCCCACCTCCTCTCTATCCACCTCTCTCTCTTCCTCTTCCTCTCTGTCACTCTGTTTCTTTCTCTATTTCACCCCTCTCTCCCTCTTATACTGACAGATCTATACATTAATTTCTTCTTCCTACTTTCCCTCCCTCTCTCACTCTCTTCCTCTCTCTCTCTCTGAATCTCTTTCTGTCTCTCTTTGTTCCTTCTCTTCTCTCTCTCCCTTTTTACTGACAGGTCTATACATACATTAAATTTTTAAAATTTTAATTTTTCCTTCCTCCCTTGTCTCCTTATCGATACAGATCTATACATTTCCCCCTTGAGGTAGTGGCATACTTTTGTTGCTCATTGTACCGGCAAGTGCAATAAAACATTGAACAAAAGACAAGGCACAAAACACTGTTAAAATCATTTAAACAACAGGCCTAATGAATAAAATCAGGTGATTACCTGACACTGTGGAGGCTGAAGTGCCCATGAAGGCTGAAAGGCCTGTGAAGGCTGAAATGTCTGTGAAGAATAGTACTGACCATTGCCAGACAATTTCACATGATGTGGCCTTTTAAAAAAACAGAAATGATTGAAACAGACAAATGGAACCAAAGAAAGAAAAAAAGGCAAATACATCCAATGTTTATTTGTGTAAGCCCCTTGTGGAGCATAGGGCTGCAATCACACCATGCCAGCAGGCTTGGTTCTGGCCAGCTCCTTTCATCTGGGCCCATAACGTTCTTGCCGTCTTTGCCATACTCTTGACTGATCTTCTTCAGGTCTGCTTTCGCCTCCAAACTCTTCTCTCCTCCTTGTAGACCCCACTCGGCCACTACACCCTTTTAGCTTCAATTTACAAAAGTTGAACTTCAAATGAAAAAAATTGAACTTCAATTTACAAAAGTTGAACTTCAAATGGAAAAAAATTGAACTTCAAATGAAAAAAGTTGAACTTCAATTAAAAAGTTGAACTTCAAATGAAAAACAATTGAACTTCAAATGAAAAAGTTGAACTTTAACCTTTTTAATTTGAAGTTCAACTTTTAAATTTGAAGTTCAACTTTTTTAATTTGAAGTTCAACTTATTCCCGCTTATTCCCCCCCTCTGCTAATTCGATTAGATTAGATTAAATTTTTAAAATCACCCCCCCTCCAATTATTCAGAGCTCAAGAGTACTTAGCAGTTGTGACCCAGGAATGCTACCTACGAAGCACTGAGTTTTACTTTGAAATTATCTTTTTTAATTGAAGTTCAACTTTTTTCATTTGAAGTTCAACTTCTTTAAATTGAAGTTTGACTTTTTTAAATTGAAGCTAAACAAGTGTAGTGGTGATGTTGCACTCTCAAACAGGATTCTGATGTTCTAAGTCTCTATCCTGGACAGGGCTGGCCCTAGGATTCTTGGTGCCCTGGGCATGCTGAACTTCAGTGGCCTTTAAAGTATATTATTATCTTATTTATTCATTCATGTTTTACAGTGAGAAAAATAAATATATATGAATAAAATGTTTATTATAATAATCAGTTAAAACAAATACACACCATCAGAATTTTAGATCATCCATTGATCAATATAACAGATTCATTAATACCTTCCCTCCAAGCTATTGTGAGCACTCTACCTAACCAAACTAGCTAAGCCTGATTGAGCTTGTCATCAGTCATCAGAATTTCCTTTGCCAAGTATTTCTCTTAGTTTTATCACAATAGAAAGTATTTAACTGTCAGATATTCCTGAAAAATCTGACTTCACATCTGGGAATTTTCTTATTTTGACTGTTTTTGTTCTTTTTAATTTATTCATTTTCCCATTTATATTTGGAAAGTCCTACTGTCTCAGACACATGACTGGTGCCTCCTAGCACTTGGTGCGCTGGGAGACTGCCCATATTGCCGGTAGCTAGGGCTGGCTTTGATCCTAGTTGTTGCCTTTGTTGACAGTTCAGCAAACTGACTTTTGGCAGTATGCGTCATGAGCCCTTCTGAAGAGGAATCTTCCCGGCTAGGCTCTCGCTGGGCTGATCTTTGGGGCAATCACAAGGGCGATACTGCTATGCTTTCAGTAACACGTAGGTCTTACAGGATGGAGTTGCTAACCCCATGCCCAAACCTTGACCTTTAACCTGGCTTGAGACCAGCTAGATGACCAAAAAGGAACATCTTGCCAAAGTTACTAGATTAGACCGTTTATTAAACTTATATTGCAATCAAAAATCCTCTTTTTAAACTCTTTAATTGAGATCAAAGCACTGCCAGATTAACTATGTTGCAAAAGTAGTGTATGCTACGGGCCCCATACTTTCAATGCTTAATGCTTGCAAGCAATCGATTCCAATTCAGTGATTCTGCACTTGCTCTATTACTATAGTACTATACTGCTCAAAATTCTGATGAAAGACAGTGTTTAAGATTAGTAATTTTAGCCAATTATCACCTTTAATTGGGTTTATTATTTTAACTCAGTAAATAATGGTAGTTTGGTATTGATGTAATACAAATACAACACATAAATACAAAGATATTTGAAACAGAAGTCATACCTGCTGCACAGAAATAAAAACGAAAGGAAAGTAATACTGTTACTGAAACATATTTGTTGTATTATCTGGCTGTATAGAAAATGGAAAAATATAATTATTTTGCAAGTAAAAAATGTATGTGTTTTAATATCTATGAGTATTTTCTTGATTTGGGGCCCCTATATGTGTGTCATTAAATAGGGCTGTTAGAATGAGTGTTTACTGTATTTCACACATACACACAAAGACAGAAACACAAACACACACACACACACACACACACACACACACAAGCCCCACCCTCCCAAATATGCACGTACATACACACGCTCACACATATACACACAAATACATACAAACACAAACACACATACACACACATAAACACACACACACACAAACACAAACACACACAAAAACACAGACAAACACAAACAAAAACAGATACATACACATGCACACACACACACACACACACACACACAAACACATACACACAGACTCACATATAAACATATACATACACACACAAACACACAGACAAACACATACACACACAAACTCACAGACAAACACATATACATACACAAACAAATACACACAAACACATATAAGCATACACACATGCACACAAACACATATACATATACAAACAAATACACACAAACGCATATACATATACAAACGAATACACACAAACACATATAAACACACAGATACATATGCATACACACACGAATACACAGACACATATAAACACACACACACACACACACACAAACATACATAAACATACACATACTCACACATAAACATATACATGCACAGACAAACACATACACACACAAACACATAGACAAACACATACAAACACACATACATATACAAACGAATACACACAAACACATATAAACACACACACACACACAAACATGTGCCTATGTATGTATGTATGTATGTACACAGTTTTCCCCCTCTTTCGATTGTATTGATTCTTACTGTTATGCCTAATCAATTAAGGTCCCTATCATTGATTGTCTGCTTGGTAATCAGCTGAAATTACTATTTTCTATTCGGGGGGGGGGGGCAATAATGTAATTAGGATCTCTGCTAATTGCTAACTACACCAACTTAAGAGAAGGAAAAAAAAAGAAAGCTTAAAAAGAGACCCTTTTAAAGAGGCAGAGAAAAGAACTAACAGCAAAAGAAGTAGAAAAGAAATAAAGAAAAAACAAAATGGTTGCCAAAATAACTTACTAATCTTGAACATTTCACGTTTATTCTAACCTTGAAGAAAGGTTAATTAAATGCAGCAAGTCATCAAATCACGTCACTTGCTTTTGTGCTCTTCCAAGTAAACTTTGTATATAGTCATATTTTCAATATGTTTATTAATTATACAAATCTTTAAAGTATTCACAAGGGAGGTAATATGAGTTACTTCCCCTTTTTTCCAAGGGAGTTAATGTAACTTTCTGCTGTTATAGTTTCAATGAAAGAAAGAGAAAAAAAATGGTTGATAAAATATCCAATCTTGAACATTTCACGTTTTCTCAAATTTAAAAGTATTTTGACCCTGAAGAAGGCTTGATTAAATGCACCCATTTTTATTAATTTTTTACTAGTATTTTCTTTCATCTTAAATTTTT
This sequence comes from Architeuthis dux, assembly GCA_006491835.1. Classification (NCBI taxonomy): domain Eukaryota; kingdom Metazoa; phylum Mollusca; class Cephalopoda; order Oegopsida; family Architeuthidae; genus Architeuthis; species Architeuthis dux. Next base: position 50,887 of record VCCN01006000.1, on the reverse strand, counting down.
AGTTGCCTTTTATCACACCTTCAATCAGACTGTCAATCTACAGCACTGAATAAACTGCATATTAGAAATAATGAATAACAAATAAGCTCTTGTTGAGACTCAAACTTGTGTCCTTTTTACTTGGGAAGCTGCCTTTGTATGATACTGCTCTACTAACTGAGCTTCTAGAGCTCTTATGACTAGCAGGAGATCAAATCTAACCCTTAATGTAATCCAGATTTGAAAAAAAATATCATTTTGGAGATTTGAAATCATGTCACAACATTGTCTTTTAACTGACTTTTGAGCACGTTTTAGAACAACAATCCAAGACATCATGATTTAAGACAATGTTGTGACGTGTCGTGACATGATTTCAAATCTCCTAAACAATATTTTTTTCAAATTTGAATTACATCTGACAGTTCTCCATTGATAAGTGTCAGACGAAAAAAGCTTATTTTTTCTAGTGTCATAAATATATATATGTAAATATGATGCTAGGAAAAGACAATGTCGAGACTCAGAATAATTTACAAGAAATTTATTTAATACCTTACCATGTTTCGACTTATTAGGTCGTCTTCAAAAGGAAGTCAGAGAAATTGATGTGTCTGCATGGACCGAGGTTTCTATCTGAATGAAGGTTGTTAGTAGTAGTGAGCGAGTGTGTTTTGTATTGGTGATAAACCTATTAAGTAAATTTCTTACAAATTATTCTGAGTCTCCACATTGTCTTTTCCTAGCATCATTATATCAGATAACCTTTATCTTATTGTACACCATATGTAAATATATATGAGTATTTGTAGTTGTTTCTGTCTACTATGTATCCGCTAATCACAGGCATTTTATTAATTATCAGCGGTTCAGTTATAATATGGTTGTCTTTCCTGGACTCCAACACCCGCACTATAAAGGGGGACTGTAATAATAATAACAATAGTTTGGAAAATTATTTTAGATTTTTTTCCAGAGATCTCGTTTGCATAAATCTTGCTCCTAACAATGATTTATCCGAGCAGCACAGAAACAACATCCCTTTTCTCCGGCTCTGGACCCATTCAGAATTTAACTATCTTGAGATATCCTCCATATTGTTTTTTTTTTAATTGTCTATCACTCCCCAATAAAACACACATCGTAGCCCTTTGTTTATTTATTCCAGGTACATTTATTTCCCAGGCGGAACCATTTCCTGCTGAATAAAACACATTCCATAAACGAAAGTTAGAATGTTATCCAATGCAAATCGTCCGAGAAAACCAAATTTTTAATACTACTTAGGGAGGGGTTTTTTTCTACTGAATTATTGACATTACAATTTTACTACACCACCGAGACGATACCAAACGACATTAGACGGGGAGAAAGGTGGTTAGGAAACTATCATTGTTGCAAAGTACGAGACGATAAACGTTGGCCGGAAAAGAAGGCTCCTCTCTCGGTTTTATGCATACACAAGTTTGTAAAACTCATAAATCTGTTGTTTGCCATTCAGTCACTCAATAGAAACCGTCACAATATCTTTTGGCAGCATGCCGTGTTGGGGGTGATCAATTAAAAATTCGGAAAAAGGGGTAATCAATGAATAAGTTACTTCTCTCGCCTTTCATGGGCAGTGTTCACTGAAAAAAGTCTGAATTTAAAAAAAACAAGCGTGAATGCGGCGAGCACAAACTAAGGTACCAATTTAGTATAAACTTGCATTGCAAATTGAATCCCCTACTAAAACCCTGTTTAGGATGGAAATTTTCAGAAAAAAAATAAAACGTTTTTTTAGACATACTAAATGTTTAAATTTTCAGCGCTCTATCTCAGTGCAGCCTGTACGCGTGATACATACATAGCCAGCCAGACCAACTTAAAAACTAAAGAAACAGTTGACAATTTTGGTGACAGTTTTGATTGACGGTTTCTAATTAGAGAGGTTGAGGGAAGGATGTGGTTTTGGGCAAAGGACACTGTGAACAATGGCTAGACTTTGTAAAGGAAATTTGCAAACATCAAAGCCATTTTTGCATGGCCAAATGTTACCGTGGAATGGGGCAAGGCAAGGAGTGGGCCCTCAGACATCTGCGAATCTCTAGGGGGACCATCTTGAGCCGATCGTCGGCCAAGCTTATTTCCAAAACGCTGTGATAAATTGAGATAATTAGATTAAATTGAACAGCCATTACTATCTATCTCCTTTTGATAAAGAGTTCCTCGGCAAATCGAATTGTTTCTCACACTGTCACCACTAGCACCATTACGATTTTAATGATCACCATCACTCCCCGGGAACGGTAGCGGGGGTTGCGGATGCATCTGCTCCTAATGTTGGACATGGCACCTTGGCAAATTCACAGGTTTAATCAGACTGTGGCAATTACTTGTTAAGTTAAGAAACAAAACCCAGTTCTCTTAATGAAGGACGGCTCTCAGCTGTTAGCAATTGTCATTGCAAAGTCTACAAAGAGCCTAATGGTTGGCAGAGTTCCCGAAGATCCATGCAAAGATTTCTCAAACTTTACCTTTTGGGTCAGTCAGATTTATAACTTTACAACCAAAATTTACTATCTATCTATCTATCTATCTCAGTCTGTTCTTATTTATTTATTTATCTATCTATCTATCTATCTATCAGTCTGTTCATATCTATCTATCTATCTCTGTTCATATCTATCTATCTATCTATCTATCTATCTATCTATATATCTATCTCAGTCTATTCATATCTATCTATCTATCTATCTATCTATCTATCTATCTATCTATCTATCTAAATCTGTTCATATCTATCTATCTATCTATCTATCTATCTATCTATCTATCTATCTATCTCTGTTCATATTTATCTATCTATCTAAATCTGTTCATATCTATCTTTCTATCGTTCTATCTATCTATCTATCTATCTATCTATCTATCTATCTATCTATCTATTAATATCTATCTTTCAATCCGAGTCTATTCATATCTATCTATCTATCTATCTATCTATCTCAATCTGTTCATATCTATCTATCTATCTATATATCTATCTATCTATCTATCTATCTATCTATCTGTGCATGCACTAATATACACAAACATACACAAACACAAGTATCCACCCACATACACTCATCATCACATTAATCAAAATTAATCTTACTCTGTGTCATTGATAAACAAATACATTAAAGATTAAAAATGTTTACAAAACTTAAATTGATTAGGAATAAAAAGAAATAAAAAGAAAGCCGTTATTTAAGATGTAGTCTTTGCTTACATAATGTTTGGTAGGGCAGATGATAGCTCCAGTTAGTCAGCATACAAGGCAGTGCAGTGTCAAGTTTGAAGTTGTTTGGATCAGTGGTTCTAGAGAAATCTAATAAAAATAAATAAAACATTGAAGATTATAGATCTTTCTTCATTATTACTATAAATTATCTCCCTTGACTTCTGCTGTTTAGAATTATCTAAATTTAGATATAAAATATCTATATTGGCAACACCGAAGAGAAGTATCCAAAATACTTTGAAGCTGTAGTTTTGTATGACGGATGGAAAATTATTTTCGATGACAATTATGGCAATCTGCTCCACATACCAGAAAGTCTGCACGCTTCCAAACATGCACCTTTGGAACAGGGATTGCATACTTTTTTTTTTAAAGAAAATCCATCATTTCAGGAATCTCTTGTTTATAGGTAAGGGAACAATCTCTTCCCTACCTTGTTGACAGAAAAATGAAAAAGGATAAAAGAAAGCTAGAAAATAGGTCTGGTTAGTCACTCAATAGAAACAGTCACATAACCAATGTCTTTTGGCAGCATGCCGCATTGGGGATGATCAACTAAAAAATTGGAAAAAGGGGTGATCAATGAATAAGTTACATAAGTGACCACTAAAATCTTTCAAAAAGCAAGCAGGCACAAAGTAAGGGATCAGTTTAGCATAAACTTAAACTGCAAACTGAACCCCCTCTTAAAAAGTATTATGGTCAGAATTTTGAAAAAAAACCCTCAAAAAACCTTATCTCTATGCATAATAAGGAGTAAATGTTGAAATTTTCAGCCCTCTAGCTCCATTGGTATGGCCTGTACATGTGATAAATATATACATACATAGTCAATAAACCTCTTGGGTGATAATACAGCTAAAACTCACTTCTGATTTTCTGAAGACAAAACATAAAACAAGTACAACAGATTGGAGATGTTGTTGAACCAAATCGATATTAAGAAAATTACTTTCTTTCTTATTTATCCTTCCCTTACTCTCTAACCTTTCTTTCTTTCCTGCTTTCTTTCTTCTTCCCTTTACGCTTTTTCCTATTTTCTTTCACTTACTCTCTAAACTTTCTTTTCTTTCCTTCCTTCCTTCTTTCCTTTGTCCCTTCTTTCTTTATTTCTTTCTTTCTTCCGTTTATGCTTTTTCCGATTTTCTTTCCCCTACTCTCTAACCTGTCTTTCTTTCTTTCCTTCTTTCCTTCCTTCTTTCTTTCTTTCTTTCTTCCATTTATGCTTTTTCCTATTTTCTTTCCCTTACTCTCTAACCTGTCTTTCTTTCTTTCTTTCTTTCTTTCTTTCTTTCTTTCTTCATGACTTTCTTCTCTTAATAAATATTATTCTATTTCATCCCTCTCCACGTTGTTTTGTCACTTCTTTTTATTCTTTCTTTCTTCCGTTTTGTGCTTTTTCCTATTTTCTCTCCCTTACTCTCTAACCTACCTTTCTTTTCTTTCCTTCTTTTCCTGTGTAGGCTGATTCCATCCTGCAATGTCCTCCTATTATTGACAACATTATAGAATATAGAACTTTGTTACTGATTATTTCCTTGAATTCTCAGCTAATGGGGAAATTGTTCCAATGATAGAAATGTCACTTAAAAATGATAAGTATAAAACTTCTCAATTGTCATCAGGTAGGTGGGAAGCTGAATAATTATCTCTTTTCTCACTTCTTTCTCTGAAATTACATATCACAATACAAGACAATTGAGGACAACCCCCCCCCCCCCAAGAAATTCTAGCAAGATTTGGGGTGGGTTCGGGAGAGGTGGGTGATGGGAATTCATGTAGGCTAAAAAAACCCAGAGAGATAGTAAGAAAAAAAAGGCTGTAATGTGTTTGTTTGTGATAATATTATCAATCAATGTATTTAATTGTAAGAAACCCACCTAAGCAATTCTTCGACAAAGCAAATAACATTTCCTTCCTCGATGGGTGGAGTGGGTGTCATTCCAAGTAAGGAAAAAGAAAACTGGTTTATTGCTGGGTTTATTAATCCCTGCTACTTACAACACTGGTTTATTGCTGGGTTTATTAATCACTGCTACTTACAACGCTGGTGTATTGCTGAGATTATTGATCACTGCTACTTACAACACTGGTGTATTGCTGGGTTTATTAATCACTGCTACTTACAACACTGGTGTATTGCTGGGATTATTAATCACTGCTACTTACAACACTGGTGTATTGCTGGGTTTATTAATCACTGCTACTTACAACACTGGTTTATTGCTGTGATTATTAATCACTGCTACTTACAACATGGGTGTATTGCTGGGATTATTGATCACTGCTACTTACAACACTGGTTTATTGCTGGGATTATTGATCACTGCTATTTACAACACTGGTTTATTGCTGGGTTTATTAATCACTGCTACTTACAACACTGGCGTATTGCTGGGATTATTGATCACCACTACTTACAACACTGGTTTATTGCAG
>VCCN01005997.1:7321973-7345795 GCA_006491835.1 Architeuthis dux | reverse complement strand
ATCTATCTATCTATCTATCTATCTATCTAATTGCATTTTTAGATGCGCATCGCTTCTCTAGTTTACATATCAACATATCGAACTCTAACTTTTTAATGACGTGATACAAGAATATTTGTTTGTTCTTTTTTCAAAATCAATTCTCGAAATCAAACTGCGACGTAAGGTTGCGTTCGTTTTTTAAGAAGCTGACATTTTTTTAACATATCTCATATCACGGTGTTCCTTCCAGTAACTGGAAACCAAAACCGACTACACAAAATAGATTATAAAATTGTGTTGTTTTTTTTTTCAGTCAGAAACTGTCATAGAAACTCATCATAGTCAATGCAGTCATTATGTATGATATGCTTCAAATTTTATTGGAAGATCTGTGAAGCAACTCGGAATTGTCATCGAACACACAACCCCGATATACAGGATATACAAAAACGGATGCGATGTGTCCAGTCCTATCGAGCATGCACCATAAACAGTGATTCCACATTTTAGAATCAGGAATACCCGACGAAGGCCGGAGGGTACACGGCCGAAACGTTGTGAACAAACGAAAACATAGACGAGGAAAATAGTCCGACCATAGCATACATAATGATTAATACACTCTTCTAACTAAATTCAGACAAGAATAGACAATATAGGTTTCTTCAGTTTTATGGCTATGTATGTATGTGTCCAGCATACAGGCAGCACCAATGGAGTTAGAAAGCAGAACATTTAAACATTTACTTCTTATTATATCTAGAAAGAACGATATTTTGAAAGTTCCCACACCCAAAATAAGTTTTTAGATGGGGTTCAATGTAAAATGTAATTGTATGTTAAATTTGTCCCTTAGTTTCAGTTTGACAGCGTTCACGCTTGTTTTTTGAAAATTCGAACTGTTTTTTAATTGTTCAGATTACTTCCTTCTTCAGGCTTACTCAATCCTACTGAGCAGAGAGGCATTGAGCAAAAACATCTTTGGTATGACTCGGCCATGGATTGAACCCACGTCCTATAGAACCGGATGCGAACACTCTACCACAGCGCCACCGTGATTGTTAGTCCGGGTTTAGCAACTAAAAATAAACTCGCTAATGCATAAGCTTTTTTCTCCAATTTTATGGCTGGCTGTTCGAATCTATCTACATGAATGATTATGTGTGTATGGAAAAGATCAAAGGGCGATGTGAAATTGTTTAGACCTTTGCGAGAGCTGAAAACTTCCAATCTAAAAAAGACAATAGGAACAATAACAATCTGTTAGAGAAAAAAAAATGAATTCACATTCAGCGTCCGCATATTATCATATCGATTGTGAAGTAAAAACTCTCACCAAGAGATTAAGGAATATATCACCTATAAAACACCAATAAACCCTGCGCATATTCACAAGCATCTATTCGATATCATTCAATTAACACAAATTTGCTTGTTCATCCCCATCGGTAGAGAAACGGACTGAAAATTAAGTGCTCTAGAACAGGGGTAGGCAACCCACGGCCCGCGGGATAGATCCGATCTGTGAAGGGATTTTGAGCGGCCCGCGAACAAATATCGAGATACTATATTTACCATTTATGTTTTAAAGATTCTTTGTGTCTTTTGGAATGATTGGAATGCGACTAAATTGAGTTCTTTGATTACTAATTGGTAGTCTTGGTTAAGCACTAATGATCTGCTAGCATGCGATTTAAGGCAAAATATAACTAGATATGTTTAAATGGATATTTCCCATATTTCAAGCTTTTTTTATGGTATGTATCTGGTTTGGCGTCCACTCATTAATAAAAGAGATTAAGATGAATATCACCCATAAAACATCAATAATAAACCAAGCACGCATTTACAAGCATCTGTTCGATATCACTCAATTAACACACATTTGCTAGTACATCTCCATCGGTAGAGAAGCGGACTGAAAATCAAGTGGTCTAGATATTTGTGTCAAGATGCCTAGACTTGTTGGCGCATTACTTATCTGTCAGGAAGCGTTCGATCCGAGTTGGCAGTATATGGCAGTATATGGCAGACTGCTGTGTTACACTTCCTAGATGTATACGAGGTCTGTCCGTAATGTCTCCAGCCGTTTGATATTAGCAAAAAATAGCCTACCTGGCCTTAGTCCCCTTCAAAGTACTCTCTTTTGGACCTTACCTACATATCCCAGCGTCCCTTCCATTTTCAAATGTTCTGTTTTAGAATCGATATCAGCTACCTCATCACGTTCTCCCTGATCTTGTCTGCGGTCGATTTTAGCTTTTGGAAAAGCCAGAAGTCGCAGAGAGCCAGATTTGGACTGTAGGGGAGGCTGACAGACCTGGTTGACGCAATGTTTCTTTTAAAAAAACTGCATTAGACGTGAAATATAACTCGCTCGGTTATTGTGAATGGGACGGTCACACGCCAACTCAATGGCGTCTCACTGCCAACTGAGTAACCCCACGGGAAACTGTATGTTCACGCATGCGCAGTAAGGTCTCCTCTGATTAGTTGCTAAGTTTACATTAAGGTCGCGCAACCGGTTATCGAGATATTAAAATTGTCTAGATACTTTCTGGATAGATCCCATATTGTCAAAACTTTGTAGAAACAGAATGATATGATTTTCAGGTCATCCCACAAGTAATATCCGAGACCTGATAGCAATAGATTGAATGATACTTTTGCTAATTTAAAATAGTAAGTGATAACAATAGGTTATCCCATAAGTAATTCCCGAAACCTGATAGATTGAATGACATTTCCGCTAAAATGCCCAAATCACATCAATTTAGTACATGTTCATACAGTTTTCTAGTACATGTTCATACAGTTTTCTAGTACATGTTCATACAGCTTTAAACGAGTAAGTTATGTTGTCACATTACGATGCAGTAGTTACTAACTGGAGCCTCCTTAAGATGGACGTGTCTACAGAACACATGATACATGTAATGTTCCTTGAGTTTAGAAAAGGCAATAATGCTGAAGAAGCAACCTAAAATATTCAAAGTGTTTATGAGGTAGATTCGTAAACGAAATAAATTGCCTAAAATGGTTTGAAAGGTTTAGAAAAGAGATGTGCCATGAACATGTCGTCTGTTGAGTTTAACGATGACCGGCTTTTGTCTGAAATCGATAAAAGTATTGCTGTTACGGTTGGAGACTTAGCTCAAATCTGAATTAATGTCAATCAACGGTTCACCGTAGTAATGTGCCTAAACTTGAAAAATGGAGGCCCCGTGTTTTGACAGAAGCTAACCGTAAAGCAAGATTGGATATCTGTACTTCTCTGAAGTATCGTGAACGTATCTCGTCATTTGGACAGATTAGTGACTGGTGATGAAAAATGGATATTTTCCAAGAATATAAAGCGAGCAAGGAGACGAACAGTTGAAAGCACAACCAAAAAATGGACCTCCATCCAAGGAAAGTTTTGTTAACTGTTTGATGGGATTTCAGTTAGAGCGTTTAAATACTACTTTGAGGGCAAAGAAGCTCAGTTTGATAAGTCCCAAAGGTGTGGTGTTCCATCATGATAATGCACAGCCCCATACAGCAAATGTCACATCTGAAAAGATTGGCTGGGAGAAATTCCATACCGTTCTTATTTTCCGGATGTTGATCCATCTGACTACCACCTATTCAGGAGTTCGCAGAACCATTTTGCAAGAATAGTTCTTAAAACCCATGAAAAGGTGGAAACTATCCTCTCTGTATTCTTTTCTTCCAAACCAAAAGACTTTTACCACAACAGTATTATGTCGCTTGTGAATCGTTGGAAGGAGGATATTGATAATGACGGCACCTATGTTTATGAATAAATTCTAATTGAAATTGGAATTCTTATTATACACTGATTTATTGTTCCGTGACAATAATCTTGTGGATATAAACGTTAGTTAAGTGTATGCAGTTTACCAAGTGGTCATGAGTTCAATCTCCGGGTCAGGCATTGAAATCCATATACTCAGTGGAATAATCAGAAGCGGCACCACAAGGACTAATTAACCAAGAAGTATTAACTCTTATTAATTGTCAAACTCAAGGACAAAGTCAGAGTTGACTTTACTTTTCTATGTAACAAGAACAAGAACAAGAACAAGAACAATCCTCACCAGAAATAGGGGAGTGAACCGATACGTAAAATCCCCATTCACCTACCTTGATTTGAACTCATGACCCAGTGATCGCTAGCCTGGTGTGTTACCGCATGCGCCATACTGACAAGTCTTACAAGCCTCCAAAATTTATATCGCCGATCAATGAGTGAGTACGATCCTCACTGGAAGCCCCATTATGGTAGCCCTAAACAGATTAAGGAGGTGCGTAATGGCGTAACGGTTACCGGCGCGGAGAACGGAATCGGTGACCGAGTTCGAGTTTCAGCCTATGCATTCACTTTGCAAGGAAGTAGAAGTAGAGTTTGACTCTGGAGTAGCCCAACTACTCAGACTGCCAATCTACGGCCGTTAGTAAACTACGCAGATCGGAAATAAAGAATATGCTCTCGGTGAGAGTCGAACTCATATCACTTTTGCTACGGGGAGCCTGGTTATTCGTACCACCTGCTCTGCTGCTTGAGCAATGAGAACCCTACGGCTAGAATACGATCAAATCTAACCATATAGACATAACCTTCACTATTACCCGATTGCCCAGCGCCATATTTGTTATTGTTTCTACGTACACTAGTTGTATTAGTATTAATAATATTATCTTGATTTTATTTTTTATTCGGAGAAGCATTGTCAACCATTATTAATTGTCAAATTCCAGGACAAAGTCAGGAGTTGACTTTGTTTTCCTACCGTAACAAGAGCAAAAAGAACAAACCTCACCAAAGGGGTGCAAACCTATATATAAAATCCCAATACCCCTGCCGTGATTTGAACCCCAAACCTAGTGATTCGTAGGCTGCCGTCTTACTGATTGAGATAAATTGTTTTAAAAGTTAACGAACATTTATCAAACAAATACGCATTGGCTTATTTCATAAATAAATATAGAAAACAAATATTTCTATAATTGTTTATTCAATATATATATACAATACACAATTTGCAGCAATCATCTTCAGTCGGAATAGAAGTTGGAGTCGAGTTTGACCCTGCAGCAACCAAACTTGTTAGTAGTAGTAATATTATCTTGATATTTTTTATTTTTATTAGATGAAGCATTGTCAAGCATTATTAATTGTTGACTAGTATTTCTTTCATCTTAATCTTAGTTGCTTTTCTTCGCATCTACTCAGAACGTTCTCTAATCTACTCTAATAATGAACAGTGTGATTTTCTTGGTTCGCTGGTCGTAACACTGAACTATTCCAATGGGGTGTTGCCGAAATAAATATTTCCTGTCCACCGTTTCAAAATATGCACTATAAACGAATAAACGGTAAACGAATTTAGTATTTTCTTTCTAAAAAATAAAACAAAAAAACATCTCAATTCAAATGTGTCCGTGAATTTTTGTCCACTGGGATTAACGAGTAGATCATATTAAAAAACAAACAAACAAACAGACGCTATATGATCAGCAAGATAATCCTGCTGGCCGTTGTTAGTGGGTTCAGTCCTCATCGGATCTCCCAGTATAGGTGGTCAGTTACTATCTAACATTATAATGAACAGTGTGATTTTCTTGGTTTGTGGGTCGTAACACTGGACTATTCCACTGGCTGGAGGAGGGGGGTTTAAAGTTTTGCTAAAACAAATATACTTCCTGCCCACTGTTTCAAACTACGCACTATTTTCAGTAAACGAATTCAGTATTTATTCTATAAAAAAACATCTCAATCCAAATATATCCGTGAATTTTTTTCAACTGGGACTAACGAGTAGATCATATGAAAAAAAACCCAGATCAGGACAGTCGTCGTATAGCAATGATTAGTAAGCTAATCATGCTGGCCGTTGTTAGTGGGTTCGATTGTCATCAGATCTCCCAGTATAGATGGGCTGATACCAATTCATGCGAAGTTACTATAATGAACAGTGTAATTTCCTTGGTTTGTTGTCCGTAACACTTGACTCTCAGTCGTGGGTACACATTTGCTGATAAAAGTACCCCCTTCCCACCATTTGAAACTATGGACTCTTCAACCGAAACAAATTTGCTATTATCTTTTCTCTGAAAATAGTTTCATAGAAATTAAAATATATCCGTGAATTCTTTCACGGGTATTAACTAGTAAAACATAAAAACAAGATAATATTACTACCACTAATATCTACTTAGGACAGTTGCTGTTCAGTGATGTTCTGCAAACTTGTCCCTCTGACCATATGCTAGTGTTGTGAATACGATCTTCACTGTGTATCCCACTATTGTGGCCTTGTGCCAGACTAAACTGAGCTTTTTAAATATCTACATTTCTATACATATAAAAACACACACATTGGGCTCTGAAGTGATGGTTAACAGGCTAATCTCGCCGCTCAATGAGTGAGTACGATCCTCACTGGATGCCCCATTATGGTAGCCCTAAACAGATTAAGGAGGTGCGTAGTGGCGAAACGGTTACCGGCACGGAGAACGGAATCGGTGACCGAGTTCGAGTTTCAGCCTATGCATTCACTTTGCACTAATACTCTTTGGAAAGGCATGAACCCACTCCCACCCAGCTATGGCTAAATAGCAGGGCAGTTGAATCCCATTAGCCCTGTAATACAGTCCATCTAAAAAGAAAACAAATGTTGGGATTGGGGCTAACAACTCATATTCCATAAAAACCTGCTTGATACTGAAACCGCAACAGCATTATCCAAGCGTGGTGTGGTTGTGGCCCTATGCTCCACAAAGGAGTCTACAAAAATAAACATACAGATAGTTACGGCTAAATCATGTTGGACACACTGGTTTTCGTACGATCACCGAAGTTAAGCAACGTCGAGCCTGGTCAGTACCTAGATGGGTGACCGTCTGGGAATACCAGGTGCCGTAAGCAACTGGGGATCATGTAGAGAGTCTCCCGTGGCGATCCAGTTAATCCTACTAAGGAGGAGGTCGATTTCTACATTACGATCAATAACACAAGCCGAAACCCCCACCCCGACCCGGAACTCTTTGACTGACCTGGCTGCGAGCGACAAAACATAAATGAACGAATGAACATACGAGATTAGGCCGAGCCTAGTGAATATCTACTCAAACACAAAAAGGAAAAAAAACAACATGTTTTGCTCCTTTTTTGATAACATGCTTCATCAATCAATCAGGATAATTGAATTATTCTAAATAGATGTTATATTCTGGTTCGGACGATTTGGTTTGGTAAGAGGGAATAAAAACAGTGATAAAATCTTACAACTGGAATCAATACTTTCATAGTTGCCCTACCTTGCCGTGGAACAGTGGTTATTAAGTTCGTATGGCAGACTATTAGGCGTGGCGGTAACGGCGCAGATAATGGAAACGGTGACCCGAGTTCAAACTCCGGTCGAAGCTATTTATGTTCACTTCGCAGTAATACCCTTGGGAAAGGCATGAGTAAAATAGCAAGGAAGATTCGGCTCTCTAGCCTTGGGGAGGCAATCAGGACAGCCCTGATTCCATACCAGGTTTGATACCCAATTTGACGGCTTTCCGGCAGCTCCTTCAGCCAAGCTGTCAGATGTATTGCTCTCTGCTTTCCTCTGGACTACATCAGCGAGGCTGGAAAGCGGAATCTAACGACTGGGCACCCCAGCTTCGCCCTGGAGGGGACACACCAGTTTTCCATTGACAAAACTGAGGCCATTCATTCTTGGTAGACAATTACTACAGTTGTGAGTTCAAATTCACAGGGTGACCCACACGTGGCTTTGTACCTTACTAAGATAAGATGACTAATTATAAAGTATTACTATGATGAATTTTATCTGCACTGGATGGCCCATAATTGTGGCTTTGTGCTCTACTAAGCCAAACTTAGTAACATTTTACTACCTCATCGAACGAATATCTCCAAAATTTTTATCAAGCGATCTTTCATGTTTATGGATATTTTTCATACAATGTTTACCCATAGACTCGCCATGTTACACTTTTAAGAGTCACACTTCAGAGAATTCTAGACTTAGCTCAGGATTTAACATGGTATACTCAACTCTAAACCAGAGGGAACTTCGCTGTGAAGCAATGGTTAGCAAGCTTATCTGGCAGACTTTTACAACTGTGGCGGGTCCGATCCTCACTAGGTGACCCACATTTGTGGCCTTGTGCCAGATTAAGACAAGTTTGGTAAATAACTATTTTGGATGCATCATCGTGGAACATTGGTTAGCAAGCTAGTCTCGCAGATCATTACTATTGTATTGAGTGCAACCTTACTGGTGGCTCCACACTTGTGTCTCACTACTCTGGCCGTGTGCCAGACTAAGCTTATGAAAGCTTTATATTTCTTACTGACACCAATTTTCAGCGTCCGAGTCCAAGTAAAACCAGGATTTTGAATGCTGATTTTCCAGGCAGTCAGCCCCCCTCTCCCGCTTTGATGATTGTTGCCACACGACAATTCTCAGATTTACCTCCATTTGTCCTTGTGCCAGACTAAGCTAAATTTAGTAAATACTAGACTACCCTGTGAACTGTGGGTCATCCTATATAGTGTGGTGGTAGAGAGCGGAACTGTACAGTAAAGTAGAGTAGAGTAAAAGCAACCACCATGTTAAAATCATTCTACGAACCCCACTCATCATTTCTTAGGTGTATGTCACTCTCTCCAGGGTTGCAGTGTAGGGGCCATTAAATACATTTTTAGCCATATACTATACACTATCTACGAGCCGAGTACATTTAGGAAAAATCATCTTACCACCCAAAAATTGTTTGTGATATCAGGTGTGCTCAATAACATACTAAAAGTCTGCCACAGTCTGACCACTGGAAATGTGTTTTTTTCAAGATGGCGTCCAAGATGGCCGCCAAATCCTAAAAATGCCCATTACTCGTTCATTATTCATCCTAGACAAGTTCTTTTCAATGGTATTTTGTAGTAGCAAATATGCTTGATAACATATCAAAAGTCTAACAACTGGAAAGGTATAATTTCCAAGATGGCATCCAAGTTGACTGCCAAATTAGTTGGCTGCATTTATGAAAATACCCCCCCCCAAAAAAAAAGGTGCAACAAAAGGTTTCTCAACGGATTTTTGTAGTATCAAAAGTCTACCACAGTTTAACCACTGGAAATGTACATTCTCAAGATGGCATCCAACGTGCCGCCAAATCTATAAATGCCCATTACTCGTTCATTATTTCCTCCTAGACCCTAACCCACACTACCCCCCAAATAAAAAGTTGCAACAGAAGGTTTTTACAACGGCTTTTTGTAGTATCAAGTGTGCTCAATAACATATCAACAGTCTACCACCATCTGAGCACTAGAAAAGTGTAATTTTCAAGATGGCCGCCAAATGCTTAGAATGCCAATTACTCCTTCATCATTGATCCGAGACAGGAGTTTCCTGGAGTACGAGGTGTTCTCATTAACATACTAAAAGTATACCACGGTCTGGCCACTGGAACTGTGTAATATTCAAGATGGCGTCCAAAGTGGCCGCCAAATCCTTAGAATCCCCATTTAGTCGAGTGCATTTACAGTTTGTAGTATCTGGTGTGCTTTTGACTAAATATGGATCCTATATATTCCATATTTAGTCATGATTTACAATTTTGTATCATTTTTGGGTGATATTTCCTGTTTCATACCAAACCTCAAATCATACCATACCAGATAACAAATCTCAGTATTTCTGCATTTAAAACATTTTATGGACTGCACTAATCTCTTCTTAGACAGAGGTCCTCCTTTCCAGGGATGCAGAGGTCACACATGAGTCATTATGTGCGTTTTAATCAGAGAATATCTCAAGGTTAATCACCTGAGATAAACACAATTCCAGTTCCATAACAGATTACGACACATTCTGGACAGTGATTCAATGAGGCAGCGCATTGCTACAAGATTGAACATACAGTACACTGTGATAACCTTTGATGAAGGTTTGTATTACAAAGTCCAGTCCTGGTCTTTGCATTTATCATCTTTTGCTAAGATTCTGCCATGGCTAGCAATGTATGATCATATCAACTACTTCCGATGGGTCTCAGTATACATGATAGACATGCGTCAGCTGGAGGTAACAGCTCTTTGGATATACAAGGAATTCATGGAAAGCAATTTTGTGGTCAAGTGGACCAAGAGAGAGTTTAATCAGATATCAATAGACGAGGCTCCTGAGCATATCAACAAACTTGGCAAAGTTGCTGGGGGCCTTATAGGCATAAGTAGAATAGACTCTTCTAGAGAAAGATCGTGACCCGATTGGCAGAAAGCACATGCTTGGAATGAAGGTAGAGGAAGTGGGTGAGCACATTGAAGTAGGACAGAATAGGCTCAAGCGTGATGAGGAAGATGTCCAATTGTTAGCTGGCCACTTTGAGCATGGAGATCAAGACCTAGTGTGTATATTGACGAATGATGTTGCTCCCCAAGAAGTAAAAACTGACATCTTGAGTACAAGAAATTGAGGACAGAAGATCCCTGAGAGAATTTGTTGTTCGGACAGAGGAACACAGTTCTATGAGCGACTATCAAAGCAGAATTCCAAGACATTTGCATCAATGTAAGCAACCTGCTTCAAAACGCACAAAACAAGCAAGTGTGAAGGCAGACCGTGACGTATTCCAACGAGCTTTGTTTGTTGCTGAAAGTGGACGAAACATCGGCCTTGACAAGCTCTTACAGTCTGAACTAACTCCTACTCCTCTCTCACTTGCTTGTCCAGATGAAAGCCTGAGGTCAACAAATAAAGCAGCGCTTGGGCTCATACTCGATGAGGAACATGCCACAGCGAACCTTCCAGATTGAGGAGGTCAAACATGTATTTTAGATGGAATGGATTTAGTTCAAAGTATTGGCAAGCCGAAAAGTGTGAAACGTATTGACAGTATCAAAAGATGTTCGTAAATATGACCCTTTAATATTCTAAGAGCCTCCACTGCCTAAATCCACTGTCATGATAGTTTGAAATACTCTGTTGAAACTAAAGACTCCATGCAAGAAAATACTCATCACATTGTTGGTTTGGGTAGGTTATGGGTAGCTCTATGATCTAAATATCTAAAAGCGCTGGTCAGTATGCGTTTTCTGTCATATAATATCATTTTTCTGTAGGAACTGGATGTCGACCTCGACCTGTTAATGAAGATAGACTTGGTGATTTTCCCATTCGTTGGGAGGATGTAGCTTGGCATGGTTTAGGCTGTAGCTGAAGCATCTTGTTGCTACGAGGTCGAGTCAAGTAGTGTCGCACTGGCAGTGCTAATGTGTAAACTGATCTCATATTTCATTTGATATTCTCTTTTTTGTAAGCTTTCTGTTAATAACTTGAATCTTAAAAAATATTTCCTGAATAAGCTTAGTGTGGGGATATAATCATACGTTTTTATTAAAGTATCCATTTGAATGGAAGGCGATCTGCATTTAATCATTGTTTAACCAGATCTGTCTGGTTATAAAGGATAATTTAGTAAATAAATACATTTCAAAATGTAGAATATTCACTATTTGTTGTATATGTATTAGCAGCACCCCTTCTAGAACGCTTGTATGCAAGTAGTTGTGAATGATATCAGCAAACGTATATGTATTAGACGATATTGACCTTTTTGCACCTAGTGACCCTGTGTGATATCTGGAGAGGATGATCTACACCTGGAGAATATTAAGTAGGGTCCATAACATAATGTTAGCATGGTGGTTGCTTTTAATCTCTCGTGTTGAACGAAAACGAAATTTAGCGCACTTTTCTGGATTCTGCCTCCTCACTAATAGAGAAAAGTAGTGCAATCTGATGTGACCAGAATTTAAAGGTCCTGATATTTTATGCATTTGCAAATAAATAAATAAGGGAGACTACTTTATAATTAGTATTTGATATCTAACTCCCTTGTCTCACTTGAGAAATCGGTTCACTGTAGAGGAAAGCGTGCACGGAGACCCCACACTCTTATTATTAAGTTGCAAATCATCCGGATTTTTAACGCATTCTTTAAATTAGTGCGTTTTAGGAGTACCTTAATTCAATATATATAGCTACAATGCACTGTTTCGGCTAATTATATTACTATTATAGAGATAGATTGATAGATTGATAGATAGAAATAAGATCATTATTATCGCGAACGCAGACGCACACTATTATTATTAAGCTGCAGATCTCCCGGATTTTTACTCAATTTTTAAGTTAGTGCATTTTAGGGGTACCTAATTCAATAACTATGGCTACAAAGCAATTAGAGGCCACAAACTGATAAACAGAATGAGAATTTTTTTTAGTATTATATAGATTAAATCTAAACTGGACACACTGGTCTTTATCTGTGTCTACGACTACGTATCTCACATAGGAAAATTGAACTGGTCTGTTTATCTTTCTATTTTACAATGCGTGAGAACGTGTGTACGTTTTGCGTGTGGCCCTAGTCGTTTGACAGGAGAGCGGTGGAGGAGGATTTTTCTTTTCTTTTCTCCCATTGATCACGTGGCGTGGTTGGAAGCATTCATTGATTGGGCCCCCCTCTAATGCCAAGGGGAAATTTAATAAAGAGGAAAAAATATAGATAGATCGCCTAATAAAAAGTGATAATTAGAAGAGAAAAAAAAGTGAATGAAACCAGGCGGTATATCAGTGATTCCCAAAGTGGGCGCTACCACTCCCTAGGGGGGCGCTGGAAAACTCAAGGGGGCACTGGAAGGCAATGGGGGTGGTAGAGGGCATTTGAAGTCAAGGAAACGGTAGGAGGGCGTTGAAAGTCAAGGGGCAGGTAGGGGCAGATGGAAGGCAAGGGGGCGATAGGGGGTGCTGGAAGGCAAACTGGTGTTAGGATGCGTTGGAAGACAAGAGTTGGTCAGGGAAGGCATGGGGCAATGAAAAAAAATTTTATCTTCAATGTATCATTTTTTGTCCTAATTTACGGGGGGCGCTGGAAAAGGGGGCGGTAGTCCGAAAACGTTTGGGAAACACTGCGGTAGATAACCAGAAGAGAAATTAAAAGCAGAATTGGTAATGTTAAAGAGATGGTAAGGGGCCGGCTTCGCTTCATTAAGGGAGATAACTCACATAAACTCATATTGAAAACAATGGTGCTTCTTGGTAACGATAGAATGTGGAGTGACCTGTGAATAACGATCGGCGAAAATTTGGGGTAATTGTACAAAAACATTTGAGAGAGAATTGAAGGGGGGAGTAGTCGGGACGTAATAATTGCAATTAATAGGGACACAAATGTTAGTGCAGAATTGTGCGCAAGAAATAGAAATAGAAGTGAGAATTAAAATGTCCGTGCTGATAAGAGAAAACTTGTAAAAGAAAAACTAAACAAAAGACTCCAAACAATAAAAGTAACTCGACGAGAAAGCAAGAAAAACAATGCAGAAAAAAACATCCTGGTAAATAAAAACCCTGCAATTGTCCGTTATTGTGCTGCATTGCCCATGGTGATAGCAATGATAAAAAAATGCAAAGGTCTCTTTCAAATAAACGATGATACACTTATCATCTTTCATCACGTAAATTGTTCCTGGGTTTTTCTTTGTCCTGTACTTGTTCTTGTTCTCGTTCTTGTTCTTGTTCCTAACTTCATAATTATTCTTTCTTTCTTTCTTCCCTTTTTCTTTCTTTCTTTGTTATTATTTTTCTCTTCTTCCTATTACTCTCTCGTATCGTCATCCCAATCTTATGCTCTTCTTTCTGTCTTTTTTCCTTTCCTTTGCTTCTTTCTTTTGTTTTTATCTTTCCCCTTCTTGCTATTTATTTCTTGCTTCGTCTACCCACTGCTTTGCCCTTCTCTTTTTATTTCATTCTTTCTTTCTTCCTTCTGTTCTTTCTTTCTTTCTCTATTTCTTTCTTTCTACGCTATCTCTTCAGCTTCTTCCTACCCCTTCTCCGTCATTCTCGTTAACTTTATTCCATTCCTATCCTTTACATTCTACTCCTCTTTAAATTTCCCCATTTCTAGTTTTTACGATGCATCCTTACAGACAATCAAATAGGAATTTGTGACCGGGAAAAAATTAGAGGTTTTTATTTCGCACATCTAAGAACCACCATTTTCCTCGTTATTTTCATTCACTTTCATGTCCGTCCTTCTCTCTTACTTCTTGTGTCTCGATCATTCCCAAAGATAAAAGATTCAGGATTATTCTTTCTTTCATTCTTTTTTCTTTCTGTCTTTCTTTCCTTCTTCCTTTCTTTTTTCTTTCTTTCTTCCTTTCCTTCTTTTTTCCTTTCTTTCTTTGTTTACTTCTTTCTTTCTTTCTTTCTTTCTTTCTTTCTTCGTGTGTTTCGATCATTCCCTAAGATAAAAAGCACGCACCTCAGGATTATTCTTTCTTTCTTTCTTTCATTTTCTTTCTTTCCATCATTCTTTCTTCCCTTCTTTTTTTCCTTCTTTCTTTTTTCTTTCTTTTTTTCTTTCTTTCTTTCTTTCTTTCTTAGTTCTTGTGTCCCAATCGTTCCCAAAGATAAAAGACACGCACCTCAGGATTGATTGCGATAAAGAATTGTGCATCTTCTTTTTATGGTGCAGAATTTTATTGTTACGATTTACACCATTCTGTGTCATTGGCGCTAAGAGCAGTGAAGATCTTTTCTTTGGTTTACAGATGCACCCTTTGTGTCAAAAGCTCTTTGTTCAGTATTAAAGTTTGTATGGTCTTTTCTTTTGCTGCTACAGACACTGACACTGGCAATGAATAATGTGTTTAAGATAAAAGATACCCCTAACACACACACACACACACACATACACACACACACACACACATATATATATTAACGCAATCACGCTCGTCATGGAAGGAGATGGGAAAGGCCTTTGCTCAGCAGTGGACTTATAACGGCTGCTGCTGAATAAATAAGTCCTTAGCGTGACGCAGTTATTGACTGAATTTTTATCTGAAACTTTCACTGTATAATGTTCGATCTTTGTTATCAATATTCACCACTAAATTAAGTGCATTGACAATGAAGGGATTATGTTGAAAGATAAATATTCGTTGTGTCGAATAAATGATACCGTTCACCAATGATGCAAACAGATCCCTGATTCAGCATTGATCGCGCAGCGAAGGCAGAAACGGTTGAGACACCTAATAAGGAAGGAGATTGGTTATCACGCAAAGGACGTCTTTGACCTGGACCCGAATAGGCTAGAGTGGAAACGTCTCAAAGGCCGACCAAGACAACGCTGGCTAAAAACCACCGTTTCTATGGCAACGAATAACAGCGCAATCGTAAATTCGTTCCCATAGAACGGTGGCCCGAATTAATAAGTTGTATAAAAACAACTAAAATTAGGATGAAGGTGAAAACTAGTCAAATCTAATAAAAAGTGGTGTGTTACAATACTCCATCCAATAATTGATTGATTTAAACAAATATGTTATATGTGAATAAACTATAAATTTTGAAGGATAACTCTAAAGATTCTGGTTATTTTTATGGGTGATGCTAAACATTTGGCCATGACTGTACGTATGTCGACAAACGCTGCTGGCATGAACAAAGTTTTTGTCTGTCAACATAACGATCTGTTTGCCTCCTCTTATGCAACTGTCGACGGAGCGAGGAAGTTAATAAGATTTGTCAGCAGGGGAGACAAACAGTTACAACAAACGAATATTGTATTATATTTATACTCCGCCTAGACGGCTGGAAGCCAATTGCACTCTGATAGACGCAACTTGGGAGCAATACAAAGTAAATTAGATATCTGTGAGAAATCTTCCTGAGAGATTTGGCATTGTTAAAGATGGTTAGGTGATTCATAGTGAGTGTGTATATGTTGGGAGTTTATTATTACCTGAGCTATGATCTGATTGAGGTGCAGGTGGCCTAATAGTTAACAGCACAGTGAATGGAATCGGTGAATCGAGTCCAAATGCGGCTTAGACAGTTTCTGTTCACTTTGCACTAATGCCCTTGGGAAAAGCATGAATTCATCACATCTTATCCAGCTATGGGTAATTAGCAGGGAAGACTGGGATCTCTAGCCATGCTTGGCTACCAGTCTGGAAGACAGGCAATATTGATTTTCAAACCAAGGAGTGGAGCGTCCTTAAGACGGGTGGATGCCACTTTTGAGTTTCTTCTGGCAGCTCCTGCAGAAAAGTTGATGCAAAACGTATCACTCCACTTTCCTTTGGACTACGTCGGTGAGGCCCAGAGAAGGATTCTGTCGATTGGACATCGTTGTATTTCTGTACGCTTCACCTGGGCTTGTGCCCAGTACAGGTCAATTTATAGTGTCGTTCCATTGTCCACCGAGACAGAACGAGTCCTCCTTTTTATGTTCTGATGCAAAGCCGTACAGATTTATGCCTATCGTCTGGAGATTATCTTCTCGATGGCTGGCCTTCATCTAAACCTTATCTACCTGAAGAACGGATATCATGCTCCTTAACCTGGCTTAATCTGGCACAAACATACAAGGGAGGATCGAATTCACTACACTGTAATAATAGTCTACAAGACTAGCTCACGATGATGTTCTCCTTCCCCATGACGAATATTAATGTTGTCTACTTCTTTGGTACATACATATATTCGATTGCTTTATTTGTGTTACAAACTAACGCGCAGAAATTCATTCAAGGACATTACTCACGAACTGGATATTGGCTTACTGATCTCATAAAGTAACCTTTCATTCTTTCAGTCTCCTGCTTGCTTTGCTGTTTTCACCTTTTTCCTACAACTTCCAAAACATTCTTAATACATTTGTTTCGCCGTTCCTAACAGCTCCAGTTGTCTTGTGTTCGCAATGCGTAACCAAGCAACCCACCGATTTCCAAAGAAAGTAAACTCAATAACATCAACAGAGATGCGGATGTTCGTCTAAACAGCCTCGTTAATGTTGGGCGAGAAATTATTTATTGCCACTAATCCACTTATATCAAGAAGGAACCAGACTTCAGACTTGATGAAGAGTAGACTTTAGTGTCGTGAAACCCTACAGTATCGAAATGATATAAGAAGTAGCGGTGTCAAATCTAATCTTATTAAACCACGTAAGACCACGTTCAGAAAATTCACAGTCTGAGGTCTTCTGTCTGTGAACAAGGGGGGCAAATTAATGTCATTTATAGTTTATTTTCCTTCAAATGTTTGTCTGAATCAGGTAATTTATGTGATATAACTAAATCTAGAGGTTATCGTGAGTTGTTCCTCGGGTGTAATTAGTGGAAAATCTGTCGTCGGTGTCTGAAGGCTCGCTTTCGAAATCTTTAGGAGGAATCCATTTTTAACGCTTGCTATCTTGGATAACGTAATATACAGCGTAATTTATAGAACGCCGTCTGTCCAGTGCCACAAGGCGGAAACTGAGTCTAGTGCATTGCTGTAGCTATTTATATTGTCTTAAATAAAACCGTGTAGTGGACGCATATGTGCGTCAGAGGCAACATGCCACAAGACGCACATGACAGAGCCCTAAATGATGTATTCTGAACCCTTTCTAAACTGGATAAATCAGGAACTCTACAGATTAAATGGGCTGACTAGTAAATCATGCGTAATGCCTTAAACCCCAGAGATGATACAGACGGATCTGCGTAAAAGAGAATTTCAAAGAAAGAGGATTTCCAGCGTAGAAGAATGTGTAGAGCGAACCATAAAAGTACTAACAAGATATACGGAATAGATAAACAATAATGATAGCATCTCAAAAAGATAAAAACAGTCGGCTAAAGACAGCAAGGTGTCTGAGAAAAATCCATCTGGAAAGAGAAACCAAAGTTGAGAAGTTCATGATGTGATGGGCGTTTTCACCTTTTCCCATAGAGCAAAACATTCTTAATAGATCTGTGCCACCATTGTCTTGTGTTTGCTGTGTGTAACCAAGCAACTCATCATTTCTCAAAGAAAGTAAAGGCAATGCCATTAACAAAGATACGGATATTCGTCGAAACAGCCTCGTAAATGCTGGGCGAGAAAATATTTATTGCCTCTAATCCACTTACTGTGTTGCCCATAAATAAGTCCACCCCTACCACTTTTCTTTATATAAAGTTAATTTTCTTCTAAACCAAATATAGCAGGAATGTATTATTTCTAGTGGAACATTACACAATCAAAACGGATATTATCAGGTATTATTTATGACCAAACTTTACAGAATTGAAACTGTTGCCAAAAATATTTTTTCGTAGGGATGTACCCATTTTTGGACGGCAACATATTCATATTTTTGGTAAAAGCGTTACAATGCTGTCAACAAAGCTTATTTCAAGTATATTCAAGTATATATATA
Source organism: Architeuthis dux (assembly GCA_006491835.1). Taxonomy (NCBI): domain Eukaryota; kingdom Metazoa; phylum Mollusca; class Cephalopoda; order Oegopsida; family Architeuthidae; genus Architeuthis; species Architeuthis dux. The sequence continues at coordinate 7,327,531 of VCCN01005997.1, read as the reverse complement.
TTGTAAAATGTACAGTGGAAGTTATTTAAAAAAATAGATTCCTCGAATGGATTAGAGACCGAAGATTCAGACACTGGACAGTTCAGATACAGACACCGGACAGTTCAGATACAGACATTTTCTACTAATCGAGTTAATTCTCTTCTAAACCAAATATAGCAGGATTTTATTATTTCTAGTGGAACATTACACAATCAAAACGGATATTATCAGGTATTATTTATGACCAAACTCTACAGAATTGAAACTGTTGCCAAAAATAATTTTTTCGTAGGGATGTACCCATTTTTGGACGGCAATATATTCATATTTTTGGTAAAAGCGTTCCAATACTATAGGCTTTGGTCATTAATAATACCTGATAATATCCGTTTTGATTGTGTAATGTTCCACTAGAAATAATAAAATCCTGCTATATTTGGTTTAGAAGAAAATTAACTTACTATAAAAAAAGTGATGGGGTGTACTCATTTATGGGCGATACTGTATATCAAAAATTAACCAGACTTCATACTTGATAAGAGGGGGCTTTAGTGTCGGAAACCCCTATAGTACCGAAATGATATAAGAACTAGTGGTGTCAAATCTAATCTTATTAAACTACATAAGACCATGTTCAGAAAATTCACAGTCTGAGGTCTTCTGTCTGTGAACAAGAGGGTCAAACTAATGCCATCTATAGTTTATTTTCTTTCAAAAGATTGTCTGAATCAGATAATTTATGTGATATTACTAACTCTAGAGGTTATCTTGGGCTCTTCCCCTGGCGCGATTAGTAGAAAATGTCTGTATCTGAACTGTCCAGTGTCTGAATCCTCGGTCTCGAACCCATTCGAGGAATCTATTTTTTAAATAACTTTCACTGTACATTTTACAGTCTATATACTTGAATATACTTGAATATACTTGAAATAGGCTTTTTTGACAGCAGTTAATTGCGTCATTAAGCCAGTTTCAGTGTAGTTGGGCTGGGTTTAAACTAATATGAAAAATGGTAGTTAGATTTGGTATGTCTGATATCAAAATAAAGATTATTAAAAGAAATATTGATATTCTTGGATGTGACCGTCTTTTCACTTGGGCTGTTCCATGTTCCAGTGGAGGTCTGAATTTGTAGTTTATGGCTGTGTCCGCTGGTTTTACTGCACATAGATGAAGTCAGCATTTTCTTATCAGTGCATTTTGAGCAATGAACGTCAGTATCCATATGTATGTATCCATATATGAAAAACAAGCTTCTTTCTGCTCATACAAACAAACAGACAATGATTCAAATTTGAATTTCCTTCTTTCAACATTATTAGGTTATCGTCTGTTTCTTTCAAATTGTCTTTTATTTCGTGAAAAGAATATAAACAAACTGAGCTATCTCTCTTTTTAAATTACCACTGTAATTGTCGCTTTATTTCCATCTATTGCAAGCTTACGAGTAAGTTTGAAAATAAATCGAAGCTACGCATATCCGTTCGCTTAATTGCTTACTGTGGGTGGCTAACTTTAACATTAAGCAATAAAATGCTGCATTGGTTCGGTTTACGCATTTTCATACATTTACCGAATGGTACCATCTTGAGACATTTCTAAAAAAGATTATTGTCAATCTTTGTTATGCGAATAGTGGCAAGATTACTCGAGTCTAGAGCACAAAACATCTTTTAAATCCATTTGAATAGTCTGGGATAGATAAATATTAATTGACTGAGATAGATATGAAGTGACTGTGATAGCTAGATAAATATTAACAGACTGAGATAGATATGAACTGACTGTGATAGCTAGATAAATATTAACAGACTGAGATAGATATGAACTGACTGGGATAGCTAGATAAATATTAACAGACTGAGATAGATAGATAGATAGATAGATAGATAGATAGATAGATAGATAGATAGATGAATACGAGGTATGTATCCAGACATTTAATATTAACGAGAAATAGCCTACATACATACGGTAATGGCGCCTTAGTCCCCTTCAAAGTACTCTCCTTTGGACCTTGCACACTTATCCCAGCGCCCCTTCCTCTTTTCAAAACAGTATGCATAATCCTGTTATTTTTATTGGTACTATGCTAGTTTGATAAATAAGATTTTGAACAAGAACAGTCTCTGTTCTAAATCTGCGACGTTGTTTACACAATTTTGTTACAGAAATTACAGAAACAAATAGTTTTATTACACGAACAAATGTCACCAAATGTTGCCAAGTGCTGATAATTGTTATCAAAAGTATGGATGCTTTCAACCTTTTTCAATTTCGTCTGGAAGAAAGTGAATTTGACTCTCATAGACCTGGCGATTTTCCTCTTCCCACAATCTCCTTTCTCCCCCTTCCTCTTCGATTCGCAAGCAGCAAGAAGCTTCTTTATTGCCCCACTCTCTCATTTCAGTACCTGGACCGTTTTCGCAAGCAGCAAATAGCTTTCAACCTTTTTCAATTTGGTCTAAAAGAAAGTGGATTTGGCTCTCATAGATCTGTCTTTTCCTCTCTTGCCTGACCCTCTCTCTCTCTCTCTCTCTCTCTCTGGGTGATTTCAATCTTTTTCAATTTGGTCTGAAAGAAAACGTGGCTCTCATAGACCTGGCGGTATTTAAAAGAAAAATGCCGATAAGATAATTCCAACGAATAAGAGTAGACCAAAATATTTGTAAAGATATTGAATAAAATCAATGAAACAGGCGACAAAGAAATGAAAAAATGATAACTCTCTTGGAGACATAAAAAACCTCAGCCGCTTTTGAATTTTGGCACACAGACGACAAGAATTGTAATAATAAAAAAGAAGGAAGACTGTCAGTTGATAAAACGGAGTAGAAAAACTAAAATAGAGAGAAAAATACAGATCTAGAAATGATGGGATATGTGTGGCAATTGTGTCTATGATGACTGAAGCACTGGAAACGGTAGCGAAATGATTTTCATAAAGTCTTGAACGAAAAATATCTATAAGGATATAAGAAATAATAATTTGAAAAATATTGTACTGCTATAGACGGTGAGGATATTGAGAAAAGTGTGTGAGCAATTTGATATTACTTAGCTTTTAGTGAGAAAACCGGAGTAAGACAAACTCAAAGAATTGTAGTTGAATTTACATGGACGTAGAGGACACCTAAAGAGGGAAACTGGTTACTTTTAATAGAATAATGGCATAAGAACCAACTATATGAAGGCTAAACTAGACAGGACACAGGAGAATAGCATTTGTAGACTATGGTGAAAATGAAGCAATGGACCACATTGTAAGCGAATGCAGAAAATTAGTACGGAATGAGTACAAGAACAGGCATGACTGGGCGGGGAAAGTGATCTGCTCGGAACTGTGCAAACGACTGCGTTTTGATCTTACAGACCAATGATATATGCACAGACCAGAATCTGTACTAGTGAATTAAACACATAAAATCCTCTGTGACTTTGATATTCAAACGGGTCGCCCAATCCAGGTCAGAAAATCAGATCTAGTTGTCGTAAACAAGGAAACTGAAAGAAAGTGGACATCTGGATATGTATCTTGACCTTGCGAGAGAACCGAAAATATTGTTGAACATGTAGATGATAGTAGTATCAATCGTAGTCGGAGTCCTGGGAACAATCCCGAAGAGCCTGACAAAGAGGTTGGAATAAGTGGAAACCCGGGATGAACTGAAACCATCGAGAGGACAGCACAACTAAAACCAGCAAGGATAGTCTTGGAGTATCGAGGAGACATGCTGCCATTTGATCTCCAGTGAAAACCACTAGTCACTACTAGTGCGAAAACTACTACTAATAATAGAGGGACTCTCTGTCCCCACTACTATTTGCTCTGAACAGATGCTTGAAAAAAGATCAAAGGATACCAATTCTCCAAGACAAAGGGGAACGTCAACCCCCTCATGTACATGGATGACGTTTGCAAATAATAGGGAAGGGCTCGAAATGTTGTTTGAAAACTCTTCACGGAGAGTGTAAAAGGTAGATATGGTTACGCAGAGGACACCTCAAAATAGAAACGGAATCGCTTATCGTTGCAGCCCCAGACAAATTACACCAGAACAAACTAAATCAAAGCAAAAATAAACAAAACGCAGAAAAACAGAAACGGTGACCTTTGTGAAGAAAAGGATGAGACTGTTAACCACATTATAATTGAATGCAGCAAGCTGATTAAAACGTAATATAAAAGCAGGCATGACAGAGTAGGGACAGTTGATACACTGGGAACTATGCAAACGACTTGGCTTTGGCCATGTAAACAAATAGTATCAGAATAGCATACTCTGGGATATTTACATCAGGACCGAACATCCCAACCAAGCGATGAAATCGGATTTGATGATCGTGAACAAGAAAAAAGGACCTGCCATATCCTGTATGTGACTGTGTCAACGAACCGTAGAGTGAAGACGAAATAACGCGAGCAATTGGAAAAAGACAAGTGGAAAATTAGAAACTGGGGAACATGAAGGTTACGGTTATGTCTATAATAGATGCTGCACTCGGAACTGTGACAGAACCACTAGAAGAGGGATTAGATCAATTAGATATTCGAGAAAGAATTGTGACTGTTATGACCACGTCGGTGCTTGGGTCTGCGAGGATACTGAGAAAGATGCTGGATATTCGAGGAGATTGCTGTCACTCAGTCTCCAGATATGAGGATAGAACGTCGGACTATTCTCTATTTGATGAACTGGTTGTTACCAGTGTGGTGGTAGTTACTGGACCTAAGAGCTATGGCTGCTAATATCAGTCCGGAGTGAAGGATCTTACACTTCATTTAGTTAAGTTAAAAGCATTAATCTCAGCGAAGAAGCGAAATCGATTCAACAACAACCAAATGTCAAGAGGAATGCATTATGTAACAGGATTTCATACGGATATATAGATCAGGTCGAGGATTCCAGTATCTTTATCTAGTGAATTTTATAGGCTCAGCTTAAACTCAATTTGCCGGTACCGGTCCATAAAGTTAAAAGGCTGTGCATCCATAATTTCCCCAAGCTTTAATCGAATATCGATAAAGCTGTGGCATTTATAATTCATGTGTCAAGTATTACTAAACGGTTCTGTTTGAAACCCCAACATGTCGCTAAAACAGGTATTCGTCAGATTACTGAATTTAAGCAACGTTTAGCAGGGTAAATATCAATGGGTGTCTCCTTCAAAGTAAAGGTTTTCAATATAATTTAAGATTTTTCTAAATACAGTCAATTAATCATTGACTCAATTTTCGGAGGCCTACTTTATTTAGAAAAGATTTCTAAATAAACAGTTCTAATTAATTTTTCTGTTCGAAGTAATTTGTTATTGTTGTTAATGACAGAAATGTAAAATTTAAAACATCTAAAAACCTGCTTCACGAATAAGTTTAATTAATCTATGTTTATATAACAATGTTGAGGTTATACAGGAGGGGTGTGTGGGAGAAGATAAGATTTTCCCTTTTGTTAAGGAAGACAAATTTACCTCATAAGAATAAACTTCAACAAATTCAACAAGGCAGTGATAACAATCTACAACCGAGTTTCATTCAGTTAAATTAACAACAAAATAGACATTGTTCAAAGTGA
>VCCN01005997.1:7266305-7276993 GCA_006491835.1 Architeuthis dux | reverse complement strand
AATTGCCATTTGGATAATACATGCATGTCATCGAAAATTCAAGATGGCTGCCTTGGCTAGTATGCAAATTATAATTGCAATAAAGTTTCGTAGACTAGTCTGATATGGATGATCTCGGTGTCAAATCATACATTTTTATGATGCGGAATTCGAATTTGGAACTTTAGAATGGCTCAGAAGATTCCTTCTATCTCACAATTCAAGACTCAAAATAAGTGATGACAATAACTGCCCAAAGCTAGGGTCTAACGCGGGAAAGTTTATTCAGCGCTCCCCTTCACAGTAACAGAGGGCTGTGTAGTCTAAGGCAGCCTTTTTGCACTTGCACTGCCTAGCACAACCCTTCTTACATTTGCAGGAGGCAAGTTCATAGCTGGAGTAGCCATGTCCAGAAGGGTTCATGTACCCCTCAAATGTCTATGACCAGCCCCATCTAAAGTGAAAATATTTCTGGTGGGGACATTAGCATCTGACCCGACACATGACCTCCTTGGTACACTGCTCCCTTAATATGCCTCCTGGCAAAAAGCTTCCTCTTTGCCTTATCTATTTATGTGCATGCGTTGGTTTGGTCATACTAAACCTCTTGATCGTGACCATTACATCCTGTGGTATGTCATCCGGGAAAGAAGAGTGTTTCAACAGGACATGTATACGCTCTGCATAGATAGTCCATACAGCCCACGCAGTCTTTCCCCCATGGGTGACATATTGAAAATTAATGATGGGTCAATATCCACATCTTTTTTGGAATGTCGTTTGTTATAAGTGTACCAAATAATATGCTTTTATCACACAATGCACAATTATTTGGCTAAGCGGCACCACTATAAGGAAAAATAGTGTGGAGACGAATCTTTTTAAAAAATAATATTCATTTCCGTGAAGCGTTTCGACTGTTACCAGTCATTTTCAAAAAGGTGCTATGAAACTGAGGAGATACAGGCTTTAATATGGAGATTGGAGAAAGAAGTGGAGGTTGGAAATAGATCTTATCTTTGAGAACGTTGATTCTGTATTGGAGGTTAAAAGTGTGTGTGTGGGGGGAGAGAATCGTTGGTTTTTGATTTTGAAGAGGTGGTGTTGGGTCTAATTGTGTGTGTGTGTATGTATGTGTGTGTATGTCCGTGCGAGAAAGATTTGGGAGTGGATTGGGAAGGCAGTAGGCTTTTTGTTTAGATTTGTGTATGTGTTTTGGGGAATGTGTGTGTTTATGTGTGAGCCTTGGCGTGTGTGTATCTTATGTCAGAAGTCTAGATATGTAAGGTGAATGCAAAAACCAGGGTGTTGCACTATTGTGTTGCATGTAGCGATGAGTGCTGCTTCGACTCATTTCCGAGTCGTTTTGTCATGAATATGTTTGATTATTCTGGTCTGCTTTAGATCGAAGCTGTGGTCTGTTTCGGTTCGACAATTTACCAAGGCATTTTTGCGATCGTCTAATATTAATGTTCGTATGTTCTTTTCTTGGGGGTTCTCGAGGTTTCTCCGTTATATACTTTTGGGCAGTCTTTACATGGTATTTCGTATATACCTGCGTCGAGGTGTGTGCCGTTTCGAGGTTTCTTGATTGTGTCTCTTACGGTCCTAGATGTTTTGGTTATGATCTGCATCCCTAGGGGTTTCAGTTGTTTTCCGAGCTCAGTTGTTGATGCACTTGTCGGAAGGATGATGCGTCTGCATAAGATATGTTTTGCCTGGCTTAGTGTTATCCGTATTAGTGTGGTGTATTTTGGTGTTTTGGAATTTAAGTGCATTTCTTCTGGCGTTGTGAATGAAAGATTAGGGGTAGTGGAGGTTTTTGAAAGTGGATTCTATATATGTCTATTCTTCTTTCAGGAACTGGGGGCTACATATCCTTACGGCTCGCGGGTAGAAAACTGACTTAAACGTGGTGTTATGGTGTGAATAGAAGTTGAGGTGGTCATTTTTGTTGGTGGGTTTGCGGTGTATGCTTAGCTGTAGGTTCGTATCGGTTCTGTGTGTGTTAGGATGTCGATGAAAGGAAGGGCGTTGTCGGATTCCATCTAGTGTGTGAATTCGACTGTGGGTTCTATTAGTTTGGGTAGGTTGGTGCTGTGTGAATAAATTAGGAGAGCGCCGTCTATGTATGCAAAGTAATTAGGGCCTGATTCTAGGGCTTCTAGGAACAAGCATACCAGAACCCCACGGTGAGAGGCGAGCCCATAGGTAGACCGAATTCTTGTTTGTAGAACTCGTTGTTGAATTCGAAATAACACTGGTCTGTGCAGAGTGTGCATATTTTAATGGTTTTGTCTATACTACCTATAGATATAGGTAAGTCTAGTTTTGATTTTTTTTCAGGTGAGTTTTGAGTAAATTTAAACAGTTTTATTTTACTGGTATGTTTGTATATAATGACTTAATGTCTAAACTGGCTAGGGATTTATTTTTCATGTCGATGTTTTCTAGTTTATTGATTAGTTCCACATAGCTTTTGAGATGTGAAGGGCTAATCTTATTTAGTGGTGTAAAGGACTAATTGTTCCTAGGAGTGTGTTAAGATACTGGCTGTGGCTTTTGCTATTTTGTGTGATGGGTCTGGTCGGGGGTGTCTGTTTTATTTGTTTTGGGTAATCCATATAATTTCGGGATTCTTGGGTGGTGTTCGATTATTGTGGATCATGTCTTAATTTCTTCTTTTTTTTTTAGTAATTTCTTATATACTTTGTTGAATTTGTCCGTTTCATTGTTGATAGTTTGTCTGTTTGTTTTAATGTATGTGTTGTCATCGTTTATTAGGGAATTCATTTTGTTTATATAGGTATCTATGTTTATAATTACAATTCCTCGGTATTGCGGTCTTTAGTATTCCTGGGCATATTTGGGGAAACCATGGGTGCTTTTCGGGATGACTTTCTCCTCGATGCAGTTTAGTATCAAGTTTTTTTCGGTTTCTGTGTGAATGTGCTGATATTAGGAGCGTTCTGTATGTTCGTTTCATTTTTGAGGTCTCCATGTCGACAGTATGGTGTACAGTTGGATAAGGATTATCCGAAATTATGGTAAAAGATAAGGAAAACAGTTCGGATTTACTTAGAAAATAATATTTATTTCATTGACGCGTTCCGTCCGTTACCGGTCATTTCCAAGAGATACCATGAAACTGAAGAGATGCAGGCTTTGATGTGGAGATGGGGAAATAATTGGGGTTTGGAGATAGATCTTATCTTTGAGAAGGTTGATTCCGTATTCCTCGCACGCACACACACACACACACACACACACACACACACACACACACACAAACTTACACCCAACACCACCTCATCAAAATCAAAATCCAACTTTCTCCCCCTCACCACCACTTGTAACCTCCAATACAGAATCAACCTTCTCAAAGATAAAATCTATCATATACAAAGAATTGCCCGTGTGTGCCTATCCCCGACACCTTCGATGAGGGTATAAACCGCGAACGTTGATGATACACGCATAGTAAGTCGAACCAAGAAATATTGGTTAAAGTTACGCTACCATACGCCCCAAATCATATGGATTGGTTGAGTAGTTTTCTGCATGATAAAGCCACGAAACACACTGCCAGACTAGTCAGAGTGCCTACATTGATAATAAGATAATAACATCGAAGTGGCCAGTCCAACTGCCGGACCCCAGCTTCCTCGGGAACCTATGACAAAGGGTCGAAACTAACATCCGACACAAAAAGCTCACAAACGCAAACGATTTTTTCCAATAATATGCAGGGCGGGTAAGAATTAACTCCCTATTACAAATTTTGTCCTGCACGGAACCCTGACCTTACGTACTCAGACTTCTTCCTGTGGGTCTGGGCGAAGGAGGAGGTGTACCGCATCAAACCACTGGAGGAGAGCATTCGACATGTTATGGCCAAAATACCGCCGGACTTCCTGCAAAGGTCTATCGAAATTGGAAGACAACATTAAATTCTAACACAGCAGGCGAATTCTACCATTGCATGGTCAGAAGTAAAGCTAGTTTGAGTACAATTTCAAATAGAGAGTTTCTTTTCAGCCACCCTGTAATAGAATATTGGAAAAATCCCATTCGAACAGTAATGTAATTGCATCGATGCCCGTAGATGTGAGGCTGTATTAAAAAGATTCGGTTTACTAGGTATTAGTGTTAGAAACCTTCAACCAAAACTGTCACCAAAACTATCAGAATAGGTTTCTTCAGTTATTAAGCTGGTCTGTCTGGCTGGCTATGTATGTATGTATCACGTGTACAGGCTGCTCCAATGAAGCTAGAGGGCTGAAAATATACTCATTATTATTTCTAGAAAAATGTTTTTTTTATATCTCCCCCTCCTAACTAGGTTGTTAGTGGGGGTTCAATTTACAATGTAGGTTTATGCTAAATTGACCCTTTAGTTATTTTTAACAAATTTAGACTTTTTTTTAGTTATCACAGCCCAACAAAAGTCGAGAGAAGTAACTTATTCATTGATCACCCCTTTTTCCAATTTTTTAATTGATCACCTCCAACACGGCATGCTGCCGAAAGACGATGGTCATGCGACGGTTTCTATTGAGTGACTAACCAGATCTGTTTGTTCTTTTGTTTACTCCTTTTATTTGTCTGTCCGTACTTGTTATTTAATAAAAACGGCAGACAAGAGGAGTGTCTCTGAACCACGCCCTCCCCTTAGTAGTTGGAACTTCCATCCACGCCCCCTCCCTCACATCTTCAGCCAAATGATTAGTTTGAAATGGGTATTGAAAATCTATGTAAACAATTAATTTTAATATATTATGTTCATCATACAAACACTTGTTAAGAGAATTCCGAAAATAATTAGAAAGATTCTTACGTTCTCTCCTGCAGTCTGTCCAGAAAGTATCCAGCCATTTAATATTAACGAGAAAAAGCCTACCTAGGGCAGTTAGTAATCACCGTGGTACATTACACACTTATCCTGGCGCCCCTTCCACTTCCCTTCCAAAAACAGTCTGCAAAGTCCTCTTTCGGGATTGCCACCAGCTGCCTCGTAGCGTTCTCCTTAATCTCGTTAGCGATCTGAAATCTCATTGGGAAAAGTATCAGGGAGCCAGATCTGGACTGCGGATGGATGGATGGGTGGGTTGGTGACACACCTTGGTGATGCTATGTTTTGCCAAAAGAAACCCTGCGCGAGACATGAAGAATGACTCGCTCGGTCATTGTGAATGCGACGGTCACACCGTACACAAGCTCACTCAGTGGCGTCTCACTGCCGACTGAATAACCCCACGGGACATTTTCGCGCATGTGCAGTACGGTCCCCTCTAATCAATTGCCACGTTATATCAAGGCGACGCAACAGAATTTCGAGATATTCAAAATGGCTGAATACTTCCCGGACAGTCGTCATATATTACTAAGCTTAAAAAATATGCTTTGATCTGTGTAAGATATATTCATTTAAAAAGATGAAATAATTGAAAATTTCAAACGAATATTCCTTTCCCTAAATTAATTGCGTCTGCCATAAGCTGATGGTTAGGAAGCTCTTCTCAAAAATCCGGAAAATGAGGGTAAGAAGATTGCATTTCACCAATCTTATAACTGGAGGTATTCTACCTACCTTGAAAATCAACATTCGAAATCCTCAATTTTACCTTAGCTTGGATACCGACCAATAACTCCGGTGAAAAATACGCAACGATCTCGACCTTCAGATCAGTGATTCCCAAAGTGGGCGTTGCAGCCCCCTTGGGTCACTAGAAGACTCAAGGGGTGCGCTGGAAAGCGATGGATGGTAGGAGGCGTTGGGAGAGAAGGGATGGAATGGAGGTGGCAAGGAGCAAAGAATACCAATCGATACCTTCTACTTCATGTACTTTTAGATACTTTTGCAATATTATATTTTTGGTTATAAAGTAAAGTGTTTTGAAAAAATATTAAAATTTACAGGGAGGGTGTTTGTGTGTTCTAAATTTACGGGGCGCTGATGAAATGTATGCTCTAAAAGGAGGCGGTAGTTCAAAACAGTTTGGGAAACGCTGCTTCGGATAGTTCTCGTGGCCAGTTGCATTTCATTGTATTCGACGCGGAAAACCCACTGAATCATAAACGCAATTTGATCTTGAAATCTTTTGTTTCCAAAGGTTCGGGGTCAGCATTCAAATGAAACGAAGCATTGTGTTTGCATTTCCTTACCTTGTCGTCTTAATTATTGATTACTAGCAGAAGTACCCGGCCTTGCTCGGGTTCATGTATTCCACCCATTATGTCATTGCTTTTATTTCATGTCCATCAGGGTACGATCCAGTGCTTCAAGGACAAGTTCATGGGCCATTGTGCATTCATTCCGAAAAAAAAATTGACAACTCTATAAAAATTAATTTTTAACGCTTTAGGCACAGACACTTTATTGTAATAAATGGGGGAAATATGAATCTATTTTCTCAAAAATGCAGTGAAATCTTAAAATATGCAATTATATTACAGTAACAAATCTTAAAGTATACTCGAATTGACCTACATAAACATCGCCTTGAAAATTTGCATCTCATTGTTGATTTAAATTTAAATTTAAATCAATAAATGAGATAAATTATAGATTGGCCTCTCTGTTAATTAAATAAATTATGGAGGTGTCTCCCTTCATCCGTTTTAATAAAATAAGCGAAAATTCGGTAAAATTTGAAAAGAACCCAAACATTTTGACTCACTCATATACACAGTCAGAAAGTCACATAGCTTATGAACTTTGTCTTGAAACAAATTGCAAAACTGTGAACTATAACTTGGAAGATACATAGATACAGACAGAGAAACATACATACATCAATTTGTATATAAGAGATATGATTACGACAAAGGAAAAACAATTAAGAATAAATTACTGACGTTTGGACTTCTGCCTGCAGACATATTTTTTTACAAATTTCTTTTTCGAGATTGTTTTTTTAAAGAAAACATCAACACCAAAATCTTTGACATCAAGATTGGTTTTGTCCTGTTATTTATTGTAATTAGTCTTTTTACCAAAATAAAATAAAAAAACCTCATTGAAATGGTATTTAGGTTTCAGCTTGTCAAATTCTGTTTTCTTCGTGACTCCACCGGGAAAAAAACGAAGCCATAAGAACTTGTGTCAATTAAGTAATTTGTCTAATTACACCTGGCAGCGTTCAGAGTTTATATAGAGATCAAACTCTCAAGCAACGTTGAGGGAACAGAAAAAAGACAAGCGTGGTTGCTGTAGAGTCAAACTCCACTCCGACTTTTGTATTGTAGATATAATAAATGAATTCGTAGATACATAAGACTTGTCAGTTTGGCTCAGTTGAGAAGAGACAAAAGCATTTCAGTAGTCAATGAACAAAGCTTTTATATCAGAATAATGATATACGTAATCATCCTCCGTTTTCCCCTTTATCTGTGGCTAAAGGTGATAAAACCAGATTAGATTAGCGCGTCTCTGGCGGAAGTGGGACAGACATAATATCCGTACTGGACACGTTCAAGGCTCAAATACATGTTTGCATATTTACAAACGATTACGCAAAACACAATTTGAGAATCACTACCCTAAAGAATGCATCACCTATCAATATTTCTTCTGGAAATTTCTCCTGCGTCGTTTCTAAAACTTGAAAATTATTATTTTTCCTCGGTCTGTTTGGTTTGAATGGGGATTTTCGTATTTACTTCTTCCTAGAGTATCTATCTATCTATCTATCTATCTATCTGTATATATCTAAATAAAATAAAATGTTATCCCACTTATCCCAGCGTCACTATAGTGAATGAAATAAAAGGTTATGGTGGTTCCATGTGTCAATAGAGGTACGTACTGCTTTGACCTATACTGTAGTGCGTATCTGTTGTTGGTAGGTCAACAATAATGTGTCGATTCGATCTTTTCCTCTTTATGTAAATACATTAGTCATGTTGGGAAAAGTACATGTATCAAATCTATCTATCTATCTATCTATCTATCTATCTATCTGAACTGTTCATAGCGATCTATCTATCTATCTATCTATCTATCTATCTATCTATCTATCTGTATATATCTAAATAAAATAAAATGTTATCCCACTTATCTCAGCGTCAGTATAGTGAATGAAATAAGAGGTTATGGTGGTTCCATGTATCAATAGATGTACGTACTGCTTTGACATGTACTGTAGTGCGTATCTGTTGTTGGTAGGTCAACAATAATGTGTCGATTCGATCTTTATGTAAATACATTAGTCATGTTGGGAAAAGCACATGTATCAAATCTATCTATCTATCTATCTATCTATCTATCTATCTATCTAATATATATCTGAACTGTTCATAGCGATCTATCTATCTATCTATCTATCTATCTATCTATCTATCTATCTGAGACGCTCGAATGAATTCAATAATTCAATGCGAATAAAATACAATGGTCAACTTGAAGGGGATATAATAAAAATGATCGTTCTGTTTTTAAACTTCCTCTCCTGAATTTCTTGAAACCAGATTTATCAAACTTTCTTTATAATCTCATAAACCCACAGTAAAGAACGCCGATAAATTATACATTTCTCGCAGCATACGATCTATTCCAGACACTCAATTCAAATTATGCAAATTGGGACAACATACCTCATTGAATATTCAAAATGTCCGCCACATTACTAACTGAAAACAAAATGTCCAATATTGGAACTTTCTTTTATTAGGCTTTAGAATTAAAGAAATAAACATACTTGGATTTGAAAGCAGGCATTGGGGTGAACGGAATGAAAGGCTATTGTGTTTACATGTATCAAAAGTACTTGGTATTGCTTCAATGCACACTGTAGTGTGTTTTATGGCCAGGGTTTTAAAGACCTACTTCTCTGTGAATATTCAATAAAACGGCTACTTCTTTTTAAATACAAGGCCTTCAGGAAAGTATCCAGCCACTTAATATTAACGCGGAAATAACCTACCTAAAGCAATGGCGCCTTAGTTCCTCTTCAATGAACTCCTCTTTGGACCTCAAACGCTTAACCCAGCGTCCCTTCAACGTTTCAAAACAGTCCTCTTTAGAGATCGCCATCATCTGCCTTTTAGTGTTTTCCTTAATCTCGTCCATGGTCTGAAACCTCTTTGGGAAAAGCCAGAAGTCTCAGGGAGTCAAATCTTAACTGTATGCGGTCTGACAGACCTGGGTAATGCGATGTTCTGCACCCCCCCCCGAAAAAACAAAAAAAACAAAAGAACTTGCACAAGACTCGCTCGGTCATTGTGAATGCTACGGTCACACAGTACACAGTCTCACTGCCAACCAAGTAAACCCACGGGAAAGTGCCTGTTCACACATGTGCAGTACGGTCCTTTGATTGGTTGCCAAATTACATCAGTTTTGCACAACCGGTTCTTGAGATGTTCAAAATGGTTGGTTCTTTTTCGGACATAACTCATATTTAATTAAATATTTTGAATTGAGAGGTAGCCACTGCAGTGAACGAAATAAGAGGTTATGATGGTTCCATGTATCAGTGGAGGTACGTACTGCTTCGACCCGCACTGTACTTTGTATCTATAGGTTAAGATTAAAATTATAATTAACGTGTAGTCACAATAGCGATTGGAATACAAATCTATTGTGATTCCATCTATAAGCGAAGGAAGGTATTACTTGAATGCTCACTGTTTTGAGTATTTTTGGCTAGTGAGTTAAGATTAATACTATGATTACTATAGTGAATGAAATAAGAGGTTATGGTGGTTCCGTGTATCAATAGAGGTACGTACTGCTTTGACCTGTACTGTAGTGCGTATCTGCGGCTGGGAGGTCAACAATAATGTGTCGATTCGATCTTTTCCTCTTTATGTAAATACATTAGTCATGTTGGGAAAAGCTTTCCAGAATATTTGATTTGTTAAGTGGCACATTGCCATCAAGATATCGATGTTTGTTCCCCCCTAATGCATGTGAATGGTGGAGAGGGGGATGCTGTGCAATTCCCCGATACATGCACTGACAATGAAACAGTTCTATCGCAGACAGCACGCCAAAATGAAAAAAGAAAATACATTTGAGAAACCATTCAAATTTTTGTAATTTTGAAAACAGATAATTTTAGGGAGATTTTAAATTGTTACACGTGAAATGTGTTTTTTTTTTATATCATAGAGAATACTGCTAAAAGTGAAAGATTTGCTTATGTAATTGCATTATTTGCAGATTAAATGTAAAGATATAATTCGGTATTATTCGAAGTTTTTGAACCCTTAACAGCATGGTGTCTACCCAAGAAATTAGTCTAATTTCCAAGTACGGTTTCAAATTAGTGCATAATGCCGCTCAAGCTGCTGATAAAGTAAACACAGCATTTGGAGTGAACACTAATACAGTGCGAACTGTTCAGAGTTGATTCAATAGGTTTAGGTCTTGAAATATAGATACCAATAATAGACCTTGGGAGAGGCTTAAACCTGTTCTTAATGATGAAGACTTATCGACAGCAGTCGCCAACGATCCATGTTTAGCGGTTTGAGCACTTTCTGGAGACGTTAGAACTTCATCAGCGACCATACCACTTCACATCAAGGCGGTAGGAAAGGTTAAAGACTTGACATGAAATGAATGAAATGCTCTATGACAGTTCCAGACCACGCACCTCTCAGCTGATTGTTTCTAAGCGTAGTGAATTGGAATGTGAGGTCTTGCAGCATCCGTTAGATTCACCTGGCATTTCTTCTACAGATGATCACCTTTTCAAACATTT
>VCCN01005997.1:7221886-7239202 GCA_006491835.1 Architeuthis dux | reverse complement strand
TTTTGTTTTTGTCACAGTTTAGTAATTTATTTACAGGAAATGATTCATTTTGTTCATAATAAACACAGTTTTTGGTCATTATTTGTTTATATGAGTGGGCGCGCATGATAAGTGCCCAACGCACCACTTTTTGCGAAAATACTTTTATGTTGGATAATACTATTTCAATCCTTCCCCCATCATTTGCGATCAAAATCGAGTCAGTTATCACACTAGAAATAGGTTTTATAGTCGCTTGGGGATGGTGAGTGTGAACCTTTTCATTGTGGTGTTTTTTTGTTTTTTCCAATGAATTTTAAAAAAAGAAAAAGGTATTTGAGTACCTCAGCGTCAATGACCCTGGTTGTTATGATACTAGATAATCATAAATTAACGGTTCAGTTGTAGGAACTATTTTGTTTTTTTTGTGGATTGTTATTTGAACATATTTCACTGAATTTGTTTTTGTTAAAACTCTGGTAAAAATCGTGTGTCATTTTTCAACCATGCTTCACCCGCGAAATTTTTTGGTATTTTTAGAGTTAGGATGCTCATTTTAGACCTGTTTTGAAGCTTTGATTTTGATATGCATAACGATGTTCCTAAAAATACTTATAGCGTGAATAAGCAAAACATTAGAGCTTTTGTTTTTTTTGTTCGTAGAAAAAAAGAAGAAAAGTCTCAATTTATGCATTGTAACTCTGCAAGTTTTAAGTTTTGTAATATGCATCAGAAACATAATGCAGAGTGTTCAAGCTTCAAAATAATAAAAGAACGAGCATTGTGGCTCTAAAAATAACGACAATATTGCGAGCGAATGTTCGTCAAACTTTGATCGCGATTTTCTCAACTATTTAAAAAAACCTCTTTGGGCAGTTATCATGCCCACTCATATATTTAGTTACTGTTATATTACAACTAAAGACTAATATTTATTCATAATACGCATTGCTTTTATAACAATGATTGAGGGTCGCGAAAAAGTTGGTCTCATCAGAAGGGGGAGTAAGTGAGAACAGTTTGAGAAGTGTTTTAACATATATGAAGAAAAGAAAAAAAGGATAACATAACAAACAGTGGATATAACTCCGATTAAAGCTAACCCCTTCCAGGCCATCTTTCTTTGTTGTCCACATTTTCATTAAAGGAGCGTATGCAAACATACACACATACATCCGAATGTATATATATATATATAAAGATAATAAATCTAGGAAATATATTACATATTCTTAATACATTAAATGTGACTTTAATCTTCAGCATTGATTTTATTGAAATATAACTTAATTTATTGAAAATATTACTTATTTTATTACTATAGATTCCATAAAAATATTACTTATTAAAAATCAGCTAAATAGCAATTTCTGTCATCTGGATGCAACTAAAAACATTTAAATTTAGACGAAAAAGATCTAAATTAGCAACACTGAGCAAGGGACGTAACTGGGCAACATCTAAATTGGCACTACTGAGCAAGGGTGGTAACTAACATTTCGGTATGTCAGTCAGTGGCGGCAATCGATGCTAGAGATGCTAGCATATCTAAAAAAAAACACCTTCAGTTTGTTTAGGACTTGCTTAACAACTGAACTACGCTTGAGACACGAGGGGGGAGATCACTTGTATCGATCCTTAAATTCGCGGAATTAAATTAAATGTTCCCATTATTTCATTTCCTTTGGGCTGTTAGGAAAGAGAGAATTCGTACGCGTTTTCTTTTTCTGTTCTTTTTTAGTTAAATAATGTGCAAAACTCTTTAAAATCCAATTTGAAACTTTCAATTTGCTTTCAATTCATCGTGACAAGGCTGCAAAAAGGGGAAAAAGGAAAAATTACAACTTTCCGAAATAATAAATGATTTCAAGTAGTTTCCTCGGGTTGTCGAAAACCATTAAGATATCTTCTTTCTTGACTAAAACCGACGTGCGTATCTCTTGAAAAAGAAAAAATAAATCAGTTGAGTATTTTTCTGCGCATTGCACATTTAAATCATGTTTATAACCCCCTGTCAAACGGCATTTGTTGTGAATATAAAAGTAGAGGGGTGTTTATTAAGTGCCATAAAATAAATATTTACGACATTTTCAGGGGCGGATCCAGGATTTAGAGCAGGGTTGGAGTTCCAAATGGATTTTGAGCGGGGGGGTCTATAAGGTGAAAGCTATTTGTACAAATAAATACGTGGAAAAAAAAGAAGAGATTTTAAGCATCAAAAACAAGAAAGTAATATATGATCCGGCATATTTCACTTTCATTTGAGTCGTAGCTTTTTAGCACTAGAATTCATCACAGAACCAATAAATAAAAAAGAATTATAAAGAAAAGACGGAATGAATGAAAAACAAAATAATACATTTTCTTTATGGTTTACTTGGGATTATTTGGGCTTTTTATTTATAACAATTCTCCATCTAGATATTAAGAAAAAATATATATTATGCTTTGCCCAAGCATCCGTACCTGGTTATAAAATAGTACTTAAGACATTTTTCCAACTGAGATGTTCGCAAGGTATTAAAAAGATGTTTACAACCAAAGCAAATACACATGACGGCGTATACAATGCCTGACTGCCTCTGGTTTACAATGGAAGAAGTGTAAAATGGTGAGAAAAAAAGGTATCGTACCATCGAATAGTTAGAGAGTTGGCGTTGGGGGACAATGATTCATTTCCAAGTATGGTGTAAATCCTCATTCTCTGGATCGAAGTGCTCACACATTTTCTCTTCGTTGGAGGCCATTTACGAGATCGTGCTCAAGATGACTAGCGATGGGACACATCAAAGGGAAGGTGGAATTCATGTCTTTTTCAAGAGTATTAATGCGAAAAAATTACATCGTCTGTCTGAACTGGAATTTAAACTTATCACACGCACTCAATTTTCACCACATTTAAAATAAAATCTCCACTAGTGTTCGAGATGGTGTGGGGTGGGGGTGGGGCGTAGAGACGGTGGTCGCGTTATTCCATCCGTCTTTTTTATTCTCCTTTATTAAAATGGGCTATTCATTATCATCCACTTCCGGCTCGCTAGGCCCGTCGAAGCTTCACCAGGTCCCCATTAGCCATGTATTTCGTGAACACGTTTTCTACTTTGTCCGTTGCCCGCCTTCATGACGCTTCCCGGTTTGAATTCAGAGTTGTCCTTCTTCTAGATTGATTGCCGACCAAGGCTGAAAAGACCAGTCAGCCATGCTATTTATTTAGCTATAGTTAGGGGAGAAAAGATTAATTCATCAGTTTCCCAAGCGCATGTGCGAAGTGAACGCTCACTGTCTAAACCGGATTTGAACTCCGTTCGCCGATTCCATTTTCAGTGTTGCAAATCGTTAGGCCATTCGCGTCTGCCTCCTCGTATTTACTCCTATAAAAAGCAAAGAGAGACACCTTTGACATAAAGTCAAAATAATCACAACAAGCATGGTTGCTGCATGGTCAAACTCTACTCCTACTTCTATTCCAACTAAAGATGATTACTGTAACTTTTGTATTGTATATATAATAAATAAATTCGTAATTTGTACGACTTATCAGTTTGGCTCAGTCGGTAAGAGAGCTACCTAGAAATGACGGTAGGGAAATGTTAATTTTATTTATCTGCTAGGTTTAACGTCATCGGATAGACAAACAGTGAAGAGTTTACGCCCTTAAATTTGGTGAGGATTGTTCTTGTTACAAAATCTGGTACGGTTCCTTTTTGATTTCTGTAATCTTTCGTCCTTTCGAAATCTAGAATCAAAAAGAAGGCGACACAGTCTATACCTTTTAAAGTCAAGCGAGTTTAATGATGAACATGAGTAATCACATATACACAGTTACTGCTACTGTCGCTGCGAATGCTATTTCTTTTAATGGAATTATACGTGCTCTTTTAGCTGTAGGCTTG
The DNA here is from genome assembly GCA_006491835.1 of Architeuthis dux. Lineage (NCBI taxonomy): Eukaryota > Metazoa > Mollusca > Cephalopoda > Oegopsida > Architeuthidae > Architeuthis > Architeuthis dux. Next base: position 7,235,330 of record VCCN01005997.1, on the reverse strand, counting down.
TGTCAGACTAAGCTAAGCTTAGCAAATAAAGAAAACTAGACAAATGAACGTGCTAGTGCCAGCAGATCAGAGATCTAGCAGGAAAGAATGGTAAAACAGGTAAATATTCCTGTAGACGACGTGACTGAAGACCTCTGTGAACCATTTGGGATATCTCTCTCCATTTCCTATACAGAATGAATAACCTTTCCTGACCTGACAACTCTTTTACAATTCCCGGCGCGCCGTTCCCTTGACGACTCTTGGAAGCCTTCGTTTAGATGTAGATAACAATCATTTCACCTGAATCGATGTGGGAAAATCGAAAAAAGAATTCACCAAAGCAACAAAGGGGAGTTTATCACAGCAAGGTTAAAGTGGATGTGGCTGCAACATTTCGTTACAGACCCTTTATCTTTCGAAATATAATCAGCCTTCAGCTCTGTTCAAATCTTCATATTTCAGTTCATATCTATCTATCTATCTATCTATCTATCTATCTATCTATCTATCTATCTATCTATCTATGTTCTTTCTTTTTCTCTATGACTGTCTCTTTTCAGATCTACCAACATGGGTTCATATCTTATTATCTCAATGTTTTCATATTAATCTATATAACTATTTCTCAGTCTGTTAATATCTATCTATCTATCTATCTATCTATTTATTTATTTATTAGAAACGGTCAACCAAAACGGTCACCAAAACTGTCTACATAGGTTTCTTCAATTTTTAAGTGGGTCTGGCTGGCTGGTTAGTTGACTGGCTGGCTGGCTGGCTATTGATGTATGTATCGCGCGTCCAGGCCGCACCAATGGAGCTAGAGGGATTTTAAAAATATTATGTCTAGAAAAAATGTCTTTTTTTCTTTCTTTTTACCAGTCTGTTGCATGCGTTTCCAATAGGTTTTTGTTGGGGGTTCAATTTACAATGTAAGTTAATGTCAAATTGGTCCCTTAGTTTGTGTCCGGCTGCGTACGCGCTTGTTTTTTTTTGTTGTTGTTTTTTTTATTTTAGGGAAATTCAGACTTTTTAGTGATCCTACAAAAGGCGAAAGAAAGTAACTCATTGATCACCTCTTTTCCCACTTTTTTAATCGATCACGGCATGCTGCCAACAGACGTTGGTCACAAGACGGTTTCTACTGAGTGACTAACCAGACCTATCTATCTCTCTGTTCTTTCTAACTTAACAGTCAATAAATTCGTTTACTTAAAAAAGAATTTCAATACCCACATAGTATAAATACATATCCCACTCTGACCTGCCTCGTGGTTGAGATAGTTGCGTATTTTCTATCGATTCCAGTGATCGGTGTTCGAGCCCAGGTAAAGATTCAAGGATTTTGAATGCCGATTTTTAAGGCAGAAAAGTCCTCTCTACTCGAATGAGTAATGTAATTCAAATTCCTACCCCCTTTTGGTTTTGTTAAGCGTGGTAAATATCTAGAGACTGCTTTGTGGCTGTATAATTACTCACAGCGCCAGGGGTCTGTGTTCGACCCCAGTTAAAAGCCACGATCTCGAATAGGGATTTTCAAAGCAGCCAAACGGTTTGCACTTGGAAAACTGGTGCAACACAATCTTCCTTTCGATCTTTGTGCTGTACTAAGTAAAGTGTCCGTCTCCCAATGGAGTACACACCCGGTGACGAAGACCCGGTTTCTGTTGCATGCGTCAGCTTAGTGATCCTTGCAAGTTTCAAGTCTAGTCGAGACCAGGACTTTATTCTTACAAGTTTTTTATGACCAGCCCCTTGCCAGGATGCAAGTCCACCGAAGGGATATATCCACCATAATCACACAGTCTACTCAATTAGCTGCTGAGTGCACAACGAAATGTGTCATAGTGAAGAGTTTTCAACACACTTTGCTCATACCGGGAATCGAACCCAATACCTTCTGCGTGTGAGGCAGACATGCTAACCATTACACCATCCAAGCGGACTTTCGGTTTGAGTGTCGGACGATCAGAATACAGAATCGCTGTGTGGTTTATATAAGTACATTTTAGGGTACAAATCCCTCGTTCTCCACGACCTTAGTACATCACGATAACCTAAACAAAGATGTACTAACTTCCTGAATGAATAATACATTGTCTCAGTCTATTGTGTGAATGTACGATTTTCGATCTTCTATTTCTTCTCTTTTCCCTGCCTGATATACGATACAAGGTCTGTCTTTAAAATTATTCAGTTATTCAGTTATTCAATATTAACGAAAGACTAACCTACCTAGGGAAATGGCGCCTTAGTTCCTACAAAGTATTCCTCTTGGGACCCCACAAACGTATCCCAACGTCTCTTCCACTTTTCAAAACCGTCTGCAAAGTCCTCTTACGGGATCGCAATCGTCATACTCTCCCTAATCTCTCACACAGTCTGGAATCTCCCTTAACAGTCATTGTAGCTTTGGGAGAAGCCAGAAATCAAATCTGGACTGTATGAGCAATGAAGAATTAGCATTGTAGATGCAATGGTCATATATTACACAACCTCACTCAATGGCATCTCACTACCGACTGAGTAACCATTCGGAAGGGTGCCTGTTCACGTATGCACAGTAAGGTCCCCTATCACTGGTTGCCAAATTTAATCAAGGCTGCATTTATAAAAACATTTTTTTTCTTTGGAAATCTTTGCGAAAATGTGTCAAATATACAATGTGGTCTTCGTACTGAAAAGTTTGGAGACCGTTGATCTAGAGATTCAAGATTCAATTCTCTTCGAATTAAGAAAGAATAGAAAAGAAAGAGAGAAAGCAAAAAAGAAAAGACAAGTCTGGAGTCAAACTCTGCTCCTACTTCTACTTCCTTGCGTAATTCTACTATAGATTTTGGAGGTATGCAAGACTTGTCAGTTTAGCGCAGGTGGTAACACACAAAGCTGGATCACCTGATCGCGAGTTCAAATCTCGGTAGTGAAATGCTGATTTTATATGTCCGTTTACTCCCCTATTTTTGATGAGGATTGTTCTTGTTCTTGTTCTTGTTCTTGTTCTTGTTACTTAGGAAAGTAAAGTCAACTCTGACTTTGTCCTGGAGTTTGACAAAAATAGGAAGGCAGGAGAAAATTAAGAAAGGGAGATCAGATACTATTTGTTAAGCTTAGCGTGGCCTGGCTCTGTGCCATAAGAGTATGACCAAGCACGTCGCCAAGCGGCGGGGCTGACGGGGCCTGGTCCCTCCTGGAAATCACTTGAATGTGAATTAATTTTAGTGTGCTATCTTTACAACATAAACCAATTTTACGACACATCTCCAGCGCTTGAAACTGCTTCACTTTCTTTTATCATACCCTTGGCCATTAGCACAGGGGTGCTTAAACATTTTGGCCATTTTTAGCGTGTTTTTGACCATTTTTAGCATCTTTTGTGTGTGTTTTGATCATTTTTGGCTATTTTTTTTTTAAAAATGAGCGTTTCTTTAGCAACACTGAGCACTTCTACTCATGTACTCATGGCGACGGGCCCGAGTATGACCCAGTGAGGATCGAACTCATTCTATTAAAAATGATCTGCGAGTTTCTTAAGCATCGCTTTACATTCAGGCTTATTTAATAAAGCAGTTGGCAAGAATCAGTTGAATTGGCGTAGACACAAGTGATGAAAAGCTGGGAAATTAATTACTAGCAGTAAGCAGGTCTGGTTAGTCACTCAATAGAAACCGTAACGTGACCATTGTCTTTTGCAGCATGCTGTTTTGGGGGTGATCAATTAAAAAATTGAGAAACGGGGTGATCAATGAATAAGTTACTGCTCTCGCCTTTTGCTGTGCGGTGATCACTAACAAAGTCTGAATTTTCAAAAAAACAAGCGTGAACACTGCCGGACACAAACCAAGGGACAATTTAGCATAAACTTACGTTGTAAATTGAACCTCCTCACTATTTAAAAAAAACAAAAAGAAAGTTTTTTTCTCGACATAATAAGTAAATGTTTAGATTTTCAGCCTTCTAGCTCCATTGGTGCGGCCTGTGCGCGTGATACATACAGTACCGCCCATAAATAAGTACACCCCTACCACTTTTTAATATAAATTTAATTGTCTTCTAAACCAAACATAGCAGGATTTTATTATTTCTAGTGCAACATTACACAATCAAAATGGATATTATCAGGTATTATTTATGACCAAACTCTCCAGCATTGAAACTCTGTAGCCAAAAATATTGTTTCTAGTGTTGTACTCATCTTTGGACGGCAACATATTCATATTTTTCAATGCTGTTGAGTTTGATTGTAAATAATACTTGATAATATCTGTTTTGATTGTGTAATGTTCCACTAGAAATAATAAAATCCTGCTATGTTTGGTTTAGAAGAAAAGTAACTTTCTATAACATTGTGGTAGTGGTGTACTTATTTATGGGCGATAGTATACATACATAGCCAGCTAGCCAGACCAACTTGAAAACTGAAGAAACCTATGTTGATTTTGACTATGTTTATGTTGAACAGTTTTGGTTTAAGGGTGTCTAATAAGCGCTCAAATTAGAAATGTGCGTTATTCTTTGATTTCGCTAGGGAGAAATTCACGGAGATGTAAGTGGAGAAAGAAAGAAAGAAAGAAAGAAAGAAAGAAAGAAAGAAAGAAAGAAAGAAAAACGAGTTTGAATGTAAAACGTAAGAGAAGTGAGAGGGAATGAACACATTTGAAATGGAGGGGGTTAGATAAAAAGAAAAAAAAAGAAAGAGTAATTAGGAGTTATATGATGAAGTAAAAAAAAAACAGGCTTGGTTAGTCACTCAATAGAAAGCGTCAGATAACCAACGTCTTTTGGTTGTTCGGAATGTTCAGTTACACAAAATTGCGAAAAGGGGTGATCAATGAATAAGTTACTTCTCTCTTTGTTGGGCAGTGATCATTAAAAAAAAGTCTGAATTTAAAAACAAAAAAACAAGTGTAAATGCTACCGGACACAGACTAAGCGATCAATTTAGCATAAACTTACATTGCAAATTGAACCCCCCACTAAAAACTTATTTTAAATGTTTTTTTCTAGACATAATAAGGAGTACATGTTTAAATATTCGGCCCTCTAGCTCCATTAGTGCGTCCTGTACGCGTGATACATACATACATAGCCAGCTGGACCAACTTGAAAACTGAAGAAACCTATGTTGACAGTTTTGGTGGAGTGTTTCTAATAAGATGGCATAAATAGATACCGAAAACGTGAAATTATAGAGGCAGCCCACACCTTCACCCTTGTCTACTGTACCTGCAACCGTCCGAACCCCCGACAACTAAGCCTAACATACCATAATCACCATTTTTGGAGTGTGGGAACGCTTTAAAATATTTTGCATATAAATTAATGGTAATTGCTTCTTCGCTTTACGCCATTTCGGTTTACGAAAGATTTTTAATGGAACCCTCTACTTTCAGATAGCGGGGGAAACCTGTACCTAAAGAAAGCAAAGACAGTGAGCTAAGAGAAAGGAGAAGTTAGAGAAGACCTGTTAGAAGTTGTGTCTACAGACAATGGAACAACACTGGAGTGGCCCCTTCAGGGCGCATGCCTGGGCGAAGCGTATGGAGAATCCCCCTCCCTTGCCTTCTAGAGAAGAGATGGATTCATGCCTTTCCCAAAGGCATTAGTGCGAAGTGAACGTAAACAGCCTCAACCGGAGTTTGAACTCGGGTTGCCGATTCCATTGCTCGCACCGTTACCGCTACAGCTACGCCAATTGCACCTCCACGAACAAATGACCGTGGGCGAATAAATGCAATTGTACAACATGTTGATTGATATCATTATGACATGCAACGAATCTCTTGTCTTTCAACTGATGAATGATAAACCGGTCATATCCTGGGCTCAGATTCATTATTCAGAATTAATTTCTCCCAAATTATTTACAGCCTGATGATAAATATGTGTCTGGAAGTAGCTCAATGGTAAAAGATTTATAACTAACTCGCAAGTTTACGGTTATCAAGCACGCCTTGACTGAGAGAGCTATTACCAGCACCAGTGATTGGTGCTAGAGAGCAGAATAAAACATCACTTACAATTCTTAATTTTCATGAGATTAATATTTTTTAAATTAATTTTTAATCATATTTTCTGTGCTAAATAAATCGTTGGGAAATGGAATTTTACTCATGTCACAGAGGTTTTATTTTCATTTCCCCCCGGACGTCGCGTTATGCGGCGGGATTCAGTTCAACGAGAGTTACCAGTGTTATCCCCCGAAAATACTACATGCACAGTTTCTGGTTAATGATGAAGGCTCCCACAGCTCGGTGTGTTCTACTGTTCTGTAATAGTTTATCATGGACACCGATGAGACAAAACACTTTGACGTGCGACATGTGTCAGGAATGTGTCTTCAATGGGCATATGAGCCTTCGGTACTGAACTTTGGGTCAATGGAAGAAGATCATCTGGTCTGATGTCTCGCTTTCCCTTGAATAAAGTGGACGGCAGAGTACGTGTTCAACCTTTTTCCTAGTGAAACGATGGCTCCAGGATGCACTGTGGGAAAACAATAAGCCGGTGGTGGCAGTGTGGTGGTTTGGGAAACGTTCTCCTGGGAATACACTGTCATTCATCATTCATGTGGGAGATACTTTGTACCAGCTACCATAGCATCATTGAAGACCAGGTACACCGCAACAGTCTTCTACGATTGCATTGGCATCTTTCAGCAGGATAATTCACCCTGCCACACATCATAAGTTGTACGGGAATGGTTACAGGAACATGAAGAAGACTTCACTGTGTTGCCCTGGCCACCAAACTCCCCAGATCTCAATCCTTATTGAGCAGGTGTGTCGGACCAACAAGTTCGCTCTGCAGAACTTCCACCATCTGACTTGCAGCAGTTAAAGGACCTGCTGTTACATCCTGGTAGCAGATCCCAGAGGAAACCTTTAGAGGACCTGTAGATTCATATGTCTGATCGGGCTGTTTTGTGGGCACATCGACGAGCAACACCTTATTGGGAAGGTGGTCATCATGTTTTGGCTCATCAGAGTAAGTCATTCTCGGTTGGCATTACAGATAATCAGAGTAGTTGGGTTCATTCAGGTCAGTTTTGAAAGTATTTGAATCGCTGTTTTTCATCCACTCTAAAGGCACGTGATAAAAGAAGTAGTGCTTCAGTATTCCCTTCTTTTCTTCCCATCTTGCAGGGGGGAAATTGATCTGGTGAAAAATTAAATAAATGAAAACAAAAAACAAACTAGAAAGCACTCAGAGAACGCATACCTCTACGAATGCCATTCTCATTAAAAACTGAACAATCAGACTATGCCGTGACAAAAGCTTGTGATAATTATTCATCAGAGACATCATCAATAGTTTGAATAACAACTATAATTCAATCAATCTTTATTATTATTGGATGAAGTATTGTGACGCACCACTTCTTTTATTAAATTTGACTAGTTTCTACCTTCATCCTAATTGTAGTTGTTTTTATACAACTTATTAATTCGGGCCACTGTTTCTATGGCAACGAATCCATGAAGTCTTCGTTGCCGATTGGTAAAAGCAGCTAGGCGTAAACTAGTTTCCCTCTGGCAATGAGGGTGTGAGTTCGATTCTCACCGAAGGCTTTCTCTTTATTGGCCGATTGCGCTGTTATTCGTTGCCATTAATAAGTTGTATAAAAACAACAGCTAAAATTAGGATGAAGGTAAAAACTAGTCAAATTTAATTTTAAAAAGTGCTGTGTTACAATACTTCATCCAATAATAATAAAGATTGATTTATAAAAAAGACTACTCGGTCTCATATGTAAAACCACACGAATATGGCGCAGAGAGCCGGTTGTAGGGAGTGAGTTTATAAGTGTAAATCAGCCTCTGCTAATCCATGAAGTCTTCGTGGTTGATTGGTAAAGCAGCTAGGCGTAATTTAGTCTCTCTCTGGCAATGATGGTGTGAGTTCGATTCTCACCGAAGGCTTACTTTTTATTTTCGATTGCGCTGTTATTCGTTACCAAGTAGCTAGCTCATTTGTGGCTAGCTTTTTCAGGGACTTAGCTTTTTGTCGTAGCTTTTTAGTAGCTAGCTCCTAATATCTCCAAATCTTTTCAATGAATTCCAATGACATTTTGTATGAGGGTGGACCATGGACCAAGAAACAATTTCTTAAATTCTGGGGCAGATCCAGGAATTCCTTTCTCGATTTTGTTAACATTGCACAATAGAACAATTGTTCGGCTTTTCGGATGTAATAATACAGTAATGACGTTACAACGGTGACGTCATCATAAATAAATATGATTAACGGAATTATAGTTCATCACTTTTTTATTAAATTTAATAAAAAAGTGGTGAACTATAATTCAGTTTATCATGTAATCAATTGTTTCTTGCTCCATGGTCTACCCTCGCACAAAATGTCATTGGAATTCATTGAAAGCTTTTGGAGATATTAGGAACTAGCTACTAAAAGGCTACGACAAAAAAAGCTAAGACCCTGAAAAAACTAGCTACAAATGAGCTAGCTACAAAATAAAGCTAGCCACAAATGAGCTAGCTACAAAAAGGTTACTAGAAAAAGAGCTAAGGAATACAAAGTATTGTCACCTAGCTGTCTCTATGCTTAGCTAAAAAAAGTATTTGTCAATTGTAACCTAGCCCTTTGGCCCTAGCCTTTTTGTAGTTAGCTCTTTTGTGGTTAGTCCTTCCAGGGTCTTAGGTCTTAGTGAAAGCACCAAGGTAAAAAATACAGGGTGTTGGTCGCAGAAAATGGTTTTGGAGGTGTTGATGTACATATGTTACAGAAAGATTGTGAAACCAGTGATTTCGTGGAATCCCTAGTATTTTTATGAAATCTCGTAGTTTCAGTGTAGTAATGGTATACAGGCTTGTGATGCTGACCATTACTATTGCAATGAATACGATCTTCACTGGGTGCCCCACAACTGTAGCCTTGTGCCAAACTAAGCTGAATAAAAACCGTAAATACTGAAGCAGAATATACTTGATATTAACTAAATTTAACTTAGTTTGACACAAGGCCATAACAGTGGGTCACCCAGTAAGGATCGAACTCATTACAGTAGTAAGGGTCATCATCACAAGCTTGTTAACTATTGCTACATTCAGGGTCTCCGAGGGGAATGCAAAGCTGATTTCGGCTCCCCAATGCACGCACAGCACAAACACCCTCGTCCTTTAAGCCATCCTATTTTCTTGTGATATAACCCTTTTAGCACGCCATAATATATTCGTTCGCCGGTAAACGATAGAGTCAACCTATTTTATTAGTGGACATATCGTATCGACTAAGAAGTTCCGATACACAACTCTGTCTAAGAAACTCTTGGTTCTACCCCTTTGCCATCCGGGCCCCAGTGCGATGCACTAGCTGCACTGACTGCACCACCCCCTTCTCAGAGTCCCTGACAACACTGATTACGAAACTATGGACTTCATGAAATCACTAAAATGGTTGGGGATTTTACAAAATCCATTGGGATTCCACGAAATCACTAGTTTCACAATCTTATTGTAACAGATACACGATCGTTGTTCACTATTGGATGAACAAGCCAAACAATTATTGGAACGTTAATCGATTGGTTATTGATATTGCCTGCTTGACGCTGGTCGGTCATTGATTTTCTTCTTTTGATCGTCCCTGTTGTAGAGTGGACGCGATGATTTGCCCCAACACAAAGCCAAGGTGAACACAGCCCTGCAACCACAAAGAAATCAAAAAGTAAAGTTGAGTACTGACTTCATGTTAACAATCATTAATACAAAAAGAAAAAGAAAGCAGAAGAAGAGTTACAAAGATTCGTCTTTTAAATCATGGACTCAATGTTGCGGCCTTGAAATATTTCCTTTTGTTGTTTAAGTGCAAAGCAAAGTGAACAACTTCTAGAAGACCGCAAGGAATTTATTCCCCCCGTGTTGAAAAATTAAACTATATATATATAGACAATGTGGAAAAGGAAAAGAGTGAGAAAAGCTTGTTACATCTCAAACATGTTTATTATCACGAAGATAAATCTTTATGCATTTCGTCGCTGTGAACGACGTCCTGCGGTCATCCATGTGGTGTGCAATGAATGAGACTAGATGTGTTTTGTGTATTATATTCCAAAAAGCTCTGGTCTGTTAAAGGGGGAGTAACATTTCTTGGAGGGGTCAATGTGTGGGTTTTGGAGTGGGTGGCGCTGCGGTGTTAGGTGGTTGCTGCTCTGATGGGGCAGTGTCTAGCTGGTGGGTTTAGCTGTGTAGATAATAGCTGTTACTCAGCTGCTGAGGTGATTTATAGCTGTTGTGCGTGTGTGTGTATGTGTGTGTGGTGTGACCTGTGTTCTATCCGATACCTTGTGTGTGTATGTGATTGTCTATGACTGATTTTATGTTGTGTGAGTATGATTTTAAATAACGGTGTTACTAGTTGGAAGTAACCAGGTCTTTGGTGTATGGTTTGGCATCCGGCTATGAGCGCAGCCTCGATGCATCGTCGTTTCCTGTATATGTTTTATGATGTGGGTTTTATGTAGGTTAAAATTGTGGTTATATGTGTATCTGTGAGTGACTAAGGCGTGTAGGTGGTCGTCAAGTTGAGGGCTCGGTGGTGTTAGTATATCCGTTTTTTGAGTGGCCTCGACGTTTCGCCAATGTAAACCTTGTTGCAGTCATTGCATGGTACGACGTAAACACCGGCATCGGGTGGGAGTGGGATGTTGTGTGTTTTTAAAATTAAGTCCCTGATGGTTGTGGAGGTGGTTGTCGTTGTCTGTATGTTGAGTTGATTCAGGTTGATGGTGAGGTTGTCGGTGGTGGTGTTTGTAGGTAGTGTGATGCATCTTGTGGTTTTTTTGTCCCCTGCATTGTTATGCTCAGTTTTGGTCCTATGTATTTTGTATGCCTTTTTCTAGCGTTGTGTATGAAGAACCGAGGGTAGTGGAGCGAGGAGAACGACTGCATTATGTATGTTCCCTCCTCGTCTAGGTATTCCGGGCTACATATCCTAAAGGCTCTGAGAAAGAAATCTATGATGAGGCGTGATCTTATTTTGGGTGTGTGGTGCGAGTAGAAGTGTATGTGGTCGTTTTTGTTGGTAGCTTTGCGGAAGACGCTGAGCTTGTTCTTATGCTCAGTCCTATGTAGTAGGGTGTCAAGGAAAGGTAGTTCTGTGATTATTTTTCGTGTGTAAAGTTGATGGATGGTTCTACTGCGTTGAGTTGAGTGATTAGGTTAGCTAGGTCGGTTTGGCGAGGGTATAGGATCAGGGCATCGTCAATATAGTGGAGATAGGTGGCCGTCTTGGGTAAGATGTTCATGGAGGGGCCTGATCAACAGAAGAACAACTGAAACACTAAAACCTGTAAACACCTGCTCGCTTCTACTTACTCCCAAAAGTACACAAAAAGGATAATCCTGGCAGACCAGTAATCTTCTCGATTAACTGCCATGCAGCTAGATTATCGAAATAAGTAGATCACTACATTCAACTCATAGCTAAATAAGTAAAGTCCTACATACGCGATACAACAGACCTTTTAAATAAAATAAATAATATTAAAACAATATCATAAAATGCGAACCTAGTCACAATGATGTAAGATCGCTATATTCTAATATTAAACATAATGAGGGTATATCAGCCCTTAGAGAATGCCTAGACAACAGAACGCTTAAAGAACCTAATACAGAAGCAATAACTACCCTAATGAACCACATTCTAACACTCAACAGCTTTAACTTCAATGGAGGACACTTTCTCCAGATCAAAGGCTGTGCCATGGGCACAGTCGTAACTCCATCATACGCTACGATATATGTGGGAAAATCTGAAGAAACACACATATACGCCCAGAATCAAGGATAACTGCATCTTTTATGCTAGATATATAGATGACATATTCCTTATATATACAGGTGGAGAAACTAAACTTAGCGAATTATTCCCCAACCGTAATATGATACATGACTCTATCAAATTTGATCATGTAAAATCAACACAATCAATCGCTTTTTTGGACACTCGTATATACATAGACGAAAACAGACAACTACAAACAGCACTCTACACTAAATCCATCGACACCCATAACTATCTCCACTTTAAATCCTCTCATCCTAAACACCTCAAAGATAACCTACCCTTCTCACAAGCACTTAGACTGAGAAGGATCTGTTCCACTAATGAAGAATTCAGTAAACACAGCAACAGACTCAAACAACAATCCATTGATAGGGGATACTGCTATGATTTAATTGATGAACAGATAAATAAAGCAAACACCACCATCCCAAGAGCAAATAACCTAAAATGTACAACTTAAGAAAAATCAAACCGCATCCCACTCATAATAACATTAACTAACTCAAATAATCAAGAACCACTGGAATGTCCTAAAACTAAAACCAGATTTAAAGAATATATTTCAAGAAATAGGTATGCTGGCTTACCGTCGACCTAAAACTATTATAGATATTATAGGTAGCAATAACATACTAAACGACGAAGTTATCTGTAAAAACACATTGCTAAAACAGTTAAAGTCTGCCAACCTTGCAATAATAAGAATAGTCTATGCTGCAAATACCTTAAATCTGCCAAGTCATTCACCAGTTCCACAACTAAGAAACCTATACAATTTATCATGAATCTAATTGCTAAAGTAGAAACGTTATTTATCTTTTAGAATACACACGCTGCCCCAAACAATATATATAGGAAAGTCGGAATGACCCTTTAACTATAGATTAAATAACTACCGCCACAGAATAAAATCAACAGGCCACAAGAAACTATTACCTGTAGAACAATATTTCCGCTTAGAAAATTATGACTTCACTAGAGATGCAAAATCCACTATCATAGAAAGAAGAGAAAGAACTTAGTTAATAACACCACACCGACATTAGAGTTACACGAAGATAAATGGATCTCACTATTGAAAACCTTATCCCCTAAAGGACTCAATAATAAACAGAACCATCCTAAAAACATTATACTATACCCCTCAATAAACATCAACTAAATACAACGTACCATATTTATATATGATCACACCTTAAACATACACTCAGCGTACCCTACCCTTACATCCAATCCAAACTTTCAACAAATGTTCTATATATAAATATGAAACATTATTATTTATTATACGAACATTTTATATAAAAGCTAAGTTTTACTTCTAAAACATATTCGAATGTATATTAATTCGGACAATCAAACATTCTAAACTAAGAAATGGCTATAGACCTTCAGTTCATTCTCTGTGTTACCATCACACAATACTTTTTCTATAGCCTTTGAAATCTAACTCCAACACCCCCACCCCGCACACACAAATACTTGAAAACTATCACCTTGGGGCAATATGTCACTCAAGCCCAAGTCAAAATCGGTCCATTCATTAACTCATCAACGAATTGACACCAACGATGACCTTTGGAGATCAACCAAAAAATACAGATGAAATACAATAGGAGCTCACAGCCAGATCAGATATATGTACATATGTATA
>VCCN01005997.1:7173330-7184466 GCA_006491835.1 Architeuthis dux | reverse complement strand
AACAACAACAACAACAACAGAATGATGAGGAGAGTGCTGGTGTACTAAAAGGCCTTGCTGTTGCTAGGTCCCCAATGCGAGTCACCAGATACTACAATTGTGAAAAGTCACAAAATGATAACAACAACCACCACCTCATAATACTAAGGAAAGTGCTGAAGTCTCGAAGAGATGTGCTGCCCCTTGATCTCCAGTGGAAGCCACTAGATACCACTGACGCGAACAGGCACTAATAACAATATTAATTAGTAATTAGTAATAAATTCACTTAATTAGTAGTAGCAATGATTACGATGATAATGAAATTTATTTTAAAACAATCTCATCAGGTAGGAGGTCTGTCCAGAAAGTATCTAGCTATTAACGAAAAAATAACCTACCTAGTGCAATGACGCCTTAGTCCCCTTCAAAGTACTCTCCTTGGGATCCCAGCGTCCCTTTTACTTTTCAAAACTTTCCGCAAAGTCCTCTTTCGAGATCCCTATCAGATATCTCGTCGCGTTCTCCTTAATCTCGTCAATCGTCTAAAAGCTCCTCCCTTTAGACAGAAGTCTAAGTGAGCCAAATTCGGACTGTACGGGGGACGAATATTGCAAAAAGAAGAAAAAAAACTTTGCACGAGTCGTGAAGAATGACTCGCTTGGTCATTGTAAATGCGACGGTCACACAGCACACATGCTCACCCAGTGGCATCTCATTGCCAACTGAATAACACCGCAGGAGAGTTCACGCATCCGCAGTACGGTCCTCTCTGATTTGATGCCAAGTTACACCGATGCCGCGCAACCGGTTCTCGAGATATTCAAAATGGCTGGATACTTTCCAGACAGACTTCGTATACATCAATTCGTAATAGAAATCTTTGATACCAAGCACAACAACACAACAAGAACAAGGACAACAAAAACAACGTGCTAGAAAGCACCACGAGAGCGCATACCTCTACCAACGCTATACATTAACTAAAAAAAACTCAATGAAAATCAGTTCATATATAGCTACGTTGCAGGGGAGGTAACTGTAAGTTTTTTTTATTTTTCAATTTTCGGACTATTGTCTCAACATACGAAAAAATATCTCGTAATCGAAGAAAATTCCTGGATCCACACCAATTCTTCATCAGCCCATGGTCCGCCCTTCCAGAAAATGTTATTGAGATTCATTGAGAACTTTTGGAGATAGTGTGTACATACACAGAGAGAAGGCACGAGTGAATACGTATACCACTCGCAACTTCGCTAGCAGAGGTAACAACAGCGAATTAGCAAGGAATATGTGTTTTCGATTTTTTCATCTGCTTTATTTTCACGTGAATTTTCATTGTTTTTGTCTTTTATGTTTTCCATTTATACATTCGCTTTCCGTTCTTTTTGTTTAAAATCCATCAATCCAATTTAACGCCACCTTTTAATGCCCTCGCATTAGTCTGCCAGATGGGATTAGATCAACAGAGCCGTTATCGTCACAAAAAAAAAAGAAGTACCAGATAAAAATCGACCCTATGATATGCAATTATAATAGCAAACTTTTCATTTCTCTCTTATCTAATGTACTTCGATGTCTGTCCGGAAAATATCCAGTCATTTTAAATATCTCAAGAACCGGTTTCGCAGCCTTGATGTAACTTGGCAACAAATCAGAGGGGACCTTACTGCGCATTCTTGAACAGACAATCTCCCGTTGGTTTACTCAGTCGGCAGTGAGGCGATATTGATTGAGTACTATGTGACAGTCGCATTCACAGTGACCAAGAGAGTTATTCTTCACGTCTTGTGCAGGTTTTTCTTTTACAAAACATCACATCACCCAGTTCTGTCAGATCCCTATCAGTGTAGATTTGGCTCCTTGGAACTTCTTGCTTTTCCCAAAGAGATTTAAGACAGTGAACGAGATTAAAGAGAACGCGTCACGGCAACTAATAACGAACCCCGAAAGAGAACTTTACAGACTGTTTTCAAAAGTGGACGCTGGAAGTACTTTGAAGGAACTAAGGCGCTATTGTCTTAGGTCGGATATTTTCTCGTTGATATTAAATAGCTGGATACTTTCCGGACAGACTCCGTATGTGAAGTCACATCTCAAACTGTTGTCTGGAGATCAGAGATGAACTATTGCCACCACTCCATGAATCATTCAGACTGATATCCTCATTTTCATTATCGTTATAACAACGTTTTGGCCAGTATGTTCTTCAGCCTGCTTCAGTATTATCTGGAGTTCAGAGATGAAGCATTACCATTATTCCACGAATTATTCGGACAAGAATCTTTATTGTTTTGATCCATATCGTGTTGCTGATGTATACCCTAGCCTTTTTCGTATTAACTGAACCTCTGAGATGGAGCATGGCCATTTCCCCATGAATTATTCGAACTAGTATCCCCATCTGTGTTGTTTTAAACACTTACGCCTCTCTTTAGTCTTTATGGTGCTGTCTGAAGTTCCAAGAATAAAGCATTTTCATTATTTCACGAATTATTCGAACTATTATCCTCATCTTTGCTGTTTTGGTCAGTATGTCTCCCTCTAAGTCTTTAAGATGTTATCTGCTGTTCTAATAAGAGGCATTGTCATTATTCAATTAATTATTTGGACTAACGCCATGCTCCACAAGATACACCTGCTCTGGATAGATCACGTGCCGAAAATGAAAGATTGTCATCTACCAATAGTTTCACTGTTACATGAACTGCCCACAAGCAGTGCCGGATTAACTATTTAATAAAAGTAGCATATGCTACGGGCCCGCCGTAAATGCTTGCAAACTATCAATTCCAATTCAGCGATTCTGCACTTGCCCTATTACTATAGTACTATACTGCCCTCAACCTTTATGAACGACAGGGTGTTTAAGAATAGCAATTTAAGCCAATTACCACCTTTAATTGGAGTTATTATATTAGCACAGTAATTAATGGGAGTGTGGTATCTATGGGATACATATACGGCGCATAAATACGAAGGTATTTGAAACTGACGTCATAGCCGCCGTTAAAAGAGGCAAACGAGAACAAAGTGATACTATTCAAATATTTCTTCGGAAGATTGAACTACTCCTTGTTGTTTGTGTTGTTAACACGACGTTTCGGCCGATCCATTCTTCGGCCTTCTTCGAGTGTAAAATTAGAATGTGATCGGGTAAACAGAAGTTGTTTTTTATTTTTTTTTAATTTCAAAGGAGATAAACCCTTATAACGAGTTCAATCGTCCGAAGAACTATTTGAATGTTAATGACCCTTCTCAAAACTATAGAAAGTGATACTATTGTTGAAATGTCATACATATCTATCGTATTATCTGGCTATATAGCAAATGAAAAAATAATTAATTACTTTACAAGTGAAAAATATAGCTTTCAATATTTATGTGTATTTTCTTAATTTGGGGACCCTTTATAACATATGCTACAGGCCCTACACTAGCTTAATCCGGCCTTGTCAGAGACAGAGGAGACTGACAGAAGAGGTTCAAGGGCTCTTTAAAGAAGACCTTCATCTCCAGTGGCAATAGACAACACAACCTACTGACCTAGAGGCCACGCCACTCCATCTCTTTGAGAAAAAACACAGAATCTGTGTTGGGAAGAGACATAGCCGTAAAACCCGAGACCTTGTAAAAAAGAATCCTCCTCATCGTCCTTTTCAAACTTCCCCCTGCAGCCGTTGTGGCAGGACATGCCTGTAGTGTATTGACCTCATCAGCCATCAGTGCCAGGAGTCGAACGCCGTCTTAGATCTTCGGTTGCGGAGCCAAAGCCAACAAAATTGATTCAAGCCAAAAGCGCAAATTTTCAAACTACACCGTAATCAAAATTTAATTAAACTTCATCAAAATAAGGATGAAATGTAGAATTCAGACAGCTTTAAAACAATATATAGTATCACCTTTCATCATTGTTTTGACTAAATTGAATTATCGTTTTGATTAAATTAAATTAAATTTTCATTACGGTGTAATCTTCACTTTTGACGTTAATCAATTCCGAGTTCCGGACACTACATTTGATCCTTCGAACGTGACTGTTTTGATCACTTTCTTTTGGTTGATGTGTGCTCCTGAATCTCTTGTATTGCCTGAATCTCTTGGATGAGATACTGCCATCATTTCACGAATTATGAAAACTATTAGGTTGTAACGAAGATTCTATCCGATATTTCAATTTATTTAGAAACACTAATAATCATTGATATATTCTCTTTCGCTTTCGATAACCGTATCAATTTATCAACAGGTTTTTCGATATTAGATTTGTGATTTCCCTTCGATTTTGACCTGAAATAAAATATATCTGATTTTCAACCTCTTCTCTTGAAGCGAGTCTGTGTCCATCAGAAAGGTTTTGCAAACTCCTAAACAAATGATTGTCACTTGGTGCAAGGTCAGGAGGGTATGATGAATGAATAATCATTTCCCAACCGAATGCCTCTATGAGACTTTGGCATATATTTGGCATATATGGCATATATTTATGTACAGAATTAATTTTATCAATACTAGACCAGGATATACAAAATGCTTTTAACATTATACATGTATATCTTCTTTGTTTTTTTTTGGTTTTTCAAAAGTTAGAGGATTTTTAAAACTCAAACATTTCAGTATTGTCAACTACGTATTTTCCAAAAATAGTTAGGTAATGTCTCATTAAACATATTGAAGCAGACGAGATTTTTTAATAATACGTCTGTAAAAAATACATGCTCTAAATCAACTTATTTGAAGAAATCATCATCATAATACAAGAAAAATATAAAATGTTAATGAACTTTGCAAAACTGAATAATTGTAATCAATTTTAATAGTTTAAATAGTTTGGTTGTTTTCAAACACCGAAGTTGTTGGCAGTGAACTTCAGCTGTGAGCGTTTGGTTGACGTTTAAAAGTTCGTAATGAATGATTCTTTGCATATCCCACCAAACACTCAGCAAGATCTTCTTCGGATGAAGGTTGCCTCTTGGCTTGGACACATGTCTATCATCTATGACGACGACGCTTAACATTGTGAAAAAGAATCCATTTCTCATCCGCAGTAACAACTCCCCTGGAGTTGCTGAGAATACAGTCTCACAACAATCAGTCCGTTGCTGGCAATTTGCTACGGACAGGTTGGGTGGAACCCATTTGCCGACATTCGATGCTGTTCTTAGCTTCTTCAAATTGCGATGAACAGTTATATGACTAACATTGAATTGTTCCCTAAGTTCCCTGATTGTAACAGCAGGATTTGTTGCAACTATCAGTACAAAAAAACCGGCTAGAACTTTCGTTTGAACCTGATAGCATCCTTATCTTCAACTTTTCAGCCGATGCTTTTTTCGGCCTTCTCCAGGCGTTTGCTGTGTCAGGTAATATTTGAATCGCAGCTTTGCGACCTTATTCCATCGCGACAAAGAGTACAATTTGCAGACTTGTGTACCAAAGATTCAGGCTAAAGTAAATCAATAAATGAATACATAATACAATAAACTATGAAAAATATTGAAAAATATTTTCAATTTCAGTGTTCTAGACGTTATAAATATTAAAATACGAAAAGTTCAAAATTTAAAAAAAAACTTAAAATGTTAATATTAATGTTTTTATGAACGTAGTTCCGTCTTGTGTATTGGTGTATGTCTTCTGATGTGCATGTTACGGCTGTTCAGGCCATTTTCAACATCTTAACCCTGAATAAACATTTCAACATCTTAGCCCTGATTGAATAGAGAATACTTTCTTTTTTTATCAACCTTCCACTTGTAATCGAGGTGTCATGAGAAGGTGGAGACGGCGGTTATGTTAATTCGTCTGTCTGTTTTTAATCTCCTTTTTATTTTATTTGAGCAATTCATTATAACCACTTCAAAGTTGCTAGGTCCATCGAAGCTTCACCAACGATCCGTTAACCGTATATTTCGGGAACACGTTCCCCACTGTTCGTTGCCAAACTCTCACGACGCTACTGGCAGAGGGCTTGTACTTTCCCGTTTTTAATTCAGAGTTATCTGTATTTTAGACTGGTTGTCAACCAAGGCTGAAGAGGCCAGTCTACCCTGTTATTTACTCATAGCTGGTGGAGAAGATGCGGGTTCATGCCTTTCTCAAGAGAATTGGTGCGAAGTGAAGGCAAACTGTCTCAGTCGGAGTTTGAACTCGTTTCGCCGATTCCATTTAGTGTGCTGTCAACCGTTGGGCCATCCCCACCCCAAATGGAGAATACCCTGGGGTAAATAACAGCTTAAGGAATCTAATCGGAATAATTCCTGGAATAATCTCACAATAATCTTCTTCCTGGCTCTTAGAGAGAACTCTGCCAAATCTTGTTTCTAGGCTAGTGTGTGTTTGTGTTTTTGTTTGTGTGTGTGGGGGGTGTCTGTGTGTGTAAAGCTGTTAAGCCTAAAAAAGGATTTGATATGTCAGCCAGCGACGTCAGAATCTTAAGACGTTTTCTTAGTCTTCATTCTCCACCCACACACCTTTGCCACTTACCATTTTTCTGAGTCCATTTTTATATTCTTCCATGACAAGATAAGAAGAATTTATAGACTCCTTCTGCCAGTGCCGCGGATATTGCAGGATCCACCATTCTTCAGAGAACATGACATCTTCGAAAAAGAGAGGAAGGAAATGGTGTCATTTTATACTTGCACTTCCTACTTTTGACGGAACAACATTTCTATTGGCCCAGTGGTTCCCAAACTTGTTCGAATCACGGCACCCTTGACACATGAGGATTTCTACACGTTGCCCTTCATCAGAAAATACTGAACAATTTCATTTTACGTTAATATGGTTAGGCAAATGTAATGAATTTAAATTTAAATTCATAAAATGTTTGTTTCCTCTTTTAATAATCATAATCACTAGTAGGATTGGGTGAGCCTGTTGCTCACCACACATTTTCTCAAATCTTGAAGTCAAATTATTATTTATTAAAATTTGTGAATATCCCGCGGTGCCCCTGGGAAGCCGGGGCGCACACTTTGGGAATCACTGTATTAGGCTGTTGTTTTTTTTAGATGCGCGAGTACCGATCGCCGTCACTGACTGACAAGTTGACTGACATACCGAAAGACTCCCACTACCTCTCATTTCCTCCAACTACTTCTATATATGTCTGAAAGTGCAAGAGAGAGAACTCACGCGTCTATGGTCTGATTTCCAGGCTTGTTCGTTGTTTATCTGTTTAGTATAACTAAGCATCAGGAAAATGTACCTCATTCTTCCTCTTCTTCATCTCCCCCCTTCTTCTTCTTCTTCTTCTTCTTCTTTTTCTTCTTCTTCTTCTTCTTCTTCTTCTTCTTCTTGTCCCCCTTCCTCTTCATCATCTCTTTTTTTCTTTGTGATCCAGTTTCTATTTTTCTTTCTTTCTTTCTTTCTTTCTTTCTTTCTTTCTCAAATGTCTATCTTCCAAGCTTCCGTTTTTTTGTTCATGGAGAATTCCTATCCCTCTTTCTTCTTCTTCTTCTTCTTCTTCTTCTTCTTCTTCTTCTTCTTCTTCTTCTTCTTCTTCTTCTTCTTCTTCTTCTTCTTCTTCTTCTTCTCTAAAACCTTCCCTTCTTTCCCCACTTCTTAAAAAGTGTCATTGCATCTTTTCTCTCTTCTTCTCTTTCTTCTTTTTTCTTATTCTTCTCTTTCTTATTCTTTTTTTCTTTCCTTTTTCTTTTTCTTCAAATTTGACAGGATTTTCTTTCCTTTTCTCTTCCCATCTCTTCTCATCATCATTTACACTTTTCTGCTTTGTTATTCATTCTTTTCGTTCATTTCTTCTTTTTTCTCTTTCCACCCTTTTTACTTTTCCTTTCTCTTACATTCCCCCTTCCTTCCTTTTACACCTTCTTCCTTTTTATTCTTGCTTCAACTCCTTCCTTTCTTTTTTCACTTCCTCTTTTCCTTCAATTTTTGAATTATCTATTTCTTTCCTTTTGCTCTTCCCTTTTCTCTTTCCTTTTCCCCCTCCATCCTTTTTCTCTTTCTTTTCATTTTCCCCTCTCTTTTTTCATTTTTCTCCTTCTTTCCTTTTCCATCTTCCTTTTTTTCTTTCCTTCATTTTTTTCTTTTCCATCTCTTTTACTTCCCCCTTCCTTCCTTTGACTCCCTACATCTTTTTTCTCTTTCCTCTTTTCCCTTTCTTTTCTTTTTCTCTACCCTCTCTTTTACTTTTTTACTTTCTTCCTTTTACTCCCACTTTCTATTTACTCCTTCCTTTTTTTCCATTTTTCACTTTCCGTTTCTGTTATTCCTTCATTCTTTCCTTCCTGTTTCTCCCCCCGTCTTCTTGTCTATCTTTATATCCTCTCTCATTTCCTTCAATTATTTCATTCACTCATTCATTTATTGCTCTAAAAGTCTCCCATATTTTCTTTCGTTACCTCTACCAACAAAGTTGGAGAGTATTACTCTACGTCCGTCTTTACATCCGTCCGTCTTTACATCCGTCCGTCTTTACGTCTGTCCACACAATATCTCCAAAAGTTTTCAATGAATTTCAATGACATTTTGTAGAAGGGTGGATCCCATGGATAAGGAAGAAGTGATTAAATCATGGGACCGATCCAGGAATTCTTACAGTTACCTCCCTCGTAGCTTTATCTCCACACAATATCTCCAAAAGTTCTCAATGAATTTCAATGACATCTTGAGGAAGGTTGGGTAATGGGATACGGAAGAAGTAATTCAATTTTGTTGCGGTTCCAGGAATACCTTTTCGATTGAGAGATTTCTTTCCATACATTTATGTATTAGCTTACGTCTGTTCACACAATATCTCCAAAAGTTCTCAATGAATTTCAATTAAATTATGTGGGAATGTGGGAAATTTGGCTAAAGAAGACGTGATTAAATTTTGGGGCGGATCCAGGAATTGTTTTGTTATTGATACGGCGTTGGCAGAGGTATGCGCTCTCTGAGTGCTTGTTAGTTAATTTATTTCTTCATTCATGGTCTTCCTTCCTTCGTTCTTTATTTCATTTTTCATTCTCTCCCCCTTTTTTTAGTCGACCAGCGGAAAAAGAAAAAGAAATCAATCAATCAATCAATCAAATCTATGATATCAAAAGTAATACCACATCTCTAGACTTTTTTTTTCTTTCTCATTATTATTATTTTGTTCCTCCTCTCATTAATTATTTATTTTATTGTTTGGTCACAATTTCCCTTTCCAATGGCAAGGATCCAATGAAGTTGGAAGTGGTATATGTATTCTCTCGTGTCTGTCTGTCTGTCTGTCCACACAATATCTCCGAACGTTCTCAATGAATTTCAATGAGATTTCCTGCTAGGCCAAAAGCTAAGGAAGAAATTATAAGAATTTGGGGCGGATCCAGGAATCTTTTTCACAGTTACCCCCCCCCTTCATGGTAGCTATATATGAACTGATTTTCATTCAATTTTTAGTGAGAATGGCATTAGTAGATACAAGTGTTCTCTGAGTGCTTTCTAGTTGACAAACTCCAAGACAAAGTTGACTTTACTTTCCTACCGTAACAAGAACAGCAATCCTCACCAAAATGTGGGTTGTAAACCGATATTTGAACTCACGATCTAATCATTGTTGGGCTGGTGTATTACTAACTAAGCTAAATTGATAAGTCTTAGATATAAGTAAAATGTATCATATGTAATATATAAACAATACGAAAGTTGCAGTACTTATCTTCAGTCGGAATAGAAGTTGGAGTGGAGTTTGACCCTGCAGGAGTCAGTCTTGTTTTATGTTGTGGGTCACTTTTCAATGGCTAGGAGCCAACAAAGAGGAGTAATGTTGAGCCGTTCTCAACTATGTACCAATCTCTTGTTAACTGTCAGTTGGTCCTGTGCCTTAGTTAGAAACCGTCAACCTAGAGCCAAAACCGCCCACTGGTTAACATAGGTTTCTTCAGTTTCTAAGTGGTTCTGCCTGGCTGGCTATGTATGTATGTATGTATGTGTCATATGTACAGGCCACACCAATCGAGCTAGAGGTCTTTAAAAATGTTTATTCCCACATCCCCGCCAAATATGATTTTTATTGGGGAGGGGGTACAATTTACAATGTAAGTTTATGTTAAATTGGTCATATAGTTTGTGTCCGGCAGCGTTCACGCTTGCCTTTTGAAAATTCAGACTTTTTAGTGATACTATATCTAGAAAAAACGTTTTTTGTTTTTTTTTAAATCCCCCCACCCCAAATAGTTTTTTTAGTGGAGGTGAGGTCAATTTCCAATGTAAGTTTATGCTAAATTGATCACTAGTTTGTGCCCGCTTGTTTTTTTTTATAATTCAGACGTTTTTAGTGATCACTGCCCAACTAAAGGTGAGAGGAGTAACTAATTCGTTGATCACCCCTTTTTCCAATATTTTATTTGATCACCCTCAACATGGCATTCTACCAAAAGACATTGGTCGCGTAATCGTTTCTATTGCGTGACTAATCAGACGTGTTTGATTGTGTTCATCTAAACACTGGGAAAATGTGTCCTTCCCTGTAGAGTTAAATGATAAGGAAAATAAATATATAATTATTAAACATTACTACTACTGACCTGTGGATATTAAATATTTTAGCAGCCACTACTGTTTTTTCTTTCATTTCTTCCTAATCTATCTATCACATTTTGTTCATGACTCCAACTACAAACCACACTATACACCAAACACACTGACACTCACAACTACCTCGATTTTAAATCCGCACATCCTAAACACCTAAAAGAAAACTTCCCTCACTCACAGGCACTCAGACTTAGAAGGATATGCTCAGTCAATAATGAACTTAATAAAAATACTGATCTACTTATAAAACATTTTACAGCACGAGGCTACAGACACAATTTGGTGAAGGACCAAACCAGGGCGATTACACTCCCCAGAGATGACACCCTAAAATTAGCAAAGACAGGTCGAACCGCATACCGCTCATAACGACATTTAACAACACCCTTCCATCACTAACTCGAATAAGTTGCACCGCTGGGACATCCTAAAGCTTAAACCGGAACTAAGTCAGCTGTTCCAAGAACCAGGTTTGGTCTCATACCGTCGTCCCCTAAACATCAAAGACATGATAGGCAGCAATATAATAATTGATAACAAAGTCATTAAAAAAACACTTGTCAACCGTGCAACAGAAAGAATAGTCTATGTTGAGATACATTCATTAGTGCTACGACTAAGAAG
>VCCN01005997.1:7145618-7157166 GCA_006491835.1 Architeuthis dux | reverse complement strand
GGGATCAATTTAGAATAAACTTACATTGCAAATTGAACCTCCACTACAAACCTGTTATGGGGGGGAATTTTCAAAAAACTGTTTTTTCTTGACATAATAAGGAGTAAATGTTTTAATTTTCAGCCCTGTAACTCCATTGGTGCAGCCTGTATGTATGATACATACATACATTTATACATAGCCAGCCAGACTAACTTAAAAACTGAAGAAACTATGTTGACAGTTTTTGTAATAGTTTTGGTTGAAGATTTCTAATATAATACAATATTCCAACTGAAACTTTCACCAAATATTTTAGCATAAGATTCTGATTTCAATGTTTTTTTTCGCTTTTTATTATTTGAATCAGAGAATATTTCCATATAAAATTTAGTCACAATGATATGTTTTCACAGATAAGTGGCTCAATAAACACTTTAAAATTTGGTGATTCAACAAGATACTTCCTTTAAATATGATAGGAATTCAAATGAGCTTATCAAATATTCAGACAGACATTATCTTTAAAATAATGATGGTTTTTCTGTATGATTTTCATTCAGTTTTTAGTGTTTGAGTGCTTTCTGTTGAGCTCTGTAGATCTACTTGTTCGCTGTCAACTTTGATATGACACAATATAAATGCATACACTTCTTTGGAGTCTTCAATTCACTTTTATTTACACTCAAACATAGATGTCTACATGCTAGGATGCCAAAACTAATTTGAACACAGTAAAATATCAGAGAAAAGAGACTCCTGAAATGGGAGAGTTACACTACTGATCATTAACAAAGAAAGCTAACAGAGTTATCTTTCTTTGTATATGATATATTAACATATTGACACTTTCTAGTTCACCCTTGTCATATTTTTCAGAACGATATTGCAATATTATTATTCTACATGACTTTTTTAATCTGGATGCTATAGGACATTCAGAATTTTTGCCATGTGTATTATTATCACAGGGGCGGATCCAGGATTTTGTGCAGGGAGGATTCAATTTTGTTTTATTAATTTTTTTACTCCATCTGTCTAATTATACAATAGATATAATATTTTTTTTGTTTTTAAGGTTAACTAATGATTACTTGGGATTATTTGTTTTTTTTATTTATAAAATTTCTTCATCTAGATATTTAGAAAAAAGTTTTGGTTAAGTTAGTTAGGTAAAGAAATAATGAACCATGTAATATAAATTCATAAAAAAAGTTATATGTTTGTTTCCTCTTTTGATAATCATAATTACTAGTGAGGATGGCTGAGCCTGTTGTTCATCACACATTTTCTCAAATCTTAGAATCATACTGGAAACAGCCACCCTAATTTCCTATTTCACATTAGTATTTGTGTAATACTTGCTTTTTATCACAGCTATCGCCAAAAGCCTAACTTTGCAGAGATAAGTCATCGCAAATGGAATTAGAATTCGCTGAGCTTTAGCACTTGGCAAAGGATATTAATTTTTTGCTGATATTCGGAACTCAGTTGTAATGTTTATGCATGTATATGTTTTTAAGTCAATAAACACACCAAATCAGAGGCTACCCAGCAGCCCCCATTTAACGAACTCTGTTTCCACTACCGAAAACAGGAGCCTGGATGTGGGAGTGGGAAGGCCCTCTCTGGTCCAGGCAATCGCGCTGCAAACATGTGTGTTTGTTCTGTCTCTCTTCTTTTCTTAAACCCAGCTAAACACAGTTGTGAACCAAATGCGTTCAAACTAAACACAGCTAAACAGATAAGAATACACGAACAGCAAAAAACAAAGGCACTGACATCAGACGACATTACATCAGTTAATTCTATATTGGCAAATTCTGTTTTCAATGCATTGTTGCAAAATAGCTCAATATGGTTTTCTTCCTCTGAGGTTGATAGAGATTGCTAAGCTCAGATAGGTGTTTTTCAAAAACAAATTTTATATTGTAAGAGAAATCAACTTCGTTGGATTTTACAAACTGCTGCAATAATAGGAAACATTTTTTGCCAGACTCTACGAGCTTAGCTTTCTAACCATTGTGCCATCATGAGGCACTTAAAATACTTAAGATACTAAGCTTAGCTTACTCTGGCACAAAGTTACCAATGTGAATCACTCATTGAGTATATTATGTTTAGGAATTAGAGTTAGGGGTTAGGATTGGGTCACTTTATTTTATTTTATTTTCTGTTGTGTGAGGTGAGTGATAAAATAAATGTTTCAAATAAAATAATATCTTATACCAGGTGTATGAATGGCCTGGAACATGAAAAGGTATGCATATTTCAATAATTTTAATTTAAAATAGCTTATATTTTCTATATGATAAAATTAGATTTTATCTTTCAATAAATAAATAAATGTTTAAGAGAAAATTATACCTTTCACCAGGTGTATAAAGAGTCTGAAAGATTATAAGGTAGCTATAAGTCTATACTGCTAATTTCAAGTACCGTATAATCCTGAATATAAGTCAACCGTGAGTATAAGACAAGTTTGGAATTGAGCATAAAATTTCAGAAAATCAACAGACTTAAGTATAAGATGAGTCCAGTATTTTGCCATAACAGCATCATGGGAGATATCCCTTTCGTATGAATACACTGTTTATGGCACTTGGTCAACTGACACCGAAACTTGAATTTCTTTCATCTTCAACATATCGATCATAGTTTTCAGGTTGTAAAAGTGAAATTCTCATCAGTGATGACGAATCTACCTGAAAAAAAGATTTACAATGGATATTACACAATACGCACTGTACACTACCTTTCATACAAAAAGATCATAATGAATTGAGTTAAAACAATGGTATTATTGCTTGCTAATATGCCTTGTGCCTATCGATGCTGCATCATCATCATCATCATCATCATCATCATCATCATCATCAGCAGCAGCAGCAGCAGCAGCCTTTTAGCATCCATCATTGGACATAGACCTTCCTCAATATTCGCCAGACCTGATCTAGATGCTGTATTCATGTAGGCAAAAGTATTGGCCATCTTTGACTGATCTGAGTATGAGTCGAACTGCTGATTTTGGGCCATTTTTGTAGTGATGAAACCTCATCTTATATTCAAGAATATATGGTTATATATAGGTTATATTTGCTTCACACTTAGAGTATAAAATTATAAATTAAATCCCACCTGCTCAAAGAATGAAAAAATTAGATACTAGCATTCCAAGGGAAATTATGAATCACCGACATTTATGCTTCTTTTTACCTTGTAAATTAAACAGCGGTGGTGGGCAGTGATCACTAAAAAGTACAAATTTTCAAAAAACAGGTGAGAATGCTGCTGGACACAAACTAAGGGATCAATTTGGTATAAACTTACATTGTAAATTGAACCCCCCACTAAAAACCTATTTTAGGGGGGAATTTTCACAAAACAAAAAAAAGTATTTTCCTTACTCATTGAGGGGAGCATGTGTGCAAAATTTCAAGTTTCTAATATGGACGGTTAGGGTTGGGCTAAGTCCAGATACATAGATAAATGTCAGAGCACATGAATAACCTGAAACCAGCAACAATATTTAAACCAGTGTTTTTGGTAGCAATGATTAATACAGGTTTCAAAAGTAAAAAAGTTTTGTAAGCTGAAATGGTGTAAAACAAAGAAGGAATTATCATCACGTTTTATGGGAAAGTCTTTTGAGCATTCCCAGACCAAAAATTTGTCTTGATGGTATGTTAAACTGAGTCATTAGAGGTTACGGTGGAGGGATGTACAGGAGACAGGGGTGGAGGAGCAACAGGAAGATGGTGCATGCTACCTCTTTAACAACTCACTGCAAAACAGGCACTGAACGCTTTTTTTGCTTTTCGCCTTTTTTTGTAAAACCATCATAAAGCGAACTTTCGAAAAACAGGAGGGATACCTTAAAAAAAAAATTGTTCTGTTTTCTTTTTTGGGGTTTTTATTGTTGTTGCTATAGTTGATGATAATGATGATGGTGGTGCTGCTGCTGATGATGATGGTGAAAATTGTTTAAATCGTTTAAAGTGGTAGTGAGTGCTTCAAACCAAAATTCATTATTTCTAAATTCTCGAGTGAAGGCACTGTAATCAAAAACAATAACAACCCAAGCAAAACAGAAAAATAATCAAACGAATAAATTAAGTGCACCCCCTTCTTCTCCCCACCACCAAAAGACAGAAAGTGTAAGAGGAAAACAAAATAAAATCAGGATAAAATAATCATCATCATCATCATCATCATCATCATCATCATCATCATCATCATCATCATCATCATCATCATCATCATCATCATCATCATCATCATCATCATCATCATCATCATCATCATCATCCATGTGTCTGCCTGTTCACATCAGATGTCTGGTGGTCATCGCAGAGGACTGAGTGACAGAAAGTCTCCTCAAATCCGCAGCCCACCTCTCAGCATCCTCGCAGATCACAGCAATGCTGTGGTTTGCACTGTCCCGACCTTTCCCCTGGTTTTCTAACAAATCTAATAATTTCATTCTAGATGTGCATTATTATCATTATTTTTATTATTTGAGTTTTCACAGTAGTAGTAAGTATTGGCTTTCACTGGAGATCAAGTGATAGCAGGTCTCCTCAATCTCCAGTACTCTCCTCGGTTTTCTAGCTGATTTTAGTAGTGCTATTGTCTGTATTTGTCTTAGCTCTTCCCTGGATATCCAATTCCTCTAACCTCTTTGCTAGGCTCTTCGGGATTGTTCCAAGGTTCAATTTGCAATGTAAGTCTTTGCTAAATAGATCCCTTAGTTTTTTGAAATTCAGACATTTTTAATGATCACTACCCAATAAAAGGTGAGAAAAGTAACTTATTCGTTGATTAACCCATTTTTCCAATTTTTTTACTTGATCACCCCCAACATGGCATGCTACCAAAATACATTGGTCACGGTTTCTATTGAGTGATTAACCAGACCTGTTATTGTTGTTGTTGACCTGTAGCAGTAATTTTGGAATTCATCTTCTTGCAGGTTCCACTAATCTCTTCCTATCTCTGTCTTCACACCTAATCTCCATCTCTCTCTCTCTTTTGCTCACTCACTCGCCCTTCACCGTCAAGCAATCTTGCCTAAAATCATCTTTACTTAACTGAACTTTGAATTCTAATTACTCTACCACCACAGCACAGAGATTTAATTCATTCAAGAATTATCCCTTTGTTCAAAGTTGTGGCCTCAAGCCAATATAATCAAACACATCAATCCTAATTCCACTTACAGGTTTGCTCAATATTCACAAAGCTTTGAGGATAATTAGGGGGTAGGAAGATTGGGTTGCATCAATTCTCCAAGTGGGTAATTCCTGCCTGCCTTGAAAATCATCAATATCTTCTGACATCTTCTCTATCCTTCTTTATATCTAGCTCTGTTATATAAGTTGTTCACCGTGGTGAAGTCTCATGGGATCTACCATGGCCACCCATACTGCAAGTCTCTGGAAAAGGCCCTGAAACATACAGCTTCAAGTTGATGAGTGGGAACAACTATAAGGCATATAGACATAGACAAACACTGAAAAATCAGACGTTTGAATGAAACAGCACACATGTTATGCTAAAATCTTCCAATCAGTAAGCCAAGTGTAGATAATAACAGCATATGTGAGCCACTGATCAAAACAGAAAGACAATGATTTTGAGGGTCCAAAAACCACTACCTAAGCATTCTTTGAAACATGAGTCTGGTTAGTTGATAGATCACAAGTTTAAAACATGGATCAGTTGTGTAGAAGCTCTATCTATCTATCATCTCAGTTTGTTCATATCTACCTATCTATGTATGTTTACATGTGTGTAACTGGAAGATATCTATGTCTAACCTAATGAGTATTTATATAAATGTCATTGAATTAAAGGTACAGTGGAAAAAAATCAGCACTACAACACAGATTACTTAACTTTATTACGATAGGCTAGAAATATACTCTTGTTATTTTTGAAAAAAATGCTTTATTGAAAGAAATTCTTTACAATACAATCTTCTCATAAGTTCAAAAGGTCAAGTGTTATCCTGACACAGATAACTCAAAATGTAGACACTTCCAGGAATAAGAATTGGTTAGCTGATATTTCAACCTCTTTCTCGCTTCACAAGCAAAGAACTCATCAAAGTTGACATTCTCTTCAAGTACTCGGCTGTAAACTTTTTGAGATGCAATGTTGAAGTTCATGACATTTAAATCTGCTGTCTGTGATCTTTCTGTTTGGTCTCGCATAAACTCATTCATATCATTAAACAATGATTTACTCTGACTAGTTTCCTCATCCTGGTTGCTATAGTTGCAAAGTTTCGACCATTGTACACTTTGGCCTTCTTCAGGTGTCTGTCATAGTTGGAAAACTACTAGGAATTTTGAACCGAACCCTTTATTCAATCCACAGGGGTAAATTGTTCTCATTCTGCTGTCCATGCTAGAATATATCATGTATCAGTTAATTCTTCCCAATTAATAGTACTTGCGATGTTGCTTATCTGCCTCTTGCACTGAACCTGAGTATATGACTTTTTTTAACTAACCAACCCAGGGATTGAACTCATGATAATTCCTGATCTCAGAAATACAGTATGCTTCATAAATTGTTTTTGGTTTTAAAACCATTACTTCAGTGACTGCTTTCAATTTATTTATTATACACTAATTTACTCGGACTAGTATCCTCATCTTGGTTGTTGTTGTCACAGTGTTTCTTCAGGTGTCTGTCGTAGTTGGTAACCTTCTGTGAATTTCGAACCAAACCCTTTATTCAATCCACAGGAGTAGATTGTTCATATTCTATTTGTTCATGTGAGTTGTGATGTTGCTTATCTGTCTCTTCAACTGAACCAGAATATACCTGACCCATGGACTGATTGTTTAAGCATTGGTTGAGCATATCGCTTTTATCCAGTAGGACCATGTCCCATATAAATTAATGGTAATTAGAAACAGACAACTGCCAACCGAAACACTCAACATAGGTTTCTTCAGTTTTTAAGTGGTTCTGACCGGCTGGCTATCTATCTATGTGCCACGTGTAAAATTCATTGTTCAAGTTACTTTCAAACTGAACCCTTTATTCAATCCATGGGGATAGATTTTTCTCATTCTGCTGTCCATGCCAGAGAATATCTTGTATCAGTTAATTCTTCCTAGTTAATTTGTACTTGCGATGTCACTTGTCTGCCTTTTCCACTGAACCAGAGTATATGATTTTTTGGGGACTACCTAATCCGGGGACTGAACTCACGATCACCAGGCCGATTGCTGGATACACATAACCAAGACTTTTATCTACTCGGCTATGTGTCCCATAGGACACATTAAGACAAAAAAAACCACAGCCAAATTTGATGTCCAGTGGGAAGGAAGCTAAAATCTAACTTGTGGAATGAAAAAATCTGTTGGACCTGTTTTCACATAATGAATTGTAAAGAAGACAAAATCAGTTTTTGATTTCCTAGATCAATGAATCATGGAAAATCAATGTCTTCCAAATATTGCATAGATGTAAATGTCATGCGTATGTGTGCATTGAAAAAATAGGAAACAGGTCTGGTTAGTCTGGTCTGGTTAGTCACTCAATAGAAAATAGAAAGTGACCATGTCTTTTGGCAGCATGCCGTATTCAGGGTGATCAATTAGAAAATTGGAAAAAGGGGTGATCAATGAATAAGTTACTTCTCTCACATTTTGTTGGGCACTGAACACTAAAAAGTCTGAATTTTCAAAAAAGAAAGCAGACACAAACTAGTGATTAACTTAGCATAAACTTACATTGCAAATTGACCCACACCCCTCTCACTTAAAACCTATTTAGGTGGTGAATTTGGTGATTTGGCCATTGTACACTCTGGCCTTCTTCAGGTGCCTGTCATAGTCAGTACCATTCTATGAATTTCAAACCAAACTTTATTCAATCCACGGAGGTAGATTGTTCTCATTCCGCTGTCCATGCCAGAGAATATCTTGTATCAGTTAATTCTTCCCAGTTAATTCGTCCTAGCGATGTCACTTGTCTGCCTCTGCTATTGAACCAACATATATGACTTTTTGGGATTACCCGACCTAGGGATTGAACTCATGACTGCCAATCTGATTACAAGATAAGCTTAACCAACACTTTTATCGACTAGGCCATGCGTCCCGCCAAATATGTTTTTTTTGTTTCCCAAGCAAAGAACTCATCAAAGTTGACATTCTCTTCAAGTGCTTGGGTTGTAAACTTGTTGAGATGCGATGTTGAAGTTCATGACATTTAAATCTGCCGTCTGTGATCTTTCTATATGATCTTGCATAAAACTCATTGGTGTTTGATCAAACAGAAAGAAAATTGATAGCGTCACGGCTCTGTTTACTCTTACAATGGCTAACCTTATTCATCACGATCAATCAACAAAACAGTGGAACCTCTTTATAAAGGTCTGAGCTATACCAGGTCTTTTATTAGAAACTGTCAAACAAAACTATCAACATAGGTTTCTTCAGTTTTTAAGTTGGTCTGGCGTTTTTTCCTACAATAAACTATGAAAATGAAAAATATTGAAAATTATTTTATTTTCAATTTCAGTGTTCTAGACATTATGAATATTAAAATTCTAAAACTTGAAAAAATTTTTTTTTTAAATTAACATTTTTATGAATGTAGTTCCGTCTTGTGTATGTCTTCTGATGTACATGTTATGGCTGTTTAGATTTTCAGCCCTTTAGCGTCATTGGTGCGGCCTATACGCATGTTACATACATACATTGGTGCGGCCTATATGTGTGATACATACATAACCAGTCAGATACATACATAACCAACTTGAAATCTGAGAGAAATCAATGTTGTCAGTTCTGGTGACAATTTTGGTTGACGGTTTCTAATTGGCAGCTTCACGGCTCTGTTTACTCTTTGAGTGACTAACCTTATTCATCATGTTCAATCGACAAACCAAATGAACCTCTTTATAAAGGTATGAGCTACACCTGCATCTCAGGTCTTTTATTTTAATTATTTTAATTTCTATTCTTACATTTATTTAAATTTACTCACTCAGTAAAAACTGTCACGTGATGAACATCTTTTGGCAGCATGCTGTGTTGGAGGTGATCAATTAAAAAGTTGGAAAAAGGGATGATCAATTAATAAATTACATCTCTTGCCTTTTGTTGGGTGGTGATCACTAAAAATTGTCGGACACTGCCGGACACAAACTAAGGGATCAATCTAGTATACACTTACATTGTGAATTCGAACCCCCACTAAAAATCTATTTTGGGTGGAGGAATTTTCAAAAGACAAAACGTTTTTTCTAGACATGAGAAGAAGTAAATGTTTAAATTTTCATCCCTCTAGCTCCATTGGTGCGACCAGTATGCACAATATATAAATAGATAGCCAGCCATCCAGTGACCCACATAAAAACTGAAGAAACCTATGTTGACAGTTTTGATGAGAGTTTTGGTTAACAGTTTCTAAAGAAAAGCCAAAGATCATATCAATTAAAACTAGCATTCCCAGGGAAATTATGAATCACCACCACCTATATATGCTTCTTTTTACCTCATAAATTAAACAGTGGTGGTGAGCAGTGAACACTGAAAAGTCCAAATTTTCAAAAAAACAAGTGAGAATGCTGCCGGGCACAAACTAAGGGATCAATTTAGCATAAACTTACATTGTAAATCAAACCCCCACTAAAAATCTACTGGGAAAGGGGGGATTTTCAAAAAACAAACAAAACATATTCCCTACTCATTGAGGGGAGTGAATGTGCAAAATTTCAAGATTCTACTATGAGCAGTTAGGGCTGGGCAAAGTCCGGATATATATATATATATATATAGATATAGATAGATACATATAAATGTCAGAACACAGGAATAACCTAAATCTAACAACTGTGTTTAAACTGGTCTGTTGTGGGTAGCAGTGATTAATATTGTGCGAAAAACAATAAAGATTTGTACACTAGTCTGAATAATCTGAACATTTTGTGACCCAATCTACCAGGTTCCTGGGAAGGAAAGATTCTGCTCTCATTTAACCTTTTCAAGACTAAACTATTAAGGTGTTTAATGCCTGAATGCCTGAATTCTTTAAGAGTATATAACAAAAAACATGTTAATTTTTATTTAATAGTTAAAGAAAACTATTGTTTTATTAAATAAAAAATGTCCATATTTTGAAGAACTAAAATCATGATGGGATATGTTTGTCCCATGAGACACTTATCCCAGAATTGATCAAAAACACGCAATTAACAGACCATTTCACCTATACATCTTTCCTGTTCAGTCGTGTAATGAATTTCTGCGTGGGTTTTATACTATGATGACATCATTGTCTATGGTTGTAAAAACCAGGAAAATCTCATTTATTTTATTTTTCTTGATACATACATCCCACTAGACTTCTAAATGAGATCTATGGGACATATATATCTCAGCAGTCATAGACATCTCAGGATATATATATATCCCAGGAGTCTCAAAAGGGTAAAAATTAAGAGTTTATTGTTATTTCAGGGGCAATGAGTTTTACCCAATCTTCCATTTGGAAATAGCGTCTCATATTTTGCAGCTATCAGTCATTTAAAAAGGAATTTTGAAGTTAACACAAAACTAGCATTCCAAGGCAAATTATGAATCACTGCCACCTTTATATGCTTCCTCGTAAATTAAACAGTAGTGGTGGGCAGTGAACAATAAAAAGTCTAAATTATAAAAAATCAAGTGAAAATCTTGCTGGACACAAACTAAGGGATCAATTTGGCATAAATTTACATTGTAAATTGAACCCCCCCACTAAAAGTCTCTTTAACCAATAAGAACCCAAACCCATTCTACTTGAAGCAACATTATGTGGTATTCTGGGTAAGCAAATTGATACAGTCATGTGACTGCACCAAGATGTTTAGTAGATGTCACTTAGTACACTTCATGAGTTAAAATCAAGGATAAAATATAATATTATATAAGAGACTGTGCAGATCAATTAAATTGTATGTGACACCGGTGTCACAGTGGGTTCTTATGTGTTTTAAGAGAGGAATTTTCAAAAAAACAAAAAAACCTTTTCCCTACTCATTGAGGGGAGTGTGTGTGCAAATTTCTACTATGAACGGTTAGGGATGGGTGAAGTCCAGATACATAGATAGATACATAGATATATATACATGTCAGAACACATGAATAACCTAAACCCAGCAACAGTCATCAAACCGGTCTGTTGCAGGTAGCTTTAAAATTTTCAGTTTTCAGAAATCAATCACTTTGGTATTACTGTTGCAATATGAGCTGGCACAATCTCATGTTAGCTACGCACAGAGTTTGGTAAAATCTTTTGCTAAAGGATTTTTGTTCTTAAGAAAGACAATGGCAAATTTTGACCCCAATTTATTTTTTTGGAAATAAGCCAAACATCAAGGCAGAGAATATTAAACACACCGAGCGTCTTTAGTATAGATGTTAATGCTAGAAAATATTGTTTTTATTTACTAAGCATAGCTTAGTTCTGGCACAAAGCCACAAGTAGGGGCACCCAGTGAGCATCGAACTCACTACTCGGTTATAATGATCTGCAAGATCAGCTTGCTAACAATTAC
>VCCN01005997.1:7108736-7119617 GCA_006491835.1 Architeuthis dux | reverse complement strand
AATTGAACCCTCCACTAAAAATCTAATTTGAAGGGAATTCTGTAAAAACAAAAACGTTTTTTGTAGACATAATAAGGAGATGTTTAAAATTTCAGCCTACTAGCTCCATTTGTGAGGCCTGTATATATATATATATAGCCAGCCAGACCCACTTAAAAACTGAAGAAACCTATGTTGAGAGTTTTGGTTGACGGTTTCTAATACTAGACTGAAAAATATGTGGAATAATTAAAGTACTTTATCTCAGAACTAGGAATGTCAAGAAGTACATGGGTCAAAACGTTGAGATAAAAGCAAGTTAATATATATCATAGAAGTGATTAAGTAACAAAAATGGAGGTGGGCAGGACACATAACAAGAAGGGGGAATAACAGATGGTGCAAAAGATTGCTTGAATGGTGACCTAGGGATAGCAAACATAGGTGGAGAAGACCAGACAGAAGATGGAGAGATGAAATAGAAGGGTTTACTGATAAGACGTATCAATGGTTAGCACAGTCACAGTGACCATGGAAAGAGTTAGGAAACGCCTTTTTCAAGCAATGAACCTGAAATGGCTGATGATGACTTCATCTCAGAACTTGACAACACTAGGAAGCCCAAGGAATACCCTGGTCAAAGATTTGGGATAAAAACAACAAAGATGTAGATACTAGTCAGAAAAAAAATGTTTGGAAACAGGGCCTCCGAGAGGAATTTTATAAGGTGGTGCAAAGTTGTTTTTGCCCTCCCCCACCACATGCATTGCACAAACACCCACATCCTTTAGCCATCCTGTTTTCATCTACTATAAACCTTTTAGCATGTCATAATATATTTGCTCGCCATAGTCAATCTATTTTATAAATGGACATATCGTATTGACTTTAAAGTTCTGATACTCTGCTCAAGAAACTCTTGGGTCCCACTTGGCACTCCAGGTCCTGCTGCACCCCCACCCCTACCTCTCAGGGGCCCCAGTTAAAACAGCTCAAAGTTTTAGAAAATGTTAAACAAAACATAAATGTTATTTATAGAGAGAATGGTGACCTTATATTTCAAAGAGGAATCCAATGTTGTAGAAATTCGTAACGAGGAAGGAAAAAGCAAAATCGGATCAGATCAGATCAATTGAAATCAAATCAATCAAATCCCTTAAATAGATTTGATCTTTTCAGCAATAACAATAGAAAAAGTGAAGAGGCAAGATGCTATTTTGAAAGAACATGAAAGAAGAGGTAGAGGGAAGCAGAGAGAGAGGGGGAGAGAGAGAGGGGGGGTAGAAAGAAAGGAAGAGAAAGGGAAAATAAGAGAAAGGGAAAATAAGAGAAAGTGAAAGAGAGAGAGAGAGAGAAAAGAAGGGAGAGACAGAGGAAGGGAGAGAAAGAAAGAGAGTAAAACACAGAGAGAGAGAGAGAGAGAGAGAACAAAAAAGAGAGTTAGTAGAGAAAGTGAAAGAGAAAGAGAGAGAGAGAAAGAAAAAAGAGAGAGACAGTGAGAGTGAAATACAGAGAGAGGGAGAGAAAGAAAGAAAATGAGAAAAAAGAGAGAGAGAATAAGAAATGGAGTGAAAATGAAAGAGATCTAGAGAGATCTAGAGAGAGAGAGAGAGAGAGAGAGAGAGAGAGAGAAAGTTAAAGAGAAGGAGAGAGAAAGAGGAAGTTAGAGGAAAGGCCTGATTGATCCAAAATAAGATTGAGTCGAAGAGAGACAGAGAGAGGAAAAAGCTGAAGAAAGAAAGAAAGAAAGAAAGAACTGATTAGTCACTCAATAGAAACTGTCACATGACCAATGTCATTTGACAGCATGCCATGTTGGGAGTGATCAATTAAAGAATTGGAAAAAGGTGTGATCAATGAATAAGTTACTTTTTGTACCATTTGTTGGGCAGTGATCACTAAAAAGTCCTAATTTTCTAAAAAGAAGTGTGAATGCTGCCAAACTCAAACTAAGCGATCAATTTAGCATACACTTACATTGTAAATTGAAACCCACGCTAAAAACTTATTTGGGTGGGGGGGAATTTAAACAAGAAAGAAGTTTTTTTTCAGGACGTAATGGGGAGTAAATGTTAAAATTTTCAGCCCTCTATCTCCATTGGTGTGGCCTGTATGAGATAGATAGATAGATAGATAGATAGATAGATAGATAGCCAGCCAGAATCACTTAAAACTGTAGAAACCTGCTGACAGATTTAATTGACAGTTTCTAACAAAGAGAGTAAAAAGCTGGAGGAAGAAAGAAAGAAAGAAAGAATAATGAAGAGAACGACAATAAGTAAATAAAGGGAAAGTAAAAGAAAACTGATGAGACGAGTAAAAGAAAGAACAAAGAGGCAGAGTACGAGGAGAGAAGCAGTGAGAGTGGGAGAAAGAGAGACAGAAAATATACAAGGTTGTGTTAGACAAAGAGAGGAGGAGGAGAATAGATGAGAGAGTGGGAGACAGAGGATGGACAAGGGAAAGTGGGAGTATGAGACTGCTGGTAGTAAAGAGTAAGAGGAAAAGTAGACTGGATGAGAGAGTGGGAGAAAAAAAGCGGAAAAGGATAGATGATTGAGTTAGAGAAAAAGAGAATGGATGGATATTATAGAGAAAACATATGAAGTCTTTTAATAGATTAGAAATTACCACATAATGAAGAAAAAATGGGAAAAATGGGGAAAAAATCTCTTTTATTGAACATCTGTCAAAATATATTGCCTCTTTTATGTTTATTGTCAGAAATAGTTTCTCCTGAAATCTAGACGAATACAACAGAATAACAAGAAGAGGAGTACAGCACTTTCGTCTACATCACTTTAGCAAATATCAGTTTTGTCTAAATCACTTTGGTCTAAAATCACTTTTGTCTCAACAATATCTCCAAAAGTTCTCAATGAATTTCAATGACATTTTGTCGTATGGTTGGCCATGGGCTAAGGAAGAATTGATGAAATTCTGGGGTGGATACAGGGATTTCTTTTTGATTGAGAGATATTTCTTTATAAGATTTTGGGACAGATCTTGGAAGTTTTTTCCTTTTAATTGATAAAGGACTTCTTGCATCCAACCCAAAATTTCATGAATTCTTCCTTAGCCCATGGCCAACCATTTGACAAAATGTCATTGGAATTCATTGAGAACTTTTGGAGATATTGTGGGGACAAAAGAAGAATATGGAAAGATAAAGAAGGAAAGGATAATAATAATAACAGGTCTGGTTAGTCACTCAATAGAAACCGTCATATGACCAATGTCTTTTGGCAGCAGGCCGTGTTGGGGGTGATCAGTTAAAAAATTGGAAAAAGGGATGATCAATGATTAAGTTATTTCTCTAGCCTTTTGTTGGGCAGAGATCACTAAAAAGTCTGAATTTTCAAAAAACAGGAATGAATGCTGATAGGCACAAACTAAGGGATCAATTTAGCATAAACTTACATTGCAAATTGAACCCTGCACTAAAAACCTATTGAGGCAGGGAATTTAAAAATAAAAAAAACAAACATTTTTTCTAGACATAATAAGGAGTAAATGTTAAAATCTTGAGCATTCTAGCTCCATTGGTGCAGCCTGTATGCATGATGCATACATACATACATACATAGCCAGACAGCCAGACCTACTTAAAAACTGAAGAAACCAATGTTGACAGTCTCTAATAACAAGAAGACTATAGAAAGGTAAAGAAGTAGAGAATAATAGTAATAATAATAATTTATTATTTTCTTTTCTTGCTTCTTTAGCCCAGTTGTAAGAGCTAAGTACCAAAGGCTGAGAGGTCTAACGTACAGTTACCCCTTGCCATTCATGGGTTTTCCATTTGCTGTTTTGATAAATCCCTGTTCAGTCATGAATAA
The DNA here is from genome assembly GCA_006491835.1 of Architeuthis dux. Lineage (NCBI taxonomy): Eukaryota > Metazoa > Mollusca > Cephalopoda > Oegopsida > Architeuthidae > Architeuthis > Architeuthis dux. The sequence goes on along the minus strand of VCCN01005997.1, from coordinate 7,115,799 downwards.
TTTAATGGGAATATTCTTTTGAGTTTTGCGGCATACCTATAATTTTAATATAGCAACTGTCACAGACATTTGACAAAAGGTGACATGTGTCGATTTTATCGTAATAATCTTTGTCTTATTAATAAGAAAGATTGTAGAAAATTATCAACTAAAAATTATTTATGTAGACAATACAAACCCGGAGATAATTGTGGTTGAAAACTTGCTTATACTCGTGAACCAGTTAACCAATTCACTGTACTGTAGTTTTATGAAATTTATAGTTTTCGTTAATTAATTGTATATTTTTTGTACTGTATGCTTTACTGTATTCATTTATTTTTGTACATTTACAATATGGGAATGGTAAAGTTTATGATAATAAAGGATTATGGTACAAGAATTATGTTTTTTGGGTACTGAGAGGGTTTTGGTGCGGGCCAGCAAAAACTATTTGTGGATTTAGTGTATTCGCCCCTCCCTGGTGCCCCTAACCCTCACGAATGGCAAGGGAAAACTGTACTACAATGACTTCTACTACTACTACTTCTGATAATGATAATAATTTTGGCCATGTAGACCAGTATTTCCCAAACTCTTTCGGATTATTGACCCCTTTTAGAGCATATATCTAATCAGAACCCCTGTAAAGTTGGTAAAAAATAATACATTGAAAATTAAATTTTAATAATAAAATTTATGAGAAACGCTATTTCGATACCTCCTACACATAATGTTGTGTCTGAAAAGCTGATTTTACAGTAGTGCTGTTTGAAGTTTTTTGTTTCACAATGAATTTATGCTGATTTAGTTATGATTAAATTATTTAAATAATTTATTAGAATTCTTTATATCAGAAAAACGGAAAATATTTGAACTTCAATTAGTTCTACTCTAAAATTAGCTTTTTAGACATACAACTTTATGCGGGGGGGTTATCGATTTGTATTCTTTTCCCCCTTGCCCCCCCCTCATCACCTGTTATCTGTGTACTGCTCTCTTGCCTTACAGTTCCCCGCTCGAGTCCTCCAGTACCCCAAAGGCGGTGGTAGCATCAACTTTGGTAATCACTAAGGTAGGCAAATGGTCTCAGCACAAAACAGAGACTGTTCTGAAAAATGAAAATCATAAATACTCTGGGATTTTGACATCCAGACCAACCACCCAATCCGGCAATAATATTTGATCTGATAGTTGTGAATAAGTAAAAAAAGGACCTGAATGTGAAGGAGAGTGAGAAATTGGAAAGGTACCAGAACTGTGCCCTTGTGGATTGTGAAGGTTAGGATTGTGCCCATAATAGTTGGCACACTTGGAACACGGCCAAAAACACTAGAATCAAGAGATTATCAAGAGTTAGAAATTCAAGGAAGGGTTGAGACTGTTCAGACCACAGTGTTGCTAGGGTTTGTGAGGATACTGAGAAGGGTGCTGGAGATTTGAGGAGACTTGCAGTCACTCAGTCTTCAGCGATGACCACCAGACATCTGGTATGAACATTCAAATGCATGAATATTATTATATAGATGATGATGATGATGATAAGTCTGGTTAGTCACTCAATAGAAACCATCACGTGGCTAACATCATTTGGCAGCATGCCGTGTTGGGGTGATGATTAAAAAATTAGAAAAACGGGTGATTAATGAATAAGTTACTTCTCTCGCCTATCCATGATACATACACAGCCAGCCAGCTGGACCAACTTAAAAACTGAAGAGACCTATGTTGACAGTTTTGGTTGACGGTTTCTAGAAACCATCAACCAAAACTGTCAACATAAAGGGTTTCTAGAAACTGTCAACCAAAACTGTCAACATAGGTTTCTTCAGTTTTTAAGTTGATCCGGCTGGCTATGTATGTATGTATGTATGTATGTATGTGTCATATGTACAGGCTGCACGAATGGGGCTAGAGGGCTGAAAATTTAAACATTTACTCCTTATTATGTCTAGAAAACACTCTTTTTAAAAAGAAATTCCCCTCCTAAATATGTTTTTAGTTGGGGGTTCAATTTTCAATCTAAGTTTCTGCTAAATTGGTCCCTTAGTTTGTGTCTGGCAGCATTCATGCTTTTTTTTAGAAAATTCAGACTTTTTTGTGATTCAACAAAAGGCCAGAGAAGTACTAATTTATTCATCGATCTCTCCTTTTTTCAATCTTTTAATTGATCACCCCCAACATGGCATGCTGCCAAAAGACATTGGTCACATGATGGTTTCTATTGAATTACTAACCAGAGCTGTTCATTTTTTTTTTGCTCTCTAAAATTTAAATAATTATTTCTGAGTTCTCTCCCTTGGTTCTTAATGAACTAATAATTTTAGTTTGGACCAGATGAGATTCAAGGAATATGAATCCACTTTTTTGATATGGATGGATGGGGTACAGCACTTTTGTCTACATCACTTTAAAGTTCGAAATACAGTTCATTAAGATGAAAGGAATACTAGTCAAAAATAAAAAATGATTCACCAGGCTTCATATAATAAAATTAAATCAAGCTAATATTGGTTCTACTATCAACAAATACAGCACCATATGATCAGGAAAAATAAAGGGTAATTCTATGTGATTACATTTGATCTTCTGCCAGCCATAGGATTTTCGTAGCTCAAGCAACAGAGCAGCTGATACTGATAACCAGACATTCTGGGGCAAAAAGGATGTGAGTTACGCCAACAGCTTATCTTTTATCTCTGATCAGCGCTGTTTACTAATGGCCTGAGTAGTTGCAATGAAAAGCAACTAAAAATAGGACGAAAGAAATGCTAGTCAAAAATTAATAATGGTTGACAATGCTTCAGCTAATAAAAAATAAAATCAAGATAATATTACAATTACTTGCTTGCTTGACTTGGTGTTTTGAGCAGAAAACAAGAGGCTATAAAGTCTTTTATAATAATAGAAATATGGAAAAGATGTGATCAATAGAATAGATAAGAGAATAGACAAAGAGACAGAGAAAATGAAAAAAGATTAGAAGGAGAAGTGGGGAAGAGAAGAAGCAATATCAATAATGAAGGAAAAATAATTATCAGTGAAAGAAAAATATGAAAGAGATAAAAAATGGAGATAAAAAAATATGTCATCCATCTTTTCATTTTATTTTTTACCTCTATTTATGAAGAGTGACATCTAAAAATGAGATTTTCAAAAATATCTTCTCCTTTGTCATTAAAAATAAAGTGACTGCATAAAAAACTTTCTTTATGGTATATTTTTAAAGGCCCATTTCTGTCTTCTTCCTCAGAAACTATCAAACAAGATGTTCAAAATATTTTTCAGATATGTTTTTAGAAACCGTCGACCAAAGCTATCAATTGGTCCCTTTGTTTGTGGTCGTCAGCATTCATGCTTGTTTTTTGAAAATTCGGACTTCTTAAGTGATAACTGCCCAACAAAATGCAACTTAATCATTGATAACCCCTTTTTCCAATTTTTAATTAATCACCCTCAGCACAGCATGCTGCCAAAATTGGTCACGTGACGGTTTCTATTGAGTGACTAACCAGACCTGTTTCTACTCTTTCCTAATAATATACTTTAACTGCAAAAATAGGGACACTAGTCTGAATAGATTAATGTCTAAGAATCATAATTCCTCATCTAAGAAATTCAGACAGTATTGTGACAAGATATTTTTTATTGCCTGTTTTGTTTATACAGCTATACACACTGAATTTTCAGCCTTATCAACTAATATATCGAGACAATTCTCACCTTCTTTTAGTCAGTTCTTTTTAGTCACCCTACAGCCCAATGTCTCAGTTGATACTGTTACTCTATATGTCAGCTCTAAATATACAAAGTCTGTCTAGAAAATATCCAGCCATTTAATATTAATGAAAAAAATAGCCTCTCTTGGGGGAATGGCACCTTAGTCCTCTTCAAAGTACCCTTGTTGGAACTTCACATCTTATCCAAACATCCCTTCCACTTTTCAAAATAGTCTGCCAAGTCCGATTTTGGGATCGCCATCAGCTGCCTTGTCGCATTCTCCTTAATCTTGTCAACAGTCTGAAATCTCTTTGGCAAAAGCCAGAAGTTGCAGGTAACTAAATATGGACTGTAGGGGCCTAACAGACCTAGGAGATACAATGTTTTGTTAAAACATCACATACAAGATGTAAAGAATGACTTGCTCCGTTATTGTGAATGTGGCGGTCACACAGTACACAAGCTCACTCAAATAGTGTCCCACAGGAGAATGACTGTTCATGAATATGCCTTAAGGTTCCCTCTGGTTGTTTGCCAAGTTACATTAAGGTCATGCAACCTGTTCTCCATAATGTTGTCCATGGTCTAAATTCTTTTGGGGAAAAGACAGAAGTCGCAGTATACAATCATGCACTGTAGGGGGGCTTACACACCTGGGTGATGGAATATTTTTGAAAAAGAAATACTCTTCATAATATGTGAAGAATGACTTGCCCAGTAATTGTGAACGATCACATGGTCCACAAATCTCACTCAATGGCATCTCACTGCCGAGTTAGTAACACCATGGGAGAGAGTCTGTCCAAGCATACACAGTAAGGTCCCCTCTGATTGATTGCCAAGTTATATTAAGGCCATGCAACCAGTTTGCTAGATATTCAAAATGGCTGGATATTTTCTGGACAGACCTCGTACGGCATCCTTGGTAAGATAGAAGAATAGCCAAGCCACTTGTGAAGGAGATTTAAAAAAATAATATATGCTTTTTTCAAGTAAGTAAAAGTGTTTTTTTATGTAATATATCTATATATTATATATAGAGAACAAATTCTAAGGTTTAGATTTGAAAAGGTTTTTGGGAAAGAATGGATAAAAACAGATGAACATAAAGAATTTTTGAAGTTGAAGATTAGGTGAAATCAAATGAAAGATATTACCATGCACCCACAAACATACCCACACATACATATATACAGTTACACACATACACACACTCATACACACATGTACATTCACACACACATAAACATGCACTCATACGTACATACACATTTGCACATACAGAGAAATGCATACACAACAACAGGCACATGCATATGCATTCACATATACATACACATACTCATATAAGAGCAAACACATACCCACACGTTTGCACACACATACAGATATGCTCACACACAAACACATACATATACACAAGATATGCATGTACCCCGGCACACACATATGTACAAACACACACCTACAGAGATGCACACACTCCTATGTACATTACATACACTCATAAACATGTACACGCACTCATATACATGTACATACACACAGAAAAGTAGATTCAGGTAGTGTAGCCTAGTTATTAGAAGGCCATGTGCCTAAAACGGAAAGTATATAACGGCTGCATAATACCAGCCATGACTTATGGATGCGAAACCTGGAAACTAACCAAACGAGCAGAAAACAAACTTAGAATAGCACAGAGAGCCATGGAAAGAGCAATGCTAGGGGTAACGCTAAGAGATAGAAAAAGATCAACATGGATCAGAGAAAAGACTAGAGTAAAGGATATTATACAACTAATTAAACAACAAAAGTGGAGATGGGCCGGACACCTAGCGAGAAGAGATGACAATAGATGGGGGAAAAGACTAACAGATTGGTGCCCATGGGATAGTAAAAGAAGTAGGAAACGGCCAGACTCAAGATGGAGGGACGAGATAGAAAAGTTTGCCGGTAAGACTTGGCAGAGATTAGCACAAGATAGGTTGTCATGGAAGGAGATGGGAAAGGCCTTCGTCCAGCAGTGGACTTATAACGGCTGATGATGATGATGATGATAATTCAGAGAAAAACAACATTTACAAATTAGAAACCATCAATCAAAACAGTCAAAATAGTCCACATAGGTTTCTTCAGTTTTGAAGTGATTCTAGCTGGATGTATGTGTTGTGTGTACAGGTTGTACCAATGGAGCCCGAACAATTTGAACATTTACTTCATATTATGTCTAAAATAGATTTTTTTTGTTTTTTGACCCCCACCCCCAATAAGTTTTTAGGAGGGAGGGTTCAATTTACAATGTAAGTCTATGCTAAATTTGTCCCTTAGTTTGTGTCCGGCAGCATTCACGCTTGTTAATCACCACTACCCACAACACTGGTTTATTGCTGGGTTTATTAATCAATGCTACCCACAACACTGGTTTATTGCTGGGTTCAGATTATTCACGGGTTCTGACATTTATATGTATCTATCTATGCATCTGGACTTTGCCCAACCCAAACCGTTAATAGTAGAAATTTTGCATACACACTCCCCTCAATGAGTAGGGAAAAGGTATGTTTTTTTTGTTTTTTTTAAATTCCACCTAAATAGGTTTTTAGAGAGGGGTCCAATATGCAATGTAAGTTTATGCTGAATTGGTCACTAGTTTGTGCCTGCTTGATTTGGGAAAATTCAGACCTTTTTTAGTAATCACAGACCAACCCAAGGTGAGAGAAGTAACTTATTCATTGATCACACCTTTTTCCAACGTTTTAATTGATCACCCCCAACACAGCATATATGGGTGGCAGTGATTCATAATTTCACTTGGAATGCTAGTATTTTATATATATAATGTAATGCATTGATAGTGAATTTACTATTGAAATGCATTGAAAATCAGGAAGAAAAGCATTGTTAGTTGTCAGGAATTAATGCAAGTGTCACAGGCAAAATAGGTCTATTATATGTATAATGTAGATTCATTGTAAATGATTTTACAATTGAAACATATTCTCAACGATTTTGCAATAGAAATGCATTGACAATTGAGGAAAAAATGGGACTGTCATTGGTCAGGAATTAAAATCAGGAAATAAAGTGATTGGCTTTAAGGCAAACATTACATACAGAATAGACTATTATGTCAATGTCTTGACATGTTCATCTCATTTGAAACTCATATTGAATTAACATTTTTATTTATGGACTCATGAACACTGACTGAAATGTTGTGAATATGAAAATATATGATGAGGCTGTATTTTTATTTGGCATTCCCACACTGTGAAAGAAAACCAAAAAAATCTAGTGAATTGTGAGGTACTGCTGGGATGCTCTGACATTGGCTTAATGTGGCTTCAGCCCTGAAAATCATACT
>VCCN01005997.1:7058175-7068816 GCA_006491835.1 Architeuthis dux | reverse complement strand
GATGTAGCACGGTTAATGTATTGCTGTACAAATTAATGCAACTAAGCATAAGCTGAAAAAAACTCATTAAATTATAATAAGACCTTCAAAGGTGCGGTTTTGAATGGTACAGAAAATTTTAGAATTAATTAACTGCACTAATCAAGGTATACCTGAATATATATTTCCCTTGGTATTGTATTAATGAGTGAATTTATTTAGTCTTCAACTCTACTGATATATTGGTCTGAGACAAAATTGAAAATAGAGTTTGCGAATATAATTATGTGTTTCTGTCTATAATTTTGAGGAGTATCATTATCATTGCAACACTTGTTCAGTCTACTAAACACATTATTATTATTAATTTGTTACTAGTATTTATATTCATCATAATTATTAGTTGCTTCTCATTGCAATCACTCAAGTCATCAGTCTATGGCTGGGAGTAAACAGCACGGATTGGATATAACTCACTGAGACTTGAACACATGTCCGTTTTGCCTCAATGACAGTCTTAGTAATTTGCAATGAAAAGCAACTGAAAATTAAGATGAAAGAAAATATTAATTATAACTAGCATTCCAAGGGAAATTATGAATCACCATCACCCATATATATACTGTGTTGGGTGTGATCAATTAAAAAGTTGAGAAAAGGGGCGATCAATGAATAAGTTACTTCTCTCGCCTTTTGTTGTGCTGTGATCTCTAAAAAAGGTCTGAATTTTCAAAAAAACAAGCGGGCACAAACTAGTGACTAATTTTGTATAAACTTATATTGCATATTGAACCCCCATCTAAAAAACCTATTTAGGGGGTAAATTTTCAAAAATGAAAAAAACATTTTCCTTTCTCATATTAAAAGAAAAGCAGGAATACATAATGTTAAAACATTTTTAGCTATAAAACATTGATTTGTTTGAGGCAACTTTAAAAATGAAACTTTGATTCTGAATTTCATTGTTCGCTAACCAAATGAGGCCTTGAGCCAGATTTGGCCTGCGGGCCGTAGTTTGCCAACACCTGGTTTAATGCATGTCGTTTCCTTCAATTTTCTCCCTCTCCAGCAATGTTCCCCATCTTTTATTTGGACTTCATCCCAGAGAGGGTAATGTGAGCCCTTCTCTCTCCAGATATGGTCTGCTATACCAGATTTTTCTATCTCCCCTTTTGGATATGGCTTTTTTTATTTTCCTTGAGTCTGACTTAATGGGGAAAGCTGGTTTCTTTTCCACATTTGCATAGGAAGTTATGAATACTCTGATGTTGTAATGTCCACAAATTCTTTGGATACATTCAGCTTCTCCACTTCCACATAGCAGGCTTGCTGTAGCAAAATATGAGATCTGTCAAGCGATTTTGAATATCTCAAGAACCAGTCGTGCGGCCTTGATGTAACTTGGGAACTTGGGGACTTCATTTGTGCAGGGTTTTTGGCATCCCGCAGGTCTGTCCTGATTTGGCTCCCTGTGACTTCTGGCTGAAAGAGATTTCAGACCATGGACGAGATTAAAGAGAACATGATGAGGCAGCTGATGGCGATCCTGTAAGAGGACTTTGCAGACTGTTTTAGAAAGTGGAAGGGATGCTGTGATAAGTGTATGAGTGTATGAGGTCCCAGGGAGAATACTTTGAAGGGGACTAAGGCGCCGTTGTCCTGGGCAGGGTATTTTTTTGTTAGTATTAAATGGCTGGATACTTTCCAGACAGACCTCATAGGATCTCTTGGATTCCTTCACTTATTTCCCATCTTAGAAATGACACATTATTGATAGTTATTACTTTGGAGTTATTACTTTGGAGTTATTAATTTGGAGGGTAATACTTACATCCTGTAATTCTTTGTTCAGTTTAAGAATATAATCATTAAAAACTATCAACCAAAACTGTAAACATAGGCTTCTTCAGTTTTTAAGCAAGTCTGGCTGGCTATGTAAGTATGTGTTCTGTGTGCAGGCTGCACCAATGGAGTGTAAATTGTAAATTGAACCTCCCAATAAAAAACAATTTTGGGGGGGGAATTTTCAAAAACCAAAAATACGTTTTTTCTAGACATAATAAGGAGTAAATGTTTCAATTTTCAGTCCTAGAGAAAATTTACAATGTATGTTTATGCTAAATTGGACCCTTAGTTTTGTGTTCATGCTTACTTTCTGAATATTTGGCCTTTTTTTAGTGATCATTTCCCAACAAAAGGTGAAAGAAGTAATTTATTCATTGACCACACCAATTTTTTTCTTGGTCACCCCCAACAGGGCATGCTGCCAGAAGTCACATGCCAATTTCTATTGAGTGACTAACCAGACCTGTATCCTGTAATTCTTCGTTCAGTTTATGAATATGATTATATATCTATATGTTTGTCTGAAATTGTATACAGTTACCTTTTTACATACCTACACATACATACATATACATGTGCTTATAAATATATGCATAGATAGATAGGTAGATGAATAGATATTTATATAAATATTGCCATCATCAACATCTCTAAAATTTGCATAAATGACCACATATGATGAATATATATATAGATAGCTCTAAACAGGCTTAAGCATATACCATAAGTGAGTATGTACAGATTGATATAGACATAAACAACTTGAAATAAATACCATAAATTTGAACAGTTTGAGATAGATAGATAGATAGATAGATAGATAAATAGATAAATAGATAGATAGAAAAGACCAACATAGATAGATAGAAAAGACTGAGATAGATAGATAGATAGATAGATAGATAGATAAATAGATAGATAGAAAAGACCAACATAGATAGATAGAAAAGACTGAGATAGATAGATATATAGATAGATAGATAGACTGAAATAGATGAATAGATAGATAGATAAATAGATAGATACCAATTGACCAAGATAGTAGATATATGGAAAGACAGATAAATTTGTCCAGACAAAGATGGTTGATAAATATTGTATTACAACAAAGATGTAAAGATAGATAGATAGATAGGTATGTGATGCAATAGATTCTACACCGATATATAGATAGGTCAAGGAAGATATTAATTGCACTAGTGGGTGGAAGGAAAGTAAAACACTTAAGATCCAAAGGCCCTCACTTATTTTCCCCATGATGAGTCAGCAACTGTTGAGTGGTAGTGACTCATCAACTTGTTGTCAGGGGCTTTTTCGTGTTCTGCTGCTTAGCGTTTTTCAGACACTACTCCATGCATTCAATTAGCCCAAGATGTCTTGAAAAAGTCAGAAAATATATTTGACTAGCTGAAGTACCCGTATATGCTGGGTAAGATGTCAAGACTCGGATTGCAAGTTTTAATGATGATAAAACAATTCCTTAGTACTGATGGTGAGCAGGTGAGTGTTGTTTACATCAAGTTATGTAAAACTGCTAGATATATATAGTAGTCCTACAATTTTTGTGATTCTCACCTGGAACTTATTCTTTATTCCAATCCGTGCTGTTAATTTATTTACTCACTGCTGAAGGGAAAACCAGTCTGTGTTTAGTTGCAATAAAAAGCAACATCAATTAAGATGAAGGTAAATAGTAACAAAAAGTTAGTAATAATGATTTGCAATTCTTAATCTAATAAAATAAATACTAAAAATAAAAATAAAAATAAAATAAAAATTGGAACGCAGTTTGGAAGATTTAAACAATGTATTTTTGACAAATTCAGCTGAAACATATATAAAACTAGCATTCCAAGGGAAATTATGAATCACTGCCACCCATATATGCTGTGTTACATTGCATATTGAACCCCGCTCTAAAAACCTATGTAGGAGGGGAATTTTCAAAAATAAAATAAAAAACATTTTCCCTACTTGAGGGGAGTGTGAAACATAAGAATAACCTAAACCCAGCATCAGTGTTTAAACTGGTCTGTTGTAGGTAGCAGTGATTAATTAGTCAGTCAAAAGAAACCGTCATGTGACCAATGTCTTTTGGAAACATGCCATGTTGGGAGTGATTAATTAAAAAATTGAAAAAAGGTGTGATCAATGAATAAGTTATTTCTCTTACCTTTTGTTGAACCGTGATCACTAAAAAAGGGATCAATTTAGCATAAACTTACATTGCAAATTGAACCTTCCACTAAAAACCTATTTGGGGGATTTCAAAAAACCAAAAAAATGTTTTTGCTAGACATAATCAGGAGTAATGTTGAAATTTTCATCCCTCTAGCTCTATTGGTATGGCCTGTACGTGTGATACTTATAGCCAGCCAGCCCAACTTAAAAACTGAAGAAACCTATGTTGACAGTGTTGGTGATATAGACAAAATAAGGGATCCATTTAGCATAAACTTACATTGTAAATTGAACCTTCCACTAAAAACCTATTTGGGGGGATTTCAAAAAACAAAAAAATGTTTTTGCTAGACATAATCAGGGGTAAATGTTGAAATTTTCATCCCTCTAGCTCCATTGGTATGGCCTGTACATATGATACATATAGCCAGCCAGACGGATATGACTTGTCCAGTCCAAAACGAGCATGCATTCTAGAAAGTGATTCCAAATTCTAGAAATAAGAACACCCGATAGAGGCCGGGGGGTACATGGCCGAAACGTTGTGAACAAATGAACTTATAGACGATGAAAATAATCTGACCATATCATACACAATGATTAATACACCCCCGCCTAACAAAAATTCAGACAAGAATTGACTTCTTTTTAGTTCACTTTTCTGATTTTGTAAGCCAATTGGCCATTTTTCAACTGTTTTAGAATGTTTTTGTCGAAATGGTTCTTCAGACGATTGAACTCCTTCTTGTTAATTGTGTTGTAAACACAACGTTTCGGCTGATCCATTCTTCAACCTTCTTTAGGTGTAAAATCTGAGTGTGATGGGTTAAACAGAAATTATGTTTAAAGGTTGGTAGCCCTTATAGTCCATGGCCCTGGTGTTTCTGTGTCTTTGTTCTGTCGGGTTTACAATGCAATTAGCAAGAAGGAGTTCAATCGTCCGAAGAACCATTTCAATATTAACGACCCTTCCCAAAACTATAGAAAATGTTTTTGTCATTGACGATGATGATATCGATAATGATGATGGTGGTTGTGGTGGTGGTAAAGAGGAGAAGGAGGAGGATAACACCAGCAATTATGTTAATAAGAAACCATTTTGAAAACGAAATGAAAAAAAAAAAGAATTCTCATCATCATTAATTTAATCATATCTTTTTAGGATCTAATAATAAAGAATTTGCCAGGGTTTCAGTAATTTTCAGTGACTTTTTGTTGTTTTGCATTTTCGCTGCATCTCTTAAGAAACTATAAATTGCTTGCATGTATATTAATCATAGAAAGGAAAGGTTGAACTCGCGAAATAATAACTACGCATTCCTAATATTTTATTAGAAACCGTCGACCAAAACTGTCAACATAGTTTTCTTCAGTTTTTAAGTGATTCTTACTGGATGGCCACGTATGTATGTGCCATGCATACAGGCCGCACCAATGGAGTTAGAGGGCTGAAATTTAAACATTTTGTTTTTCTACCATAACAACAAGAACAATCCTCACCAAATTTATGGGAGTAAACTCTTCACTGTTTGTCCGTCCCATTATGTTAAACCAATCTATATCAAATCAACATTTCACTCCTGTGATTTGAAATCATGACCAAGTGATCAATAGGTGGCTCTCTTACCAACTGAGCCAAACTGACAAGTCTTACAAATCAACAAAGATTTATGATAGAAGTGTGCATTTCATTCTAATAAATAAATACATTTATAAAATGAACATTTCCCTACCCTGATAATACATTTATACTAAAATCTTTTTTTAATAATTCTTTATTGATGGTTTCTATTGAGTGACGTTTTTTTCTAGACATAATAAGGAGTAAATGTTTGGAATTTCAGTCCTCTAGCTCCATTGGTGCGGCCTGTATATGTGACACATACATAAACGGTTCTGGTTAGTCACTCAATAGAAACTGTCATGTGACCAATGTTTTTTGGCAACATGCTGTGTTGGGGGTGATCAATTAAAAAAATTGGAAAAAGAATCACTAAAATCACTAAAAAGTCTGAATTTTCAAAAAACAAGTGGACACAAACTAAGGGATTAATTTAGCATGAACTTAGATTGCAAATTGAACCCCTCACTAAAAACCTATTTAGAGGGGAAATTTTCAAAAAAACAAAAAACATTTGTGGAAAATTTCAAGTATCTACTATGAACGTTTAGGGCTGGGTAAAGTCAGTATTCATAGATAGATACATATAAATGTCAGAACACATGAATAATCTAAACCCAGCAATAAACCAGTGTTATGGGTAGTGGTGATTAACTAAGCCCAGCAATAAACCAGTGTTGTGGGAAGCAGTGATTAATAACAAATAACACAGTTCTGGTTAGTCACTCAATAGTAATTGTCATGTGACCAACGTCTTTTGGCAGCATGGCATGTTGGGGGTTATCAATTAAAAAATTTGAGAAAGGGGCGATCAATGAATAAATTACTTTTCTCAATTTTTGTTGAATCACTAAAAAGTCTGAATTTTCAAAAAAAATAAGTTACTAAACTCAGGGACGAATTTAGCATAGATTTACATTGTAAATTGAACCCACCCCACCAAAAAAAAACTTAACTGAACTAACCTTTGTTGACAGTTTTGGTTGACGGTTTCTAATAAATAGCCAGCCAGCTAGCCAGACTCACTTGAAAACTGAAGAAACCTATGTTGACAGTTTTGGTGACAGTTTTGGTTGACGGTTTCTAACTAGTTGAAACTGATGATAAAATGTGTGTAATACTGATTGCAATTCATCTCAGAATCTCAAACCCATTTAAGAGTATTGTTTCTTTATTTTTAAATTTTCCACTTGTACTCAAGGTATGGTGGGGAGGTAGAGACAGCAGTCACGTCATTTCGTCCGTCCGTTTCTTATTCTTCTTTATTTTACTGGAGCAATTTATCAGAAATCACTTCCAGCTTGCTTGGCTTGTCGAAACTTCACCAGATCTGCATTAACCATCCATTTCAGGAACACGGGGGAGGTGCGGGTGGCCTAATGGTTAACAGCACGGAGAATGGAATCAGTGAATCGAGGTCAAACTACGACTGAGACAGTTTGCGTTCACTTCACATTGATGCCCTTGGGGGAAGGCATGAATCCATCTCTTCTTCTCCCTCCAGCTATGGATAAATAATAGGGCTGACTGAGTTCTTCGACCTTGGTTGGCAACCAGGCTAGAAAGACCAGTCTGCCCTTGCTATTTCACAAGGGAATTAAAACTTTCTCAGCTGGAGTTTGAACCTGGTTTGCTGATTCTATTCTGCGTGCTGTTAACTGTTATGTCCTTTTGTCATAAAATACAACAAAATTTAAGAAATTAACAAAAACAGGTCTGGTTAGTGACTCAAAAGAAACCGTCACATGACCAACATCTTTTGGCAGCATGCCGTATCAATTAAAAAATTGGAAAAAGTGGTGATCAATTAATAAGTTACTTCTCTTGCATTTTGTTGGGCAGTGATCATTAAAAAAGTCTGAATTTTCAAAAAATCAAGCAGACACAAACTAGTGATCAATCTAGCATAAACTTAGACTGCAAATTGAATCCCTGCTAAAAGCCTATTTGCGGGGGTGGGGGGTTACAAAAATCAAAATGAATCAGTTTTACTATACATAATAATGAATAAATGTTGAAATTGTCAGCCCTCTAGCTCCATTGGTGCGACTTGTATGCATGATACATACATACATAGCCAGCCAGCCAGGCCAGCTTAAAAACTGAAGAAACCTAATGTTGACAGTTTTGGTTGACGGTTTCTAATGAATATAAAAATATATATAATAATGAAAATACTTCATGTCAGAATCTCAAAACAACTTCAAAGTATTATTACTAAGCCCAAGAAGAATGGATTGGCTATAAACATTGTAATACAGTGTTTCTCAACCTTTTTTTGCTGATGCACCCCTTCCACCATATTTCAGAATGTCATTCTCCCTTTCAAGATTATCTGACTCAAAAAGTCCATTCCAAATAATATGCATATAATATTGAAAATCTTTTAATTTTTCTATATTAGTACATTTACTTGGATTATTTTTAAAAATGGAAAGTAATTTAAGTATACTAGCAATGCCAAAAAATCAATATGCCAACAGTTTGAATCTGCCAATCTGTGGCCCCAATTCCCCCCCTGAAACCCTAATATTCCTCCCATGGGGTGAATTACCCCCCTGGTTGAGAACCTCTGTTGTAATAAAAAGAAACAAAAACGACGAAGACATTAATCAAAGCTAATACTCAAATATTTGTCCTAATAAAAAATACTTTATGATGGAACTGTAATATAACTTGAGTATTAGAAATTAATGATGTATCAGAATCCATCTCCAAAACTATCAACACAGGTTTCTTCAGTTTTCAAGTTGGACTAGCTGGCTGGCTATGTATGTATCCCGCATACAGGCCACACCAATGGAGCTAGAGGGCTGAACATTTCAACATTAACTCCTTATTATATTTTTTTTAAAGTTTTTTTTTTTTTTTAAATTATCCCCCAAAATAGTTTTTTAGGGGGGGAGTTCAATTTATAATGTTAAATTGGTCTCTTAGTTTGTGGCCGGTAGCATTCATATTTTTAGTGATCATCGCACAACAAAAAGTGAGTGAAATAACTTATTCATTGATCATCCCTTTTTCCAATTTTTGAATTGATCACCTCCAACACGACAAAAGACATTGGTCACTAGACGGTTTCGATTTAGTGACTAACCAGACCCTTTGCAATATAACTTGAGTATCACTAATTAATGATGTATCTTATTTATCTCTAAAGTCAATTAAATCTATTTTCTGTTTCAGGTAACCTAAATCCCTACCTGACCTCCTACCTACGTCATCATGGTTATCCAGATATGGAATATTCCAAGAGTTTCTGGATCATTGCATTATCCTCTGCCCTACAAGGACTTGGAATGTCGTTTGGCGGAGTTTTGCAACAGAAAGTTGGTACAAGGCTTGCGGCTTTGTTCGGATGCTGGATTATGAGGTAATTGGATTATTTGACTGATCAATCCACTTTGTATTATGTTGTTACACATGAAATGTCGTTTTTTTACATCATGGCGAATAATGCTAAAAGTCAAAGATTCTTTTTTGCAGATTCAATGTAAATAGAGATATAATTAATTATTATTGGAGGTTTTGAGGCCCTTAACAACAGCCCAAGAAGTTAGACTAATTTTAAAGTACAATTTCAAATTAGGACATAATACTGACAAAAAAGTTAGATTTAGCCAAGAGAATTGAGATATCAAGTCTTGTAACATCCTCCATATCCACCAGACATTTGTCCCATAGATTATCATCTTTTCAGGCATTTGGAACTTCATATCTGAAAATAAAAGGTTCAATAATAGGGAAGCCATCATTCGTGCTTTTACTGAATTTGTGACCACTAAATCTCAAGAATTTTATAGAGATGGCATATTTTCATGAGAGGATCATTGGAAGAAGGTTATTGCTTCAAATGGGTTATATTTCAATTAAATATTTGCCATAAATAATAAATTAAACTGAATTTCTTAGCAAGGCTTCTTTGACCAAGATGGTGTTGCTACAGGACATAGAAAGCCCCCATTGTATGGGTGTTATCTGCTGTTTTCTTTGATGCTTATATTACATCAGCGTAATCCTGGTTGACCAATTATTTTATATATTTGTGTCCTTGTTTTTCTCTGGACACACAAAATAACAAACTTCTGGTTATTTGAACGGTAACTCCAGTTCACTAATGTGTCACACCATGACTTCAACCTCTGCTTCCAGAATGAGGCCATGCTCAAAATTCGACTTTGAACAAAGAAAAATACTTAAAACTCAAGGAAAGACTTAAAATTCAAGGCTCTGACTATTCGATTCTACTCCTCCATTTATACACTTGGCATTCCGCTGAATATTATGTGATAGGAGGTGATGCCACAATAGTAGTGAGAGTACCCAACACCTCCCCCTTTTTAGAGGAGTACACTTCATTTAATTATTCAACAATGGGATTTGAGTTTCAATTTCTCCTGATGCCTATCTGTTCTTTTTGAATTCAAGCAATTTAAATCAAATTGAACATCAGAAGAACAAGGGCCCCCCTTCCACAAATATCATTGAAATTTATTGAGAACTTTTGGAGATATTATCTGGACAAACAGATAGACATAAGTGAATTCATATACCTCTTCCAACTTGGCAGAGGTAAATAATTGTGTGATTCAATATTTCTCTGATTTGTTTCCTGAGGGTATTTTTTCTTCTTTTTATCATTGCAGTGGGGGAGTGATTCTATCCTACTTCACAGTGCAATATTCCTTTATTGCTATCTGCATTACGTATGGAGTCATGTTTGGATTTGGCTGTTGTATCGCCTATGAAATTCCACTTGGATGTGCAATGAAGGTAAGTCAACACCTATGTACATATTTCGACAGCTAAATAAATAAATTTAAATGTGTTTGTGTGTGTATCCTTACATATTTGCATATACATGCATATGTAAGCACAGAAAAATGCATATGTATGTATGTGTGTGTGTGTGTGTATGCATATAGATAGATAGATGTGTGTATATATATATGTATATTTATGTATATAGATACATATATATATGTATATACTTACACACACACGTATATATATAT
>VCCN01005997.1:6866330-6879080 GCA_006491835.1 Architeuthis dux | reverse complement strand
AGAGAGAAATAATATTGGATATTCGACACACGTGTGCATCAATATCCTCGTAGACCTCTGTTATGGTCCGAAGAGAGCTCAATACACAAGTAGAGCGAATATTGGTGGGAATCAAATTTAATGGTTCATTACAAGCGGCACTGCTGGTTTCACATACAAATTTTCATAATAAAAATTAATTTTATGAACATATTTATGTGAAACCAGCAGTACCGCTTGTAATGAACCATTAAAATTGATTCCTATGCTTTTCTAAAACATCATCTCATAGAAATTCAATAATGATATAAATAATTATCGTTTGGATTACAATGATTATTTCATATCTTCTTCATGAGTCTCATCAATATGGGCATTATTTACTGGCTCTCCATTATAATATAATCTTATGTTCGTTATTCGTCGCTATCACCACCAGCATCACGATCAACATCTTCCTTCTCCGCCCACTTCTCTCCACCATGAACATTGTCAGAATCATCGTTTCTCAAGACAACTGTCACCTGAGTCGTGGAATTCGGTTAATTTGAAACGTCTACCGTTTCCCTTGTCATCAGAATGGCTTCGACAGGCCTAGTCTCCTCCTCTTTTGTTTTCAGAGGCTGGGGTTCCACTCTGTCACATTAATGCTGCAGACAGACTTGGGTAGAAAAAAAAAGACACATTGCAAGCGCACACACCCATCCCTTCTCTCACTCACTCACATACACACGCGTACACACTTACACGCGCACGCACACTATTGTCGCTGATTGGGCGTGATTAGATTTTTAGACGAACCCAAAGGTAGGCAAGTGAATTAATTGAGACTGATATAGATAGATATATAGATAGACAGACAGACAGACAGATAGATAGATAGATATGAACAGACTGAGACTAAGATAGATAGACGGATATACAAACAGACTAATAGATAAATATGGACAGGCTGAGACACACACACACACACACACACACACATACACACACACACATATATATATATATATATAGAGAGAGAGAGAGAGAGAGAGACTGAGATCGATTGATAGAAAGAGAAGATGTATGTGTGTGTGTGTCTGTGTGAGAGAGAGAGAGAGGGAGAGGGAGAGGGACGGAGGGAGAGGGACGGAGGGAGAGTGAGCAGACAGGGAGTACAGACATTGAAAGAAAAAAGACAAAAAAGAGTCTTTATGCGTGCAAAGTGAGTGTTCAGACAAGAAAGCAAAAAAACAAAACAAAAAAAACAAAAACAAGTCTCTTCAGTCTGTCTAGAATGATTCCAATACACCCGATTGGGTTCAACGTCAACACTGATTTGAAACCAACACAAACTAACCTGACACTAGTGTTCGTAATTAACGTGCACCCAAAACTGTTCTGGTCACGTGTAAAGCAAAGCGAATGCCATACCAAAGCAAGGAAGCTGATAAACAAAGCTCTCAGTTGGAAACTCATCCGCTCTGGTGGCCATATTGTCCACGTTCTCGCTGCCATGTAAACTCGGCAAGGGGTCACGTTGACAGGCAATGGCTTTGCACATGCGCAGAACATGGTGACATTGTTGTCACCCACGCAGGGGATCAAATTAGAAAGCCTCGCGCAGTTACCGTATATTTACAAATAAAGACTAGCACGCCAACAGTAATTCGTTTTCGGGGTGATAACCACTTTGGTTTATTTGGGGGGAAATGGATTGGTTCTACACAAAAGCAAACCTAATCTCCATTTGTCATAAATATAACGTACAATTTTGTCAGGTACGGCCTTAGCTACTGGCAACACGGGCAGTCGCCCAGGGCACCAAGTGTCTGAGAGAGTAGGAAAAATGGGAAAGCGAATTAATTAAACAGAATAAAAACAGTCATAATAAGAAAGTTCCCTGACATGAAGTCAGATGTTTCAGGAATATTTGACATTTAAATACTTTCTAAACTAAGAGGAACAATTGGCAAAGGAAATTCTCATGACCAACGACAAGCTCAGCCCAAGCCCTAAAGAGCGCCGAAGCTCAGCTTGCCCAGGGTGCCAGAAACCCTAGGACCGGCTCTGATCTTTCTTTAATTACAGAAAAGTTTCCCCCTTAGTTTAGTTCACGTACAACCCCTTTAAATGTGTTGTACTATGCCGACCCCGATTTCAGGTAAAGTGATATTGGGGACAGACACAATATCTTCGGCATTTTAAAACAGCTTTAGACAGAAAAGATCAATTCTTAATGAACAGAAAATGGGTCATTATTCATCACGATAATTCACCTGAGAAACCTGAGGAGCCTTCGTTCTCGACTCAACGGCAGTCGAAGTGAAAAAGGCAGGTATTCAAGTTAGCGTCCCTTTTTATATAAAGAATTCGGACGTAGTAGAGAGTAAAACTTTAGCCCTTGGCGGTACATTTGTGTGCCTTTTTTTCAATTTAGTCTGTATAAACTGATTACACGGCCTAATACTCTGTAACTTTGTAGAAGTATACTTGTGTTTCTTTTCTATAACCTGTGTAAGTTTCATCAACCAATATGCAGTAGTATTTGCACAAAGGTTATTTAAGTGGCAACAAAGTGCAAGATTTCAAAGATCCCATTAGTCTTAAGAAGAAGCATCTACAACCAGCGTATCGTCCCAATAGTGATCTATAGAGCTTAACATGGAACTTAACTCAAGAAATTGGCTGTCAAACTCAGAACCATACAAAATGCCCAGAAAAAAAATCATGCTAAACATCACATGGGAAGATCACAAAATAGCACAATACATCAGAGAAAACCCCCAGAGATATCAGTAATATCCTAAAACCCATTAGCAAACTTAAATGGCAATGAGCAGCTCATGTTGCAAGGATGTCAGACAACCACTAGATATCGTAACTCGTGGATACCGCAACGTGGATCCTTCGATACCATGGGCGAAACTGTGGCCGTTAGGTGTTACTTCACTATCTATGTACAATTAAAATTCTCTATATGAACTGATAAGAAAAATCAGCCAGTATATATCCAAATACTCATCCCATATGGCCTCAAAACGTCTTTGAAATTGGTTAAATTTCAAAAAGTTTCGAGGCGGGGAAGGAGCTTTAAGATCCCTTATGCCCCGAGAGCAGACAGCCTTGCGTTCTCACACTTCCTTTTTTAGCATTACATCACCGGCGGTTCGACTAATCACCACATGAATTGACTCTGGCTTTTCAGGGGACATTGTCTGTCGCCACCAAGTCGCGTTATTACTCTTTTCTTGACCATTAGCAGACCTGAGATACCGTGAGTTAGGAGCGTTATCGCAGTTTGTCTTGTTCAATAATTGAGATAAATATCTTCGCCCTGTCAATATTTGGCCCGGAGGGTTAGAAAGCCGTCTCAGACTGATGGTAATCATGAACGGCATGAAGATCGTGCGACGATGTTTAAAATAATTTGATGGGAACTTGGAAGGGACCCCAAAATTAAATAAATAGATAAAACATAAAAGAACTGGTTGAAAATCAGACTACACAAAAAGAAAACAATGTTAGTTGCTTGACGCCTGTGGCATGCATATATATACACACACACACACAGACACAGACACAGACACAGACAGACACAGACACACACACACACACACACACACACAGACACAGACACAGACACACACACACACACAGACACACACGCACACACAAAGACACAGACACACAGAGACACACACAGACACACACACACACATTTGCGCCCCCCGGTTCTACTCTGCATCAGGGTTTCTCAAACTAGGGCTAGCGACCCCCTGGGTTAGCATACAGATTATTGGGATCGCATACAGATTATTGGGGTGTCGCAGAAACGTCAAAAGGAAGAAATGTTCAAGCGGACAAAATTATAAAAATGTGCAGACGAAATTTTAAAAAGATTCCATTGTCAAATGATACTGTGGGTTACAAACGAATTTCTGAAGCAATGATTGATTGAGCAACTTATTGAAAGAAAGAAAGTTCGAAATTTGTAATTCAGCTTGATGAATCAACTGTCCTTAATAAAGTTTTCTTTGGTCTTTATTTATTTTTACATCTAGTTATTGGTAGGTAACAACTAAAGACTAATTATATACAGTCTTAGTAGTACCGATGGCTTTTATGCCATTGAGTTGGGATCGCGAAAACAATTATCTGATTCAAAGGGATAAAAGTTTGAGAAGACCTGTTCTGTACCATCCATCCGCCTATCCATCATCCTGACTGATATGATTGTGTCCAGAATTGCAAAATAAAATTCCACTTCAAATAAAATCTCAGGGGTTCTATTGATGACAATCTGGACTCTTACTTTCCGCCATTCGTACGGAAGTACGGCTTCAAAGTATTCGGTTACTTTGCTTGTGAAGTTTTTAAATGTAACAGAGGTCTTATTGGTTGAAAGCAGAAAGCATTTATTCGGGAAACAAATTTCAATACAGTTTTCGGCTTTTTCCGCTTATCCGACCGAATCTTCACAAAATTTAAAGGATTTCTTTTAGAAATTTATTATTATCCAAATCTTAACCCCAACTTCAACTTTAAAACATTTTAACTTTATTGTCACACTTTTATTGGTGACAATACAAGCTGTGTGGGTCTATGCCTCCCCACTACAACCATAAGAATTGATTTTTCTCAAAACTGACAAATTTCCCGAGGAAACGAAGATCTCATGGATTGAAAGCATGAAAAATTACCATTTTTGATTACGATTGATTTTCGTGGATAATCCCGAAAACCGTATAAAACATTTTTTGAAAAATTGTTTGTGCTTTTAATCAATAAGACCATCGTTAGCTTTGGAAAAATGTTTTTGAAAAAGATTTTATCCGTGAAAACCAATCTTAGCCACATTTTCTTTCTGCGCGTAGGAACTCTTATAAAACAATGCAGAAAACATTTTGTCTTTTCTTGCGCTCTCTCTCTCCTGTGTGACCTCTCTTTCCAAAATTCTCAATGTAAACTGATTTCTCTGCCAAGACAACTGGCGCCAGTCCTTTTAAATATTTCTTTATGGTCCCTTCTCCGATCTGGTCAAATGACATGGTCACTTCTCCGATTTTCCTAATTACAAAAGTTAGGGGAGTGATGGTATCTTCAATCGAAAATATTATCTGGTCCCCTACTGGGAGTCTGGTCGAATAAAGTAATTAGTCTCCACCACGTCTGCTGGTTTGAGTATTAAGAGAGAAACATAATAGTTTCTCATTCGTTATCAAAAGTTGATATTTTTCCACCAGACACATTTTGATAAAATAGCTTTTCATCCGATTTGGAATTAAAAATTAATACGATTATTAGAAAAAGTCGACTTATACATTGGTAAATACGGTATTCTTTTCAGTTTGGTGTGCGCCCTTAAGACGTTTGCGCCCTTAGGCGGCCGCCAAACATGGCTTAATGGAAGAATCGGCCCATATATATATATAGTCTATCAAGCTTTTATAACTTCCACTACTAACAATGCTATTAAGAAAAATAAATGTAACTTACTTCTCGGAGCATCGAAGTGACCATGTGTTTGTTGTTGTAGTCAGTGATTTAAGCCTCACTCATTTCCCTATCCATTTCCCCTATTACCTCTTTCTCTCTCTCTCTCTATATATATATAAGGAAAATGTAACAAATGGGCGAGTTAAAATTTACAAGACTATCACGGCTTAGAATTCCTATAGCCAGAATTACTTGCGCTAGGACAAGGTTTTATGATATAAAAAAAAAACATAACTGACGATGAAAGCAACTAAAATTAGACAATACTTCATGCTTTAGTATTACAGCAACTCAAGTTTATCCCTTAAGAACCCACTGTGATACCGGTGTCCATTACAATTTAATTGATCTGGACAGTCTCTTATATAATATTATATTTTATCCTTGATTTTATCTCATGAAGTGTACTAAGTGACATCTAATGGACATCCTGGTGCAGTCACGTGACTGTGTGTCAATTTGCCTACCCACAATCACACATAATATTCCTTCAAGTAGAAATGGGTCAGGGTTCTTATACAAATCATTTTCAATTTACAAAATATTTTATTGGATGAAGCATTGTCAACCATTATTAATTTTTCACTATCATTTCTTTCATCATAATTTTAGTTGCTTTTCGTTGCAACTGCTCAGACCGTCCGATCCATACCGTTAACCGACGGTCTGAATAGTGACGATGTAAAGCAGTGATTCCCAAAGTTGGAGACTAAGGTGTTGGGGAGAGAGAGGAATAGGGCGAGTACTCTATAATGGATCGCTGCAAAACAAACGCTAATCGCTATTTTCGCTTTTCGTCTTTTTTAAGTGAACACCCGAAAAGCTGGGGACACCTGTATATAGATATGACGATTCCTTTTGCTGTGTGTGTTATTATCTTTTTTATTTAACATCAAAATATATAGATATTATATTAAAACATTTGTATCATATGTTCCTTAATATTATCATTATCTTATTGAGTTTCTGCGTGATAACAATAAGTGTCAAAAAACGACATCACGTCCGTCCCAAGAATATAGAGTCCATCGAGCGTTCCAGGTGTTTATATTTGCAATGGGTTTGAAACATTAACTTCTACAGTACTTTATCAAAATATTTTCATCGAAACATATGAGTTGCTACGCAAAGGTTTGGAGAATTCGAACAGCACGCGCGGACTTTTCATAGTTCGGACTTTCATAGTTCGGACTTTTGCCGCTATTCCTTGCGGGCAGTACCCTTTGGGTCGCTGTATACATGACCAAGGGGACTACTTCGAAAGACACAACGAAAATTAAGTGTTAGGATGTGAGATAAAATTCCTTGAACTTATGGGTAGCGCCTCGTATATATGTATATACACATCTACATATATAAAGTTATCAGCTGTATAAAACTAAGTTATTTTAAAGACTAGAAAGCACCCAGAGATAACACCAACGCCATTGTCACAAGAAAAACTGAACAATCAGGTTATCGATCCCTGTCTATGCCGTGACAAAAGCTTCTAATAATTATTCATCAGCGACATCATCAATAGTTTGAAAAGATCTCTAATGCAGTTTATCATATTTATTTATGATGACGTCATTACTGTGTTATTACATCCGAAAAGCCGAAAAATTGTCTTATCTTGCAATGTCGAAAAATCACGAAAAAAAACCCAAAACGTTTGGGATCCGGCTTAAAATCTAATCAATTATCCCTTGGTCCATAACCCACCCTTCCACAAAGTTTCATTGAAGTTCATTGAGGACTTTTGGAGATATCGTGCGGGAAAACAAACAAACAAACAAACAAACAAACATGTGTGAATACATAACCTCTGTCCAACTATGTTGGCAGAGGAAATAACTGCGCAAATCTCTCGGAGAGTAGTAAAAACCATTTCTGTCGCGGCGCCAAACATTAATTAACCAATTCATGTGCAGAAGTAGACTGGTATGTTAACATAACGGACTCAAACTAAACGTGTGAGTTAAACAATGAGGAAACTAATTTAGATTCTCAAAAGTCGCTTCAAACTCACTAAAGAGAAAAAGATTCGTATTTCCTTCTGACTCCGGTGCACTGAGCATGAAACTCACCTTGTTGCTTTCTTTCCTTAGCTTTGGTAATGGATATTTTGACGTCATAATACTCAGTTCTTAAATCTGCATTCACCTGATATTCAAGTTAGCAGAAATAATTATCTATTAAGCTTAATTTAACACAAGGCCACAATAGAAGGACATACAATGAGGACCAAATTCATTACAGTAACTTAATAATAAATTAATGGTAATTGCTTCTTTACGCCTTTTCAGCTTACAAAATGAAGTTATAGGAGCGCTCAACTTTCGGATAGCGGGGGGAACATCCCTCTCTCTATATTAAATATACAAATGTGTCAAGTCAATATTTAATGATGAATAAGATTCAAATTTTCAACTTTTTTTTAGGAAACACTCTGTCTTGACAATAGGTAGGTAGCGTGAACATGGCATGGTGGCCTGGCATTAAATATTACCTGATGCTAAATTCTTCTTTGGCCAAAAGCGTTATCTGGAACTCCCCAACATTACCAAGTCTTCCCTATCTGTCTACTTGTTAGACAGGCCACTTTTACAGATATATTTAAGTAAAAGAAAGTTGTTTTGTTTTCACAGATTTTACTTGTTTTTTGACAATTCGGACTTTTTAGTGATAACTGCCCAACAAAAGCAGAGGGAAGTAACTTTTTCATTGATCACCCCCCATTTCCAATTTTGTAATTTATCACCCCCAACACGACATACTGTCTATAGACTTTGGTCACGTGACGGTTTATATCGAGTGACTAACCAGACCCGTTTCTTTTGTTTTTATCAAAATCCTTTATTGATACAAATCTGTAGCATTATTATTTAGTTATCAAACGATATTCCTGGCTTTCTATGATTCTACACCACTTTTCAGCTAAATTGTGTCCCATCCGGCGTCTCGGCACGTATCTTCCATAAGCTTGCGGGTATTTAAATAAGACTCAGCATTTATAAGCTGAAATCTATGCAGATTAATAAAGCTTCCAAATCACGAAACAAACGGCCAATGACTGTCAGAAAAAAAAACCCTCTAAAAGACTCTCTGAAAATTATGCCACGCCAAATTTGATACTATAATAGTGCAAGCGTTTCAGATACTCTACATAAAAATACAGTATCAACCTTAACTGAAAGAACTGCCGAAACTCTTTGATCGCTAAAACGAACTTGTACTTTCTTACTTTTCTATACTTTTAAATTTGGATTTTAGGTAAGTAAATTTTCATGATCCTTGTCCTGTCAAATTCTTTAACGGCGAGTAAGAATGTATACTCGTAAATCATAGAGTATCTCCATGTTATACAGATCTGTTTTGATATATCAGTTTTTATCAATTTTTTATATATCTATTTTTATCAATATCTGTTTTTATCATAAACTGTGTACTAAATATGGGTTACGTGCAATATATCGTTTCTTTCCAGTTGCGTTATCTTTTAAGAGCCGGTTAATTGTCATCGAACGTCGATGGCTTGCCATTGAAAATTACAAACCTTGGCATCCATAAAAGTCACCCTATTCCGCTCACTGAGAAATAAATCGTGGTTGTGAGGGTATTTACATTTTAAGAATTGTTTAATGGCCAGGAAAAAGTGCTTTCACCTGAATGCAGTGATAATAATAATAACAAATGTAAAAATAATAATAATAAACTTAACTCAGAAAGTTTTATAGCAAAAACAACAGAAAGAGCAAATCAGTAGCAGAATTCTTTTCGTTTTCAGAAGAATGGCATATTTTCAAAGGTTTTATGTTTTAAGAATATTTCTTCATGAATTTCTGTTGCGAAACGGAAAAAGATCAATGTTTTCCGGTGTTTTTCTTGCTTCGCATTTGACTATGAAATATTGCTGTTTGGAAATACCAAATATATATATATATGTGAGTGTAATCTCTCTCTCTCTCTCTCTCTCTCTCTATATATATATAATGTGAGTGTAATCTTCTTACGTGTATTTGGCTGAACTGCATATCCGCGGAGTACTTTTCGCTTTTTAGTCAGTTTACTTTTTATATGATTTTTTTGCTCGGTGTTGCTGCTGTTATTTGCACACTTTGCTAACTACAAATGTTTGGAGGGGAAGAAAAGCATATTGGTTACCGGCACCGAAAACCGTAATCGGTGAACCGAGTTCAAGTCTTGGCTGAGTCTGCTTATGTTCAGTTCACACTAATGCCCTTGAGAATGGCATGAATTCAATTCTTTGCCAAGCTATAGGTGAGTAGCAAGGCAGTTGGAACCCTTTAGTCCTGCAAGGCAGTCCATCTTGGGCGTGGGGCCAGCAACCTTAACCCGAAAATACCTACTTGCTAACGAAACTGCAATGCGGTCTTATGCTCCACAGGTAGTCAACAGGATAAAACGAATGCTTATTCCAATTCATCTTGACGAAAAAACAAATAAATGGTATACAAATGATTCCAATGACCATGATGGTCGTCATGATTATCGGAAACGCTCCTAAAGACCACTGCAAAGATATTAGATAAGTTAGAGATCCTAAGATGAATCGAGTCCGAACACAGCAGTATTAACTTTGAAGATAATTACATATTAGAAGGCGAGTAGAATTGTAGACCTTGATACAAACAGTCAGGGTCTTCGACCAGTTTGGAGTTTGAGATCGAGAATTGTGCAATGCTAGTGATGCACAAACGAATAAGAAAAACAACAGAAGGAATTGAACTACCCAAGCAAGAAATCATGAGGATGCTGAACGGAAAAGAGAAACTACAAATATCTAAGAATACTGAAAACAGATTCAATCAAGCAGAATGGAATGAAAGAAAAAGTTAAAAAAAAGAATATCCCAGAAGATCAAGGAATATTTTGAAAACTGACTCACAGCGAAAACACGATTTAATAGAATAAATACTTGAGCAATTTCCATTGTGAGATATTCGGAGACCTTCCTAAACAGGACAAGAAATGAGAAATTTGGATCAAAGAAAAACACAACTGATGGCAATGGATACAGTCTTGCACCCTAATGGTGACGTCGATAGATTGTAGTTGAAAAGGAAAGAGTGAGGAAGAGGACTCGTTAGCATTGAAGACTGCATCGACTCTACTATCAAATAATTTGAGAACTATGCAAGGCAGAGTGATGAAAGGTTAATTATGACAGCCAAAAGCTGCAATACAATTAGATAAATAGAGGATCAGAAAACTTCAAAACACGAAAGGTACAGACATTCCAAGATCTTGATCCCTTGATACTATTGGTGTGAAAACTCAATGTGTAAAATATGATAATCATAACAGATAAGAGAATAATAAAATAACAACATTACTAACCAGCCTGGTTGCTGCAGGGTCAAACTCCACTCCTACTTCTATTCCGACTGAAGATGATTAACGCAACTTCTGTATTGTATATATAATAAATAAATTCGTAGTATATAAGACTTGTCAGTTTAGCTCAGTTGGTAAGAGAGCCACCTTCCAATAACATGGTTGCGATTTCAAATCACGGTAGGGAAATGTTATTTTATATATAGGTTTGGTTTAACATGACGTGGTAGACAAACAGTGAAGACTTTACTCCCCTAAGTTTGGTGAGGATTGTTCTTGTTCTTGTTGTTCTTGTTACGGGAAAAAAAAGTAAAATCCAACTTGAACTGGAATTTGACAATAAAAAGAAATGTAATGTAGCCATGGTTAGCAAGCTAGTCTTGCAGAATATTCCTATTGTAGTGAGGTTGATCATCACTGGGTTCTTGAAACTTCTGGCATGTGCTCGGCTTGATAAGTATCAATAATGCGAAGAAAAAAGAATGTGAAGGAATAGAAGAAGTATTTAAAGGAGTGTTAGCATGAAGTAAAAAGAAGAAGAGTTGAGCAGAAAAGAAGTAGTGAGAAGAAAAAGTTGAATCTGAAGACAGAAAGAAAAATAAGTCGGGAGAAAAAGAAATTGGGGAAAATCCAACCAGTACGTGAAAAAAGAAAACGAAGAAGAAGAGGCACGAAAAGTTTTTATACGTTAATCCAAAATAAGATTAGGATTAGGAAGAAAAGTAAGCGTATGAAGAGGAAAAGGAAGAAGTCAAGAAAGAAAAAGTGGGGCGTTACAAAAGGTAGAGGGAGGTGGAAGTGTAGGAATAAGGAATGAAGGAAAAAAGGAAGGAAGAGAAGGAAGAGGAGAATATAGGTGAAAGAGGAAGAAAAGGAGAATGAGGAAGTGGAGGAGAAAGAGGAGGAAGACAAGAGAAACGTAGGGAGTATTATAGAGGAAGAGAAATAGGGGGAGGAAGCGAAAGTGGGAAAGGTGGAGGAAAGGAAAACTGAGAGAAGTGCAAAACGGAGGGGAGAGCAGAGTAAGAGGAAACTGAGGGGGAAGAAGAGGGAGAGGAAATGGAGGAAGAAGAGGATAAAGACGAAGAGGGAGAGGAAGTTGAGAGAGTCGAAACAGAAGAGGGAGCCAAAGAAAAGGAAAAAGGACAGGAAGGACGAAAGGGAGCAGGAGAAAGTTGAGAAAGAAGAGATGGAGGAAGAAGAAGTGAAAGAAACAGAGGGAGAAGTCGAAGAAGAGGTAGAGGAAGACGAAGTAAAGGAAACGGGGGAAGGGTTTGAGAAAAAAGAAAAGAGAGAAAAATAAGGGAAAAGGAGACAATAGAAAGAAGAAGAGAAGAAAGAAGAAGAATGAGGAAAGGAGAAGAGCAATAGTAAGAGGAAAATATAACATCAAATTAATTGACTGAATCTGGCCATTGGATTTATGGAAATGTCGGTTTCAGTTTGTTTAACGGCTTTACGGACCACTTCCCACTTATTTATGGCTTTTCTCTTCCGTTGTGTTGTGTTATTTTCTTATACATCTCGCTGGTTCACGTTATCAATCACTTAAATCTCGCAATGTGACTGTGGCTACGCCTTGTGCCTCCCCAAATAGTGTTTATTTATGGTCGAATTTTGGTCTAATCGAACAGTACAATCTGAAAAGAAGATACGGACCAAAGGAAAAAGGAATAAAGATTTAAAAAGATCTAATAAAAAGATAAAAAAAGAATTGGATTGTTTCCACTGGTTTCCATTGTTACGAATTATACGCGCACGTGCGCACCACACACACGCACCGAAGAACATATGTGTTTCGTTAAAAATGACAAAGAAATATTTTTGTAATTTTTTAGTAATATTCTTTGTTTACGAACAAGTGAACGTATTTTGGGGTCCAAAGTGTGTAGGTATTATCCAAAATTGTGAAAATATAGAACGCTTTAGGCAGTACATTTGTTCGTAAAC
>VCCN01005997.1:6684311-6694526 GCA_006491835.1 Architeuthis dux | reverse complement strand
AGCGACATATGCCAAGAATTATAGGTACTGTCTCGTAACGACTGCGTATGTCAGGATCAGAAGTGTATAGGTTGGACTTGAATACTTCATTATGATGTGTTTAATACCACAGGTATCGGCAAGAAGAAAGCTTTGAGTGACTAGGTCAGAGCATATCCGAAACGGCAATGCTTGTTGGGTGCTCACGTTTAGATGTGCTGAGTACTTATCGACAGTGGTCCTAAAACATCACCAACCGTCGACAAGGAATGGCACCATGTGTGAAAACAACACACTGGTGCAGGCTGTGTGGTGGTTTGGTCAACGTTCCGTTCGGAAATAGTGGGTCCTATCGTTCATGTGGAGGTTAGTTGGTCACGTACCGCCTACTTCAAAATCATCGAAGACCAGGTTCACCAATTCATGACAACAGTTTTCTACGATGGCAGTGGCATTTGTCAGCAGGACAATGCGTCCTACCACACTGCATGTGTTGTACGGCAATGGTTTCAGGGACAAGAAGAAGACTTCACTGTGTTGCGCTGACCTCCAAACACCCCAGGTCTCAATACCATTGAGAACTTATGGGATGTGGCTCTGCAGAACCTCCACCACGTAACTGGCAGAAGTTAAAGGACCTGCTATTAACATCATAGCACCAGATCTCAGCGGAAACCTTAAGAGGTCTTGTAGAAGCTATGCATTTGGTAACAGCTGTTTTGCGGGAACATGGACCAACACTTTATTAGGCAGGTGGTCACAATATTTTGGCTAATCAGTGTATATATATATATCACTGTTTGCGCATACCAATCTATCTAATCGGTAGAGTACATTTATTTGGCATTTTTTCAGATATATCAATTTTTATTTCGATTTTCCACATGGTAAAACAAATTAAACACATGGCAAATTTAATCGAATCAATATTCTTTCAATTAAAAACAATCTGTTACAAGCTGCAGGGTCAAACTCCACTCCTACTTTTATTCCAACTGAAGATGATTGCTGCAACCTTTCTATTGTATATATAATAAATAGAAAATTATAAAAAATATGTATATAAATGTATTTGTAACACAAATTTGCGTGTACCTGTATCGATTTAGATTAACATGATGGGACAGACAAACGGTGAAGAGTTTACTACCCTGAATTAGGTAAGGATTGTTCTCGTTCTTGTTGTTTTCCTTCTTGTTACGATGGTAAAACAAAGTCAACTCTAGCCTCTGACTTGGACTGGAGTTTGACAAAAATTGAATATTTTTAGCAAAAAAATGAATATTTGTTAGCAAAAATCTGAATATTTGTTAGCAAAAATCAAGAAAATGGCGTATGTTTCATTTTGTGCCTCTGTTTATCTTACTATCTGACTGAATAGATATCCTGTTATCTGACCAGCCGTTTTTAGATGCTCTAGCAGCGTTAGCTGTCACTAATTTAGTGACTGAGTGACTGACAAGTCGACATATCGACATATCGAACGTAACTTTTGAATGACGTAATAAAAGAATACTTGTTCTTTTTTTTAATCAATTCTCGAAATCAGTCTGTGACGTAAGGTTGCGTTCGTTTTTTAAGAAGAAGCTAAGGCAATTTTTAACATATATCATATCGCGGTGTGTATTTTTTTAACATATCTCTCATCGCAATGTTTATTTTTAACATTTCCCATATCGCGGTGTTTACTTTTAACATATCTCATAGCGCGGTGTTTATTTTTTTAATATTTAACTGGGCTCGTGTTTAAATAGCGCATCTATGGTCTGACTTTCAGGATTCTTTTAAAATGTACTATCTATCTCTCCATCTCCAAACCACTGTCTCTTTATTTACCTATTCGGCTATATACAGGTAACTCCCGCTTTTCGAAAGTTCGCTTAACGCCATTTTCTCGCTTTTACGTGAAGCAAAAATAGTGTTCAGCCTTTGTTTTTCCAGCAATCTTGAAGCTCTATGCAATCGCCAAATACCTTGTCAGATCACTCTCGTCACTGGCATGCCACGATTGTTGATACAGAAGGAAGCACTTCCGCAAACCAATCCCCCATAACTACCATATGAGCTCATCTTTACTGTGTTTCTAAGTTGCTTGTGTTTACGTTTATGCTTTATGTTTAGAGTGCTCAATATTTTTTAATACAGATTATTTAGATGTTTACTTGTTACACGGTAATTTTAAACTTTTTCGCTAGCAACAATTTGTTTCACGTCGACGATCTTCAGGCGAATCAAGCACTTATATTTCTTCGGTTGTTTTTTCAAATTGTTCAATAATTGCGTCATTAAGTCTTTAAACTGAAGGCCATGATTTTTATGTTATATGGCTTAGCATATATATGTATGCATTTAATTTCACGAAAAAAGATGGTCTTAACAGTATGTTTATTGTGGAGGTTTCATCTAGATATGTAGGATTATTTGTTCTTTGTGTGATAGATAACACTATTTATTTGGAAAGTGGGAAAAATTAAGTCTGATTTTATGTACTGAGATAGCTGAACTTGTAATGATATCAATGTTGCTCCATCATAAAGTTTAGATTACAATCGTTCTTCGTTCGCTTCAAGTACTTCAGATATAATTTCTGAAGTCACTATCGTGTTCTTCCCTTTCATTTCTTGACAATCTTTGGTTTGATGTTGCCAGAAGATGGTAGCCATTTTAAATGGCTAAAAATGGTTAGAATTTTCAGTGACTGGATTGAAGAACGGTATCTTTAGAGCAAGAACAACAACGTTATTTGATGAACGGCATCTTAGAGCTAGAACAAATTAATGGCTTTTATTTTCATTATTGTGCTAATATCTGTTAATACGTTGTATAATTATACCTTTTGGAGCCATTGTATGAATTTGCATTACTTTGTTTTCTTCTTTTCAATTTCACTAAACGATTTTAATGCTGCCCGATGGAGCGGTTTAGAGAATGGCCTTGGGTAAACGCCAATCGCACCACAGCCATTTCCAGATAGTTAATCAAACGACGATCCAAAACTACCCAACCCAGGATCTATGAGTGGTGGGTGGAACCGTGGAACCGCACCGGGGGCCAGAGCGCAAGAGTTTCTTGGGTAGAGCTGTATATTGAAACTTACAAATCGATAAAATACGTCCATTAATTAAACACGTAAACTCTATCGTATACCAGCGAGCGAATATAGTACGATGTGCTAAAAGGTCATAGCAGCTAACAGGGCGGTTAAAGGACAAACGTGTTTGTGCAGTGTGTATTGGGGGGGGGCACTTTGCACCAACCCGACCCGACCCCTTCATGAACAGAAGGGGAGTAGAAGATATAGGTCAAGGGACCGTTCATTAGACCAGGGTTTCTCAAAGTTATCCGGGGGGGGGGGTCGTGTAAAAACTATTGGGGGTTGCAGAAATATTTGAAAATCGTTTTTTAAAGAATGGTTATGTAACTAGTGTTTTTCTTTTAAATATCTTTCTACAAAAATGTACCCTTTCTGCTGCTTATTGTAAAATGGCTAAATGCTTTCCAGTATTTAAAAAAATTAATTTCATTTTAGTTTTGTAATTTAAAAGAAAAAGTAATTTACTTGTATTAGTAAACACCGTAAAACTTCAATCTTTATTATTATTGGATGAAGTATTGCAACATACCACTTTTTATTAAATGTGACTAGTTTCTACCTTCATCCTAATTTTAGTTGTTTGTATACAACTAAAATTAGGATGAAAGTAAAAACTAGTCAAATTTAATAAAGTGTGGTATGTTGCAATACTTCATCCAATAATAATAAAGATTGATTTATAAAAAAAGACTACTAGGACTCATATGTAAAACGACATGAAATATGGCGCAGAGAATCGGCTGTAGGGTGTAAGTTTATAAGTGTAAATCAGCTTCAGCTAATCCATGAAGTCTTCGTGGCCGATTGATAAAAGCAGCTAGGCGTAAACTAGTCTCCCTCTGGCAATGAGCGTGTGAGTTCGATTCTCACCGACGGCTTACTCTTTATTTCCGATTGCGCTGTTATTCGTTGCCATAGAAAACGGTGGCCCGAATTCATAAGTTGTATAAAAACAACTAAAAGTAGGATGAAGGTAAAAACTAGTCAAATTTTAAAGAAACCCGTAAAACACGTTGCTATTTTGACAATTTTCTTGGTCGGGATATATTCGGAATATGTCTTAGTGGCAACCCTGTTACGTGATTGGCATTCCGTGGAGAAGGTGCTGCACTCACCGCCATTTGTTGTGTAACTCTATGATCCAGATGTCAGATGGCGCACTTGACCGTTGACGGAGACTCGTGACCTGACCTCGAGATAACCCGATGGAGTGAGCACCAGCGAATAATAATAATCTTTTTATATGGGAATATTCAGTTGGCGTTACATAAAACAATTGTACTGCACCATTATCCTTTATTGACTATAAGGTTCTAACTTTCAAACTCTCTCGCCCTCAGTAAGAAGGCCTGATCCAGGGATGTGGGGATGACCCAATTGGCCCCCTAGTAGACGGCCATGGACGCAAATGCAAAAGGTTTGAGAAGCTATGCATTAAATCAAGCAAAGCAAATCCTAAATTGGTTGGTCGTGCAATGTTAAAACTAGAAATCAGCCCGAGAGTGCATACTTCTAGGTACTGTAAATATATGGGGAAAAAGAAATGATTAAATATCTCTTAATCGGTGGAATATTCCCGTATTCGCCTCAAGATTTAATCAATTCTTCCTTAGCCCGTGGTACACCCTTCCGCAAAATGTTATTGAAATCATTGAGAGCTTTTGGAGATCTTATGTGGACAAAGGTGATGGAATACATATAAATATATGAAAAAACATGATAAAATATGTCTCAATCGAAAAGATTGAGAGCTTTTGGAGATGTTATGTGAACAAAGGTGATGGAATACACATAAATATATGAAAAAACATGATAAAATATGACTCAATCGAAAAGATTGAGAGCTTTTGGAGATGTTATGTAGACAAACATGAGTGAATACATATAAATATATGAAGAAAGAAAATGATAAAATATGTCTCAATTGAAAAAGAAAATTCTTGGTACTGCCCCCAAATTTAATCAATTCTTTCTCACCCCATGACCCACCCATTCAGAAAATGTCATCGCAATTCATTAGAAAGCAAACAGGCAAACACGGGTGAATACATATACCTCTTCCACCTTCTTTGGCAGAAGTAAATAAGTTTGAATATGCTGTAAAGTAGGGATAGAGGTCATTACTAATCAGAAAACCTTTGCTCAGTTGAAGAAAGGTCCCACCCATCTGTCTATTCATTCGAGGGTGGTGGTCAATGGGAGATATTCGGCGTTAACAATAAATTTTTCGGTAGCGCGGGAATTAATTAAAATGGCCGAAAGCGAGTAGTCAAGAGGATTGGAGAGGAAGACAAAGGAGAAAGTTCAAATTGATGCCATTGCGTGCAGAGAGAGAGAGAGAGAGAGAGAGAGAGAGAGAGAGAGAGAGAGAGTGAGAGAGAGACACGGGTGGGAATATAAAGCTATCAAATGGTTGGGAAGATGAGATCTGGAAGTGCCGAGAAGAAGAATGAAGAGAGGAATAAAAGGAGGAAAAAGAAACAAAGAAGAAAGAAGGAAGGAAGAGAAAGTGAAAGTTAAAGTAATAATGAATTGTATAAGAAAAAAGAGAGAGAAGCGACAAAGAGAAACTATTAGGTTGTTGCTTATAAAATGTTGCTTTCAATAGTACATATTCTTGAGTACCGAAAAATAGGAGGGTGCAATAAGCGGGGGAGAGGGTGTAAACAAAATTAAAATCTAATAGCCGGGGGGGGGGACCAGGATTGCCGTTTTGGCCATTTTATGGCCAAATTTGACAGATCTGGCCATTTTGACTTGGTTTTTTCAGCCATGTTTTAAAAATAACATTATTCTACACGTATTTCGTCAACGGAATCTTTTTCTTGTTAAACTATCTTTCTTTCTTTGCTTTCCTTTTTTTTTACACAAAAGTGATTTTAATCAAAACAGTATTTAATTAAAATATGACCCATTTGAAGCAATAACCTTTTTCAAACGGTCCTCCAATAATAATATGCCATCTGTATGAAACGTTTTAGGTTTAGTTGTGAGAAATTCAGTAAAAGTACGAATCATAGCTTCCCTAATCTTGCACTGTCATGGAGCATTTCATTCAGTTCATGGGACACCCATTTCTTCAACTTTGTAACCTTTCCTATTGCCTTGAGATGGCGTGGTATGGTTACTGTTGAAGTCCTAAAGTCTACAGAAAGTGCTTGAACCGTTGTTCGTGGGTCGATGGAGATGGAGAGAGAGATTTATTCATTTTGCACAAAAGAGGTAAGAAGAGTGTGTTGTCCCAATATTCCAAGAAGGGAGAACCTGCCTGTTTTGTAAATCAGCAATTAAAACCTGAGGTTTAAGGTTGGTTCAGTCACCGATCATTTGTACCGTTGAGAATTACGTAACTACATCAACTACCAAACGACAGACACAAACACACACACAAACACCCCCATACATATATATATATATATGTATATCTATGTATATGTATGTGTGTGTGTGTGTGTGTGTGATAGTTATAATTACATTTATTAGTTGAGAACCTATATTTTCCCGGCACCGGTGTGAGCGACTGCTAAACAAGCGGTCTGAATCGTAAATGTGAATAAAGACACGAACTCCGTGTGGGGATCGAACCCGCGTCAATCCTGGAAACTACCTTATACGCAGGTACTGCTCTAACCGACTGAGCTAACGAAGATCTCCATCCACTAAAACATCGTTTTATGTGGGGTGTGAATGGGGGCTTAAAAGAAACAAAAAGGTTTGTTTGTAACATAATGAGTAAATGATCAAATTGTCAGCCCTCTTGCTCCATTGGTGCGGCCTGTACGCGCGATATATACAACCAGCCAGCCCGACCAACTTAACAACTGAAGAAACCTATCTTGATATTGACTATGTTGATGGTGACAGTTTTGGTTGACGGTTTCTAATTACGCGTCAAGCTTCTGATATTGATCGATCCGTGTATATATATTCTCTCTTTCTCTCTCTCTCTCGCTTTCTCTCTCTCTCTATCTATGATAAATATATATATATTTATGATGACATATATATATATATATATATGTATGATGACAGTGAAAGAGAGAGAGAGAGAGAGAGGGAGGGGGGATAGAGTGTGTGTGTCAAACATGTTCTGTAATTTGAACATTAAATTGGGTAATTCTACATACTTGTGATGGAGGATCTTTTTTAAAGATAATTTCGATTTTATCATGAATTTCAAAATTGAAATATCTTACAAAGTAAATAAATTAGCATTTAATAAAAGCGAGAACGGAAGGCCGGTCAATTACGGAATGCAAATAGCTTTCTATCAAGTTTCCTTTATGTTTACAGATGACAATTTATCATCATTAATACTTTTGACTATGTTTGTCTTTCAAAACACGCTGAGAGGCTTACAAATATAAATTGACTGAACGCATCTCTACGTGGCTGCTTTAGGGTCAGATGGCGAGTAAGTACGTACATACATCACTATAGATATTAAAATATCAAACTTGCAAATCGCATATTATTAAATATTGATTTGAATCCGCCAAGGTTGACAATGAGTGTAACAGACTTTATATTGCTAAAATTGCCTGGTAAGCTAGTTATGGCTTGCACAAGCGCCCACACATTCACTGCTATTATCTGCCAACAAGATATTTGGAAATAGAGGTGATCACAGGGATAAGTCGATTCATGCCCTCCCATAACACATTAGTCCAAAGTTTGATACGGAATGAACACAAGAATTTTAGTTAACAATACCTTCTGTTAACCTTTCAAATTACTGTGTAAACATACTGACACAGAACACAGCTTTATATATACCGTTAGCAAAGCAACGGGTACTTCCTAGTATTACGTAAATCATCATTGTTCTATGATTTCCTCTTTGACCGTAAAGCGTCATATGATATCTTTCTCCACTAATGGTTGCCACAAACCTTATCTCAGATTAACTATGGTACATAGTTTTGTTTCCTGATGGTTGACAGGACTCATCATGGTGCCGGCGTCCATCGCTGCGGACGGTCGGGACAAACATCCGGCACACACGAAACGTGCTGGTCGTCGATGACTCTGGTCTATTATTGAACTTCGGGGATGCATGGTTGCCAGATAGTTGGAGACGTTTCTGGCCAAAAAACATAGAAAATGGCCAAAGAATGGCCGAATGCAAACATTGTTTTTAAAATATTGCAATACCGCAGTACACGCTACACATAAGAATTTATCAAAGATACTATTGCAACAGTCAACTTAGCTCAATCAATTCTATATTTCAAAGTCCTGAAGTAGCGGTTCCCAAACATTTTAGATCATCGATCCCTCCCCCCCCCCTCTACGACTCCCGGGCATGCACAACAAATAATAATAATCAAGTAGATGTGCAGTTTTAGACAGGTTTTTGTTCATTTCAGTTTGTTTCATTTAAAGAAATTAAAAATGGCTTAAAATTTAAATATGGCGTAACAAAATGTTCCTGGCAAAATGCTCATTTGTTAAGTTTGGCTATAAAATGGCCGAAATGGCAACCCTGTCGGAAAGGAATAGATTTCCATCTCCTCCAGAAGGAGTCGATCAGGTCTCGGGTTTCAAGGTCCTGACTTGTCGCAAGCTGAGCACAAATCCGGTGGACAGGCCTTCGTTGCTAGAGATTGTGTACACACGGATTAAGGATGTTGAATTTCGTTCAATTGTGTTAGTGTGCGTGTGAAGAAAGGAAAGAGAATTATTGGTAGGTGTACTTATTACTGCCCCCCCCCCTCTCTCTCTCTCGTTCTCTCTCTATCTTTCTCTATTTTTCTCTATCCCTATTTCTCTCTCTCTCTCTTTCCATCTCTTTTTCTATGTCTTTTTCTCTATTTCCCTATTTCTCTCTTTTTTCTGTCACTCTTTCCATCTTTCTAGCTCTTTCACTATTTCTCTTTCTCTCCTTTTTTTCTGTTTTACTTTCCTCACTCTTCCCCCCTTTCTCTCTCTTTTCATATCTATCTCTCTCTCTCACTCTCTCTCACTTGAAAACGTGATAAATTAACTTTCAAGTGATAATCATTTCTGACAGGGTGAATATATATTTGGAAACTACTGTTTATACGTCTTATATCATTAAGCCTTTTTTGCCAAATGTTATGTGGGCGAGTCCTGGTCGCCTATCCTTGAGACGAACCACTTGAACGTTGTTATATGTCCCACTAATATGTTAGGCTGTCCAGGAATTAATGGCGTGTTTATAAGAATAAGTTCTTTTAAAAATCAAGAGACGGACAAATGATTTAATCAAAGTAGGTTCAATCTGATTAAACGTACTTTTGCCAACATGTAACAATGTCATTTATGCCTGAACTGTAAATAATATTATTCCTGGAGACAATATTTTCTTGAAGGGCACATTGCATGATCGTTAAAGGATCGCTTCCTTCCTGGACGTCCATTATTCTTAAAAGACTCCCATCTACTCACCGTAACATTTGGAAACTCTGAACCAAACGAACAGGAACCAGTTCTTGGCCACATGTTTGGTTTATGTTTCGTGCCCTTTCAGTAGATTTTCGTCTAAGGTTTAACCCATAATTAAAGATCATACAAAAGTCGTTTTCTCTATTTTGTTTATGGATTAATAACACCAGCTTGTTAATAGTAGAGAATTAGAAAATTACAACAACTTGTAAAATAATAATTACACTATAAAATGATATGTAACAACCGACTTGTTATAACTGGTGTATAACTGTCAAAGAAAACGCAATTATTTTATGGAAAGACCAAATATATGTGGCCGGGTGTTATAGCCACGTCGTCAGCTGTTTTGTTTCTAGAGTTGTTATACTTTGAGTGATACAAGTTAATCCTATATAGCCAATTATATTGTACTTACGATGTCTTCCAAGTATCTTGTATCTCAATACGGTTGTCAATGACAGACTTGAAAATCTCCTAATTCCTTCCCCGCCGAGTTACTCGTTTTGATACATATTATGATGTGCAATAGTCGAGCTGGTGGGAGGTTGACTTCAGTAATAGCAATAGTCTTAGGGTGAGAACTCAAATATGCAAGAATTCATCATTTCGGTATTTATACATTCAAACCTGTCTGTGGTTCTGGGAGATTAGCATTATGTATGATGCCACTGCTTTTCACACATATACAAATAGACACACACACCTACACATACACACATATATATATATAT
>VCCN01005997.1:6448738-6461155 GCA_006491835.1 Architeuthis dux | reverse complement strand
TGTGTGTGTATGTATGTAAGTTGGCACCCCCTCAATCTTTTTCTTTTCTTTTAACTTCCGAAAAATCAAGCAATACTAATAAATTACTTTCATAATCGTGCAGAGCTTTTGCCAAGATATTTTTGTCTTCATATTTACTCAGGTTAGCTCAGTACACCACAAGGCTAAATGGGGGAATAGTGGAAGGAAGATTGTGTTACGCTAATCTTCCAAGTGGGGAGATCCTGGCTGTCTAGAATATCAGCATTCGAAATCCTAGCTTTTAAGTCCAGACTTTTAATCCGACATATTTCAACCGCGAGACAGGCCTTATTTAAATGAATTTATTAAACCTAGCGTAGTCTGACACAAGGACACAGTCGTTGGGCACCGAGTGATCATAAAAATCAAGACACGAACACTTGTTCTGCGAAAAATGCTTGCTAACCATCGTGTTACTTAGCAAATATTCAGAGTAGTCAGGTACCCAAAGAGGATCGAAACTACAGTTGTAATGAACGGAAAACGAGCTTGCTAACCCATGGAGAGGCACTTAGATATCTTTGTGTTATTACAAAAGTTAATTATGGTAAGTCTGAGAGAATTGTGATATATAAAAAGATACGGTATTGGTCGGGGTTTGCTTTTATTTCTCCTTTTTATTGTCTTACCAAATCGGAAAAAAATGTCCTTCGATAACATCAGAAGGAGAATTGTGTTTTATCGATATCTTTAACGGCCCTTGGGGGCCAAATGGTGTTTGTCAATTCTGATATCGCGGTACAAGATAAAGGAAGCGAAGGGACTAGTGCCAAATATTGTTAAATGAAAGTGTCCAAGAATTCAGACAAGCATGTAATGAGGGACACGTGAGGAAAAGTATTGAATCATGTCATAAATCAAGAATTCAATGTGGCTCAGATCCAAAAATTAGCCGCTAAATTCTCAGGTGTCTGTAAAGAAACGCGAAATCTTAGAGTTTCCTATGACTATCAGAGAAGACGATTCATAATTTTGGCAAGCTCACAGACCGATTCCTTCTTTTAATCTTCTTTATCACTGCTCTCCCCCGTTTTTTTTAGAAACCGTCAATCGAAACTGTCACCAAAACTGTCACCATAGGTTTCTCTCAGTTTTCAAGTTGGTCAGCCTAGCTGGCTATGTATCACGACGCGTGCAGGCCGCACCAATGGAGCCAGAGGGCTGGAAATTTCAAAATTGTTTTTTTGTTTTTTTTTAAAATCCCCTCCCTATAATAGGTTTTTAGTAGGGGGTTCAATTTGCAATGTAAATTTATGCTAAATTCATCACTAGTTTGTGTCCGTTTGTTTCTTTTGAAAATTCAGACTGTTTTTTAGTGATCACTGCCCAACAAACAGCGAGAGAAGTAACTTATTCATTGATCACCCCATTTTCTTTTTTCCAATTTTTGTTATTGATCACCCCCAACACGGCATGCTGCCAAAATATGTTGGTTACGTGACGGTTTCTATTGACTGACTAACCAGACCTGTTCTCTCTCTGTCTCTCTCTCTCTCTCTCTCTCTCTCTCTCTCTCTCTCTCTCTCTCTCTTTCTCTCTCTCTCCTTGATGAATTCTTTAATTTCTTATTCGACCCAATTCTTTCTTGTTTGTTTTTCTTTTACGGGTGTAAAAAAGATCCTGATATCGTACTTTGTTTTCTATCGGTAAATAGAAGAAATGCCTCTTCCTGGGGTCTGTGTCATTACTCTCTCATAACAAGGTCGCCCCACAGACTAATTCGCTAGCGTAATGACTTAGATCCTCATTGGATGTCCCACTACTATGTCTTTGTGCTACACTAAGCTAGTAGATACATCATTGTTTGCTTTGATATCCTAAATAGATTCGAGTTCAAAAGCACCTACATTAAATAGTAAACAAAATTAGCGCATTTTCCCCGTGCATTTTAAGTCCGTTGATGCTGATCATAAACACAATGAAAGATAAATAAAAACTCATCTCACTACAATTGAATAAATCTCTGTGTGCGTGCACCACGAGTTCACATTCGCCAAATTTATTAACCAGCACATAAGGCAGTGCAGTGTCGAGTTTGAAGTTGTTTGGATCAGCGGTTCTCGCGAAATACAATAAAAATAAATTAAAAATTAAAGATTATAAATCTTTCTTCATAGTTTCTATAAATTATCTCCCTTGACCTTCGCTCTTTATAATACATTTTGCATCAATCGCTACCGACGTCTTTTAAAAAATGTAATTCAACCAGAAAACTTTAATCTATTTAAAATTTTACAGTTGTGTCCTTTTTGTCTAATGTTACATTGCCGTAAGTAATACATCCATCCATTGGGTGGAAAGTTCCAGGTGCAAGTCCGGGCAAGAGTGTGTTGGTTGGTCAGTTCACACAAGTAATTCAAAATTAGTTTACATGACAATTATGGCAGGCAGCTCCACTCACCATAAGGTCCGGCCCCTTCAAAACGTGCAACTTTGGAACGGGCACTGCACTAGTATTAGATAATTACATTTTATATTCAGTTTTGGAATATCGGAGTCTAATCAAGTAACGAGACTCACCAACCCACCGTCGCTCTACAGTTGGTGCCCAACAGATATAAATGATGGGAAGGCCTAACAGAGCTATGACTTGAATAATGGAGAGAATGCTGAGCAAGGTCGTCAGTTGAGATTCAAATTGGATTTAGTCAATCATATTGTGCGTCGAGATTCGATATTGAACGCATCACAGAACGCAGAAATGGTGTATGAGAAGTGAACGCGTGGTCAACATTTTATTCCATTAATATTCACGGCCGGCTTGCCTCTCCTTGTTCACTCACCCCGAAATTAGTAAAGGGTTCAGTGACGTAGTTAGAGATAGCTAGAGATTTGGGGGCCCGGGGACGGTGGGGCTTGGCTCGTTGAGGGTCCTTCTTCAACATTTAGTGATATTTGATGATGACAGACATATCCTTGTTATTGTAAAATGTCAGTAGAAATGCTATGGTGGACTGCTATTTATAAAGCTTTTGGGGTCCCTCTCCATTGGGATTTCGGGGCGAAGTGTTTTCAAATAGCCCACCCCTCTCTCAGCAACGCCTCTGAAAGTGTTTTGGGTGGAGCTGGGGATTTATTTACTGATGAAATTAGTTTGGATTCAACACTACGAGGAGGTTGCCTAACGGTTAGTGGAGTTGGCGAATCGAGTATAAACTCCAGCTGGGACAGTTTGCGTTCATTTTGCATTAATGCCCTTGGGAAAGGCATGAATCCGCTTCTCCCCCCAGCTATTGGTAAATAGCAGGGCAGTTGGAGCCCTTCGGCCTTGTAAGGCAGTCCATCTTGGGATTAGCACAATTGCTACAATCAATGATTGGGTCTCAATGGATCGTTCGAGAAATGCAGACAAAATCATTGCCTCGCGTATTGTGCGACACGGGGGCAACTGGGCCGAGCAAGACAGCGATCGGGGGAGTGTCACGAAGCGATGGCCGCGAGCAAAACTGATGGAATAGAATTCAGAAGTGAGGAATTTTGAAAGAAAGCGCCATTCACCAGATTCTCCAGATTAGTGTAGGGGAGGGCAGAAATCCTACTGGATCATTTATAGTCCCCCATAAACCCCTAAACTCTCTGTCAACGATGGTCTGAATTGTACTATATTTTTTGCGTTTACAACTTCTTCTGGCAATTGGATCCAGTCGTTGATTACTCTTTGGCTGAATAAGACTTTCCTGGTGTTTAGACTTTTGTGCTTTTTGAAGATTTTAAGATTGTGGCCTCTTGTCTGGCTTCTTTTGAATTTAAACAGTTTTTCTATGTTTACTGTGTATATGTTTTTCATTATCTTAAAAGTCTCTATCAGGTCATATCTTCTGTTTTCAAGTGACATTAGATTACATTTCCCAAGACTTTATTTGTATGGTAGCTTTCTTATTTCGTTTATCATTTTAATAGCTCGCCTTTGTACTTTTTCTATTTTCTGTATATCTGTTTGCTGGTGGGGACTCCATACAGCTGCTCCATAATCTAATATTCGTCTGATTATTGTTTTGTAAAGATGCAAGATATTTGTTTCATACTTACAGGTTATTGTTCGGCGGTTCATGCCCAGTAATTTGTTTGCTTTCTTGACTATTTTGCAATATATTTCTTTGGATTGTC
Source organism: Architeuthis dux (assembly GCA_006491835.1). Lineage (NCBI taxonomy): Eukaryota > Metazoa > Mollusca > Cephalopoda > Oegopsida > Architeuthidae > Architeuthis > Architeuthis dux. The sequence goes on along the minus strand of VCCN01005997.1, from coordinate 6,457,027 downwards.
AATAACTTCTTAGTTATTAATGAGACAAAATGAAGTTTGTCATAAATACAAATATAACTCGTTTTATGCAGAAGAGAGAATTCAATTGCGCATAAGTTAAGCCAAGTATGCCTTTTGAAGAGTTTAAGATTGTGGCCTCTTGTTCGGCCTTTTCTGAATTTAAACAGTTTTTCTATGTTTACTTTGTATATGTTTTCCATTATCTTAAAAGTCTCTATCAGGTCATATCTACTAAATCAAACATAACATGATTTTATTATTTCTAGTGGAACATTACCCAATCAAAACCGATATTATCAAGTATAATGTATGACCAAACTCTACAGCATTGGAACTATATTGCCAACACTATTCTTTCGTAGGGGTGTACTCATTTTTGGACAGCAGCATATTCATATTTTTGGCAACAGAGGTTCAATGCTGTAGATTTTGGTCATAAATAATACCTGATAATAAGATCTACTCCCCGTTAACGTCCGATGAATCTGGAGATCGACTTGTGGAGGACCGCAGCACATTACAACGGTGGGCCCAATCTATACAGATGAAATTTCATCCCGACAAATGCAAGGTCATGCACCTAGGTAGAAGCAACACAAGAAGAAACTACACCATATTTAAAGATGCACACATTGAAGGAAACTATAGTGGAGAAAGATTTTGGCGTTTATGTAGAAAACTCTCTTAACTTCACTGCGCATATACAAAACAAAGTGAATACGGCAAATAAAACACTCGGCTACATGAGACACTCATTTAAGTTCCTCGATGAGGAGAGCCTACTACTTTACAAGTATCTGGTACGTCCCCATCTGGAGTTTACATCCTGCATACGGTCTCCTTACCTGAAGTAACTCAGATGTCATAGAGAGAGTACAGAGGAGATCCACAATATCTTACACCGAAAGATTAAAATAACTTAATCTAGAGACACTGGTATACAGAAGAAAACGTGCTGACCTATTGGAAGTCTAGAGAATCCTAGAGAATCCAGAACAACATACATAAAGTGGATACTGACGTTCATTGCTTAAAATGCCCTGATAAGAAAATCCTGACTTCAACTATCTGCAGTAAAACCAGAGGACACAGCCATAAACTACAAATGCAAGCCTCCATTGGTGTTAGAAAATATTCTTCTCGCCAAGAGTAGCAAATACATGGAACAGCCTAAGTGAAAAGATGGTCAGATCCGAGAATATCAATATTTTTTTCAAATAATCTTTATTCCGATATCGGACATACCAAATTTAAATACCAATGTTCTTATTAGTTTAATCCCACTCCAACTAAACTGAAGCGGGCTTAATGACGCAATTAGCCGCTGTCAAAAAAGTATATTTCAAGTACATTCAAGTACATAATATCCGTTTTGATTGTGCAATATTCCAGTAGAAATAATAAAATCCTTCTATGTTTGGTTTAGAAGAAAATACGGTATACAGTATCGCCCATAAATAGGTACACCCCTACCACTATTCTAAAGAAAGTTAATTTTCTTATAAACAAAATATAGCAGGGTTTTATTATTTCTAGTGGAACATTACACAATCAAAACAGATATTATCAGATATGATTTATGACCAAACTCTATAGCATTGAAAGTAGTCCAAAGATGAGTACAATACTACAAAAAGATTTTTGGCAGCAGAGTTTCAATGCTGTAGAGTTTGGTCATAAATAATACCTGATAATATCTGTTTTGATTGTGTAACGTTCCATTAGAAATAATAAAATCCTGCTATATTTAGAAGACAAGACAAGGGGTGTACTCATTTATGGGCGACACTGTACATACTAGCAGGAAACTACCCGATGGTGTGGGTTTCAATTAATTTTACTAATAAAACGACATTTTCTGATTTACTTTCTAATTGATCTTTCAATTGTTGTGTTTTTTTCTCTGCTTTCAGGTGAGTGCGTTGTTGCTTTCTCTTTGGCATCCTTATATGAGCTGTCTATATAAAACCTCCGGGTAAGTAAGTCCATGACTTAAGGCGTAATTCTTTGCCTACCTCAAAGACCTTGCACATGAAAAGACCAAAGATAATCAACGCTGTTAACTTTATCATTGACAAATTGTAACAGGTGAATATTTTTGCTGCTGATCCATCCTGTATTGATGTAAACAATATCACGTTGATGTAAATTATAATATTAAGTGTGACTAGCCTGGCTGCTCCAGAGTCAAACTCTGCTCCTACTTCAACTTCCTTGCGCAATTCTACTATAAAGTTTGGATGTATGCAAGACTTGTCAGTTTAGCGCAGGTGGTAACACACCAGGCTAGAAATCACCTGATCGCTAGTTCAAATCTCGGTAGTAAAATGCTGATTTTATATGTCAGTTTACTCCCCTATTTTTGGTGAGGATTGTTCTTGTTCTTGTTCTTGCTACATAGGAAAGTAAAGTCAACTGACTTTGTCCTGGAGTTTGACAAAATACTGAAAGGTTCTTGTCTGAATACGGGTTGTTTTAATATTTTGCTTAGTTAATTTCCTCGTCTCTGTTGTTTCTTACCACAATGTTGCGACCGCTGTACACTCCGACCTTCCGAGGATGTCTATTGTATTTTGGAATGTCAAACCATGCTCTCAATTGAAAGGGTTTCTTTCTTCCCAACAATCTATATAATATAAAAATAGCAATGTATTTTCTTTAGCTAATAGTCACTAGGTCTTTATTAGATTAGACCAAATGAGGGATATAGGAGTAGGAAGAGTGTGTTGCGCCAATATTTAAGGGTGTGGAGTTTTACCTGCAGAATATCATTCGAAACCCTAACTTTCACCTAGGATCGAACATTAACCACTCGTGGCAGTGGTGAATAGGCATGTAACAAAATGGCCCGGTTTCTTTTCGTTAGTCCCCAACACACTATATTGCATTGTATTTTTCTCTTCTCTATATCAATAATAGAAACGAAATTGTATAACGGTGCATAATGTGCGAAACATGGAAATTAACAAAACGAACTGAAAACCAACTTAGAATAGCACAGAGAGCCATGGAAAGAGCAATGCCAGGAATAACTCTAAGAGACAGAAACAGATCAACATGGATCAGAGGGAGGACTAGAGTGAAAGATATTATACAAATAATTAGGCATCAAAATGGAGATGGGCTGGTCACCTAGCAAGAAGAGATGACAATAGATGGGGCAAAAGACTAAGCGATTGGTGCCCTTGAGACAGTAAACGCAGTAGGAAAAGACAAAACACAAGATGGAGGGATGAGATAGAAAGGTTTTCCGGTAAGCCGTGGCAGAAGTTAGCACAGTCTAGATCGACATGGAAGGAGATGAGAAAGGCCATTGTCCAGCAGTGGACTCATGACGGCTGATGATGATTTTTATCTTGAAATCAGACAAATATAACAGACGTCATTTTCTAAGCTCTTTAGAAACCACGGTTTTTAACGGATGCAATCAAAATGTCGTTGTTAGTTTATTTATCTATTATTTATTTGGAGTCTAGAGACGCGTTCTGGCAATCAAAGAAAACGGAACACATTTTCGAAGCTCTAAGCTGTAATATGTTTTTTAACGCATGCAATAAAAAATACAAAAAATACCGGCTTTTCAAAGTCAATATAACAGATCCATCAGCTCCAATCGCCTTGGTTTCCTTGCCATCGGAATCAGTTGGTTCATTTGTAAAGTATATTGTGTTTCTTGGAGAGCAACAACCAATACACGTTACACAAATACACGCTCAGACGTCTTCGTTCTGTGTAACGTATAACATCATCCGCGACCTCGAGGGATACACACAATTACGTCGACGATTTTTATTGAATGCATTTTTACTGACATTTTTATCGCAATTTTTTATTCAATATCTTATTGAATTACACCTTTATTGAATTTGTATCGTATTTTAGTGCAATTTTATTTTTTATATATCAATAACATAAATAGAATTGTATTTTTCTCTTATCTGTATCAATAATCATACATATAATAAGAGCCGTGCCTGTCACACATATGATATCAGTAGCAGCCATCAACCTCCCTCGCTTCCTACACTCTTATTAAACTACTCAACATTCCTTTCTCCCGTTTCCCTCCATACTTATAGTTTCAGTTGCAGCCATTAGCCCAACCTATGTTGTAAACTTATGATGCCCGTCAGTGAAGCGACGGGTCATGGATTAATATAAATGAAAGTATATTGCCTTGTATTTTTTTCTTTTTCACATTATCATTTAGTGAGTTCGATCTTCACGAGATTCCCAGCTATATTTGCCTTGTGCCAGACTAAATTGAGCTTAGTAAATATCCATAGTGCATTATCATCTATCTCCAGTCTTCGATGGTCTCTCGTACTTAAAGCAGGGAACGTTATGGTAACAAGGTCATGGAGAGGTTGAAGACCATCGCACTGTAAAATTCTATTATTTTTAAATCAATTATAATATATGCCAGCTCCACTTTTCCACTGTGCTTTTATAAAAGAACCATATTAGTACAGGTTTCTCAGCTATTCGAAATGGCGTAAAGTGAAGAAGCAATTCCCACTAATTTTTTATGGGAACATTTTTTAGCGTTCCGCCCAAATAAAGTTCTTCTACCCCTGCCTGTTTCGCCGTCGAAGGTTGAGGTTCATCGTCTGTTGTGCTTGATGTGGAAGGCTTGAAATACGACAGTATGCTTGAACTGCTTAGCCACATTCATTTTTCCATCGTACAGTTCTTTGTAGGCACTCAAAATATCCTGCAAACCTGCCCTTCCTTTCAAGATTAAAGCCATACTTCTCTACAATTATTGCAGCGCTGTTAAACGTAGTAAACATCTCACGCAAGCTTATTCCTTTGGTCTAGGAATGCTTACAATTCTTCTCATATAAATTAATGGTAGGTTATTCCTCTCTTTACGCAATTTAGGCTTCCGAAAGGCTTCATAGTAACGCTCTAGTTTCGGATAAATACAAATTTGGCGATGTGAACAAAAAAGGATGAATCATGTTTCCAATGCACGCCACTTTGTCCCTCTTCTAACATATGTTAACGGATGCCTTGTTTTCTGTGCTGACACGTCAGTGTATAATTTGTAGGTCAACCACTTGACTGTTTCTATTGTTTTAAAATATTGATCGAAGCATTGTTTCCAAAATTAGCCACTTCTAACATCCATAATTCGATCATTCATGACACCAAATAATATCCTGATGACACGTGAAATCTCAGGTCGTTGGTTGACAACCTATCTTCTGAGTGTATTATTTAACTGGTCCAATCACAAGCTGTTACTACCGCACGCTTGTAAAACCTTTTGCGTAAATACGGTCTTGTCCTAATAATACAACACTCAGATGTGCAACCAGTATATTTTCTTGTTGTTCTACAGAGAAAAACGAGACCCTCTCACTTTCCATACTAATTATCCAGCCGGAGAAGGTCGTAGAATGTAGACCTTTTAGTAACAACAAAAGCAACAAAAACGAAGAGTTAAATAATCCGAACATTCATGAAAAGACCGAACTTGTTCGTTGTACTGGATTCTTCCTAAAGAACATAACAATACAAAGAGATCTTCTTTTTTTTCCAAAACAAAAGCCAACATTAAAGGAAAAACAAAACAGGCAAATAAAAATACAAACACCGAAATAAAATTCAAAGAAAGGCGATAAAACAAAAGGACAAAACATGTCGAGATGAGATTTCCACAATGAGAGACGCTGTAGAGAGGCTGCTTTCTAAATAAGGGCTTTGCACAATGATGGACGGACGGACAACAAAAGAGAGAAATGGATGTGCAGACAAAAGACTTCGATGTCTTTATGGATTAAGAGAAAAGCCATTGATGGACTCGCAAAATAGAGGACATTGTTCTTGTCTCGTACTGATTTCATCTGTTATTCTCCTCTGAACAGGATTTGAATCAGTTTTATTTTTTATTAGATAAAGTATTATAGATAAGCTGTTTGCTCACTGCCGAAGAGTAATCGGTCTGAGCAAAAGTTGCTATGAAAAAGCAACTAATAAATTAAGATAAATGTAAAAGTAGTCATACATTTAAAAAGAAAAGGATTTGAATCAGTTTGAAAAAAAAAGATCTGTTCGGTAATTTGCAAACATTGTGCGAGATTGGGTTGCGTGTAACTGAGTGTTACAGTGTGCTTCCAAGTCTAATGCTAACGACAGAATCGAATAGCGCAGCATAACACATGTTACCTGTACATCCTTTGAAAAGAGCCGAAGAGAGCAGTTCACCAGCGCCAGAGAACACTGAAAAGGCTCATCATCTGTGTCCATAACACTCCAGTTGCCCCACTGTACCCGCGTGTGCATCTCTAGAATTGGAATTGTCAGCCACATACGGGCACACCGATAACAGCACAGCCACAGACATCATCGAAACAATGATCAGCCTAATACTACAATGCCTATTACGCCATACAAGCCCAGTAAAGGACCGGTGTATAACGAATATCGTAGTACCACAAGAGATATTTAGATCTAAGAGGTTGGATCAATAATTCCGTAACCTGACACGTAGTTATTAGTTGAATTGTTCACTGCACACTGTTCGATATATGTGATTAATATTCACCACTGAATTAAGTGCATAGACAAGGAAGGTGATTATGTTGAAAAATAAATATTTGTTGAGTAACATAAATGCTCTTTTCATCATTATACCGCGGCCTTACTGATGTACCTACATAGATGGAAATGGAAAGAAAGAAAGAATGACAGCGAAAAAGAAAGAATAAAAGAAAAGGATATAGAAAGGAAGAATGAAAGAAAGAATGAAAGAAAAGGGAAAGAAAGAAACGAAAGAAAAAAGAGACAGATAGAGGTGGACAGAAGTCTCCATGAATACATAACAGAAGCTTGCAGAATAGACATTTGAGAAAGAAAGAAAGAAAGAAAGAAAGAAGGAATGAAAGAAAGAAAAATAGAGAGAGGAGGAGGGGGATACGAAGTCTCCATGAATAAAATAGACATTTGAGAAAGAAAGAAGGAACGAAAGAAAGACTGACAGAAAGAAAGAAAGAAAGAAAGATAGAAAGACTGACAGAAAGAAAGAAAGAAAGAAAGAAAGAAAGAAAGAAAGAAAGAAAGAAAGACAGAAAAAAAGAAAGAGAGAAGGGGGGATAAGAAGTCTCCATGAATAAAATAGACATTTGAGAAATAAAGACAGAAAGAAAGAAAGAAAGAAAAAAAGAAAGAGAGAGTGGGGGATAAGAAGTCTCCATGAATAAAATAGACATTTGAGAAATAAAGACAGAAAGAAAGAAAGAAAGAAAGAAAGGAAGGAAAAGGAAGAAAACAAAAGGAAGGAACCAAAACAGAAAATCGAAACAAACCAAGACAGAAATCAAAATTGAACAAACAGATAAAAGCAATTCAAAGAGGTAAGGGTAAACAAACGAGCCAAAAATAGTAATTGAGAGAAAAAGAAGAAATGAAATTTTATTGAGAAGACTGAGATGCCACAGGGAGAAAGTTCATCTGGATTCTTCCCAAGGCAATCCAAGAAGGAATTGTTTATTCCAGATCAGTAACCAGCATTCTGAGGTCCGTTGTTGGACAGTCTTTTTTCGCTCCCGAGTGTCACGGTGCCAAAACATTCTGTGTAAGTCCAAATCCTGACGCCGTCTTCTTTTTTGCGAACAATTACAAGCGAACAATACTAGAGCAACAGGCGTTGGCAAAAATGGTGTTTTACAGGAAATATAGCAGCATCTTTTGGCAGCATTCGTTCTTTCAAAAATGGCAATTCTTTGTGTTTTTGAAGAAAACGTCCTACTTTTTGTACATGTATTATTCTATAAAATTAACTATCCACCCATCTTCCTTTCTCTCTCTCTCTCTCTCTCTCTCTCTCTCTCTCTCTCTCTCCATACACATATATATATATATAATCTAGTTATATATATTGTCAAATCCACATACAGCGCTGTTTCGTCGTCTTACGACTCATCAGTGTGGCTACTGACTATAAGTGCCTTGGGGCCCCGAGCGAGGATTGAAACCGGATCTCTGGGTCAGCCGTCCGATCTCTTACCAACGCCCCAGTCACCGCGGTGAGTTGTAGATCATTATTTTAGGCATATAAACTCATATGTCTTTCTGTTTACAAGAGCGCTCAATTCAGAGTACTCCGAAGAGCTAAGATGTAAACAGGTATATATATATATATGTGTATAGGGTGTCCCAAGAGTAAGGGCCGATTTGTCCCAAAATTAACGTCAGTTCTAGCTAAGGCAAGCAACTCAGTGCGCCAGTACCCCTAAAATTACCGGTAAAATTGAATACTCTTGATCACGATCTTATTATAAT
>VCCN01005997.1:6250946-6273188 GCA_006491835.1 Architeuthis dux | reverse complement strand
TTAACCATTTCCAGCAACTTTAATAATAATAATAATAATAATCTTCTGTGAATCGATGGGTGTTATTGATGTTAATTTATTTCGACATTGCATCACATATAATTTAGAAATACCCATTAATGTTTTATTTAATGGAACAACAAACTGAACAAAGTAGTTCAAAGTATAGAATAAAATCTTAACTAATGTAATCATACTTGTACTATATTAAAACGAGCCAATACAGTTGTATTAGCCTTGAGAGATAGGCTGTGCAAAGATTATCTTGAAACAATTTCAAGTTTACATTTGCACAAGCATTTAGTGCGCACATACTTTTGTCACAGGAAAGAAATTGCACAGCACACGATTTTTGCACAGACTGACAACTAAACATTGCTTCTGACCAAGTATCCCTGATAATCCCATCATTCCGTTGTGTTTATTTCAGCTGTCCATCAAGCCCTCGGGATTAGCTCGCAAGATTAAGCTTCCTGTGGATATAATCATCGGAACTAAACCGCTTCAGGATGTGTACGCCGCAACGTTTTATCATCATACGTTCCCATCGCCCACAGAGTCATGTCGGCTTTTCAGCCCATTTCTTTGTGATACATCTTCTGACCAAGTATTTCTCACAGACTCTTCATTTCATCACCACATGCTGCCTACTGCCCCGCCCTGGGAAGATGACGACGATATACCTTGACTATATGGACTCTTAAATTGGTAAGTAGACATTTTTCATTTCAGTCTGGCCAGGGATAATAAACCGTGAGACATCTTTTCATCGACCCACGTTTCATTGAAAATGCAATATACACACACACATATACGCCACAAACACACACATACACTCTTGCACGTATGCGGTATGTGTGTGCATGTGTGTATATGTGTGTGCACGTATGGATGTGAGTATTTAGTATGTGTGTATGTAGTATGTGTGTATATAAGTGCGTATATGGCATTTGTGTATATGATATGTGTGTGTATGTTCGTTCGATAAAGGGTTGTGGTACCTCATAAACAATACCCTCTTATTAAAGTACTAAACTTTCCTTTCTCCCCACTCCCTTCCCATGCTCCCATTAACCCTCTATGGGGCAAGTGACTATATATATTCACCTGAGGACCTGTCAGCCACATGCAAATACTGTAGCCACACAGACAACATAATCCGCACCAATGTGGTCCGCAAGTGTTGCAAAGTACACTTGTGCTTGAACAAAGACAGAAAATGTTTTGAGACATACCACACCCCATTAAATTAGTCTGTGTTGGCCCGCACAATAAAGCTTTAAAATCAACCAGGATGTTGTATCTATTCATTATATTGAATGTTTTTCTTTAATTCTATGTTTTATTTAATTTTCTACTTTAATTTTTAATTGTTTAATATTTTCTATTTTTGTTCACTTTGGTACCACCGGAGTGGTACGAATAGGAGCAGGGCCCATAGGTCGTAGGTTTGATAGGAGTGTCCTTCTCCTGACTGATGCCCGAGCTAGCTATGGGGGTCTGCCGTCAGTTTTTGCAGGATTGACCCAACAGTAAGTCTGAACTGTGGTTAGACCACAGAACGAGAACATCCCGTAGTTGCTAGATGCCTGAGCTGGCTATCGAGTTCTACCGACCATTTGAAGGAGAATCAGGACGGAACGTCTGCCTGCAGTTTTGATCGCAGAGATAGATATGGGATCTGCCACCCCTTTGCCGGAATGTTCCGACAGTAAAGTTCACCCGTGAACACATACATACATACATGCATAAATGCATAGACTGAAACTGAAGAAACCTATGTTGACAGGTTTGGTTTACAGTTTCTAATAATTCTTCTATTAATATTGCTAGATGAAGCATCCTCAACCATTATTAATTTGAGTTGCTTTTCATCTTCGGTAAACAGCGTGGATCGGAAATAATGGATACTCTCTTAGCGAGTCTCGAACTCGTGTCCCTTTCACTTTGAGAAACCTTGTTTTCAATACTATCTTATTCTTTATTCTTTATTTCCGATCTGTGCCGTTTACTCACTGCCGTGGACTAACGATCTGAGTAGTTGCGATAAAAAACAATTAGAATTAAGATGAAAGAAACTCAAAAATTAATAATTGTTCACTGTGGATGGGTTGTAAAACTAGCAATCTAGCCATTAACAACATCAAAGTTTTCCTTCGTGACAATGCAGAATCTAAAAAAAATCAAAATAGCTTGTTAAAAAACAGATCAGGTTAGGCACTCAATGGAAACCGTTAAGTGACCAACGACTTTGGGCAGCACGCCATGTTTGGGGTGATCAATTAGAAATTTGAAAAACGGGTGATCAATGAATAACTTACTTCTCTCGTCTTTTTTTTTCGATCACTAAAAATTCCGAATTTCCAAAAAACAAGCGTGAACGCTGCCGGACACAAACTAAGGGACCAAATTTAGCATAAACTTACATTGTAAATTGAACCTCCCACTAAAAACATATTTCGGAGGGGGATTTTCAAAAAACAAAATTTCGGTTTTTCCTAGACATAATAAGAAGTAACTGTTTAAATGTTCAGTCCTCTCGCTCCATTACTGCGGCCTGTACGCGCAGCACATAGATAGATAGATAGATAGATAGATAGATAGATAGATAGATAGATAGATAGATAGCCAGGCAGAATCACTTAAAAACTGCAGAAACATATGTTGACAGTTTTGGTTAACGGTTTCTAACACAATAGCCGGAGAGATCGATATTCAAAACACATAAATAGCGTGTATTGTGCAACAGGGTTCAGGTTGACATTCCCATCAATTCTTTACGTTTACTTTACACTAATGCCCTTGGGAAATGCACGAGTCCACTTCTCCCCCAGCTGTGGATAAATGGCAGGGCAGGTGGAGCCCTTTAGCCCTGTAAGGCAATCCATGTCAGATAAGTTTACTCTGACAGAAAGAAAACTACTGCCATATTTGGTCCCATGCCTAGGTAAAGGAGGAGAGTTGGGCTTGGAACTAGCAATTCCACCCCGTAAAACTTACTTGATACTGAAACCTCAGCAAAGTTGTTGCGGCCCTATTCCCCACAAGGAGTCTACATGAAGAAACAGTAACGGTCGCTTGATTGAAGAAAAAAAATACAAACGCCGAACAGATCGATATTAAAATCCCATAAATTGCTTGAACGTTTAGTAGAGGTCAGGTTGACCTTCCCCTCAATACTTAGGATGCAAAAATCACATTGTCATTTACAACATGAGAAGTGCTGTTCTTTGAATTACTTAGTTGCATTGACATTGTTTTAAAATTGCCACCTTGTTGATATCGTATAGTTTCTTTCTGTCTTCTCAAACATGAAAAAGACCTACATGTTTGTACGTACCTACATGTTTGTACGTACAAACATGAAGAAGGAGATTCTTCTATAATAATACACCATGTGTGCTTGGAACTAGCAATTCGATATATTTATTTTTGCTCTGTAACACCCTAAAGGAAAGGTAAAGGCGGAGATAAGAGCGTATATCAGCATGCTGATATAAAGGTTTTGTTTATTGTCTACTGAAATGTTTTTGTCTAATTCATTTCATGTTTACAGTTAGTATCATCATCATTTTAACGTCCGTCGTTGGACATTGATCCCCAAGATTCATCAGACCTCTCTACCGTGGGATCCGCGTTGTGAGTCGTGGTGTCCAGCTGCTGTCCAACATTCTTGTAACATGGACATTTGAATCTGAACCAATGCCATTTGAGCTTTCTAATGGATTCTATGAGATCTCTGACTCCTGTTTCTAATGTCTTGCACGATCCGTTCCTCTGAACGTTGCATGGTTCTTAGTTTGAGTGCCAATCGTTTGGTCAGGTTCCACGTTTCAGTCATTCCGTCATTTTCTGACGGCAGGGGTACACTACTAAAAAAAAAGTCGCTTGATTGGTAAAAAGAAATACCACAGTAGCCGGACAGATCAATATTCAAAACGCATAAATTGCGTGATTGTTTAGGAGAAGTCAGGGTGACCTTCCACTCAATACTTGGGAAGTAAAACTCACATTGTCATTCGCAACACGGAAAGTGGTATTCATTGAATTACTTAACAGAATCATGTTTCTTGCAGGGGTGGGGCTGGGGAGACAAAGCGAGAATAAATAGTAACAATAAGAAACCCTGGCATATGCTTTTCCCCCCTTAGATAGATTAATTATCGATTCTTGTAAAGAACTCTTCCATAAATGATGCCATTCACTGTTCAATGAATAAATGACTGAGTAAATACAACTATCTTTTAGAGCTATAAAAAAAAATCTTTATCGATATCAGTCTCGCGAAAGGAGGGCTCGTGTAAATCAGTGCCTTGGGGAAAAGAGCTTACAATAGGAAACCGTCAACCAAAACTGTCACCAAAACTGTCAACACAGATTTCCTCAGTTTTCAAGTTGGTCTGGTTGGCTGGCTGGCTGGCTATGTACAGGGTGTCCCAAGTGTAATGGCCGATTTGTCCCAAAATGAACGACAGTTCTATCTAAGGGAAGCAACTCAGCACGCCAGTACGCATACATTTACCAGTAAAATTGAATACTCTTGATAATTAATCGGATGAGTTGCTTCCCTTAGAACCGGCGTTAATTTCGGGACAAATCGGAAGTTACACTTGGGACACCCTATATGTATGTGTTTATCACGCAGCAATGGAGCTAGAAGGCTGAAAATTTTAACATTTACTCCTTACTATGTTTAGAAAAAACGCTTTTGTTTTTTGAAAATCCTCCCGCACTAAATAGGTTTTTAGTGGGGGGTTCAATTTGCAATGTAAGTTCATGCTAAATTGATTCCTTAGTTTGTGTCCAGCAGCATTCACGCTTGTTTTTTTTATTTTCTTGTTGAAAATTCAGACTTGTTTAGTGATCACTGCCCAACAAAAGGTGAGAGAAGTAACTAATTCACTCCTTTTTCCAATTTCCTTAATTGTTCACTCTCCCTAACGCAGCATTCTGCCAAAAGACGTTGGTCATGTGACGGTTTCTATTGAGTGACTAACCAGACCTGAGTCTTCTTTCTCACATTGATTAATTTGATGGACGATTCAATCGTTCAGACTCTCTCTCGGACTCGCTTGCTTCTGTGTCGCACGACACAGGAGGCAATCATTTCTGTTTCCATTTCGAAAACGATCCATGGAGACCCAATTATTGTTTCTATAGCAGTTATGAGTTTTTACGGTGTCGGGGTGCTAGCCCGACGCCCAAGATGGACTGCCTTACTGAGCTAAAAGAGTTCCAACTGTCCTGATATTTACCTATAGCTGAGGTGGAGAAGAGATGGATTCATGCTTTTCTCAAGAGCGTTGGTTGGAAGTGAAACCAAACCTTTAAGCCAATCACAACTGCCGATCCAATCCTTGCATCATCACATTTTAATCAATGATTTTGCCATTCCTTTACTGAATCCGGAACGATCCAACATCCCTGGCTTATATTGCATAGGTAGGATTTCTTCAGACAGACATAAATTAGCTAACAGCAATTGATTTATGCATGTCGTACCCGTATGCATAAATACATACATAAGTCATAATGAGTTCTCTGAGGTTCTGGGATTAAATATATTCATTACTAAACACATTTTGACGAGTATGTTTTTGTTGCTTTTTATTCCAGCTCTTCAAGTCGTCTGAAGTTCTGAGATTAAGGATTTCCATTATTCCACACATTTGTAATTATTTGGTTGTCGCACATGACATGTCGTTTTTTTTAAATAGTAAGATGAAGGGTGATATAAAAAAACAAAAAGCGGTAAACACTTAATGAAAATATGACCCATTTGAAGCAATAACCCTTTCCCAGCAATCCTCTAATGATAAAATCCTTCAGGTTTAGTGGTCACAAATTCGATAAAAGCACAAATTATAGCAGCTTTCTCTGTTATGGAACCTTTTATTACGGATATGAAGTTCAAAATGCTTTAAAAGATGATAGTCTGTAGGAGAAATATCAGGTGAATATGCTGCCAAACTTCGTATCCCAATTCTCTCAGATTAGACCCATTCAGCTGAGGGGTGTGATGCTGTCACTCTGAAAACAATTTCATTCACTTCATGTCGGGCTCATTTTTCCAATTTTTTAACCTTTCTTATTGCCTCGAGATGGCGTGCTATGGTCACTGTTGAAGTTTCCAGAAAGTGATTGAACCGCTGATCGTGTGTCGCTGGCCACTGCTGTCGATAATTCTTCATCATTAAGAACAGAGTTGGGTCTCCCTTGAGATTTATTACTGGTATCCATATTCCCAGATCTAAATATGTTAAACCAGCGCTGAACAGTTCGCACTGTAGTAACGTTTACTCAAAATGCTTTGCTGATGTTACCAACAGCTTGGGCGGTATTATGTGTTAATCTGAATTCGTACTTGAAAATTAGTCGTCTTGGGTATACACCATTGCGATTAAGGACTCAAAAACCTCCAATAATAACGAATTATATCTTCATTTACATTGAATCTATATAGAAATACAATCACATTAGTAAATCTTTCACAATTAACATTACTCGTATTCTCTATGATAGAAAACGACATTTCACTTGTTACAACCTAAAACCTTCCTAAAAGGATATGGGCAGTTTTTTCTCGTTTACTTATCTTAGAGAGCTGCTTTGTATTTTGTGAGAAGTGTGTATTTACATGTTTATTGTATAGATTTTTGTAGCGATACGAACAATTCCAGTCTGTTGAGGTTGCTATCCTGCACGTTGCCTGGGATCATGTTTCCCCCTCCCATGAGGAATATTGGGCTGTATTTTAAAGGGTTAAGCAACCGCAATGGCAGGTAGAAGAATCGAAAGAAATAGTTACATATATATTACACTCATTCTTCTATATGTATATGTATATAAAATGTATATGTTACACCAATTCGGGGAAGTTGCCTATTTCGCGAATAAAACTACGTGTTTACTTATTTTATTATTATTTCACTTTGATTACATACACTTTTGATTGTAAAAACAGTTAGTCGGTTCTATCCTTGTTTTGATTAAATAAACTTTTGATCAAATTAAAATTACGTATTTATTTATTTCTTTGTAAAAAAGAGTAAGTAAATACGTAGTTTTAACATTTTTTTACAATAAATAACTAAATACGTGGTTTTAATTTGATCAACATTTTATTTAATCAAAACAAGGGATAAAAGCAACTATTTGTTGACACAAACAAAAGTTTATGTAATCAAAGTGAAATCAATCTTTTTCTACAAAAAATAAGTAAATACGTAGTTTTATTTGCGAAATAGGCAATTTGCAGATTCGGCATAATATATACATTCTTCAAATCATCTGGATTTATGGGATGAAGGATTTTCACGTAAAGATATTCTAGTCTAATAAATTTGTATTTACTGTTGCTTTCTGCCACAACATTTGACGGCCAATACATTTTTAGACTTTCAAATTAAATTTAAATTATGATAATTCAGAACAAAGAAGTGGGCTTCGGATAAGATTCGAACTCTCATCCCATGCCACAGGAGTTTGCTCTACCACATAGCAATGTATATACCATCTTGGCTACCAAAGTCAAAAAGAGTCAGGCAGAATATACACTTTTCACTATATTCGCAACTGCGCTCTAAGATAATTCAACGTTAAAACTGCCGATGTCCTTATGGCAGACTGAGCTTAGCTTAGTAAATATCAAAGAAAAGCTACTCATGTGATAGTCCCTTTCCCAAGATAGTTTTAAATGAGCAATACTGTTTATATATCGTATAAATATTAGCGCGCCATTGTTTATGTAATCTAGCAAGGTTATATTTTTCTTTGTCAAGTTCTGTAGTCCTACATATCTTCTTACTTACATAGTATCCATGGCAATACTTATTATATAAACATCTTCCTTTTAGATGCAAATGTACTTGTGGTGTTTTTTCTTCGATACATACGTACGTAAATATAGGTTGTTTGCATTTGATCATAGTCAACTTCAAAATCTTTTTCTTTTCTCTCAACTTGAATTTTGATACTATCGTCATCAACTGATTTGTTGCAGAGATTTCAAGCAGTTTTCTGAAAGGTTGTCGGGCCAAGTGCATCTAGTCGGGACCACACACGATACGAGGAGGAATAGAATTAGTGGGAGGTAGCCACTGGCAAGAGGTTTACACTTCTGTTTTTCGTCTGTTTCAAGTACACATAGTAGGCAACAGAGAAGACGAAGATATTTGACTAAATATATGCGTGAGAGAAAATACACCCGTCCTTGTACTCGGATAATCTGAAGAACTACTGACAAGGTTAATCGTTTATTATTATTGAATGAAGTATAGTAACACATTATTGATCACCGCTACCCACAACAGATCGGTTTAAACATTGTGTTGGGGTTATTCATGTGTTCTGACATTTATATGTATCTATGTGTCGTCTATAGTTTTGAGAAGGGCCATTAACATTCAAATAGTTATTCAGGCGATTGAACTCCTTCAGGTGTACTATCCGAATAACATTCGGATAGTACGTCTGAAGAAGACTGAAAACTGGATCGGCCGAAATGTCGTGTTAACAACACAAATAACCAGAAGGAGTTCAATCGTCCGAAAAACTATTTGAATCTATGTATCTATGTATCCGGACTTCGCCTAACACTAACCGTTCATAGTAGAAAGTTAAAATTTGGCATGAGTTGGGAAAACTTTTTTTTAAAAACATTACCCCCTAAATAGTTTTTTAGTGTGTGTGGTGGGGTGGGGGGCTCAATTTGCAATGTAAATTTATCCTAAATGCATTTGTGTCCGGTAGCGTTCACGCTTGTTTTGTTGGGTTTTTTTAAATTCAGACTTTTTTTTTTAGCCCAACAACTTTCTAATTGATCAACCTTTTTTCCAATTTATTTATTCATCAGCCCGCTTAAAGACATTGGTCACGTTACGGTTTCTATTAAGTGACTAACAAGACACGTTTTTTGGCTTGTTTTTTAAATCATGAATTTGTGGTTCAAACCATATTGGTAGCATTTTCATCAAGGTAATTTAATTTTACCAACACCACAGCTTAATTTGGGAGGTAAAAAGAAGCATATATGGGTGGGGTGATTTCCTTTGGGATGCTAGTTTTTTTTTATTGAATTTGACTAGTTTTTAACTTCATCTTAATTTTTGGTAATTTTTATACAACTTTCAATTCGGGCAATCGTTACTATGGCAACGAATAACAGCGCGATCGGAATAAACTGATGGGGCTGTTAACAAAAATTGTGGAAAAGAAAAGTTGGAGCCAGGGTGATGGAGAAGGGGTTAATAAGAATGAAAACGCATATATCAAATTGATGCTAGTTTTCTCAGTGTCATCTTTTGCAAAATCAATGCAATAGATTTACAAAATGTAAAAATGTTTGGTTAATAGTTGCGTTTATTTTGTTAGAAACCATCAACCAAAATTGTCAACATCAACATAGGTTTCTTCAGTTTTCAAGTGGGTCTGGCTGGCTGGCTGGCTGGCTGGCTGGCTGGCTATGTATCGCGCGTACAGGCCGAACCAATGGAGCTAGAGGACTGAACATTTAAACATTTACTGCTTATTATGTCTAGAAAAAACGTGTTTGGTTTTTTGAATATTCCCCACCCACTAAATAGGTTTTTAGCGAAGTTTCAATTTACAATGTAATTTTATGCTGAATCGATCCCTTAGTTTGTGTCCGGCAGTATTTACGCTTGTTTTTGTTTTTTAAATTCCCCCTAATTAGGTTTTTAGTGGGGGTTCAATTTGCAATCTAAGTTTATGCTAAATTAGTCCCTTAGTTTGTGTCCGGCAGATTGTTTTTTGAAAATTCAGACTTTTTTAGTGATCACTGCCCAACAAAATGCGAGAGAAGTAACTTATTCAGTGATACCCCCTTATTCCAATTGTTTAATTGATCATCCCCCCCAACACGGCATGCTGCCAAAAGACGTTGGTGACGTGACGGTTTCTATTTAGGGACTAATCAAACCTGTTTAATGAATTTCTTTTAATGTTTCTTTCTTTTCTTGTTTTGCTGAAGATGAATTGGTTAATAATTACATTAATGTTTCTTCTTTTTTTTTTGTTTTTCTTTTCAGCAAGTCTACTTGTAGAGAAGCAGTCACTTGCCCATGTGCCTGAGCTTTGTCTAAAATGGACGACCCCAGCAGCATACACGAAC
Organism: Architeuthis dux; assembly: GCA_006491835.1. Taxonomy (NCBI): domain Eukaryota; kingdom Metazoa; phylum Mollusca; class Cephalopoda; order Oegopsida; family Architeuthidae; genus Architeuthis; species Architeuthis dux. The sequence continues at coordinate 6,263,056 of VCCN01005997.1, read as the reverse complement.
ACACGAACACACACACGCACACACGCACACACACACACACCAGCAGTAAGACGAAAACCAATAACTGAAGCAACGTTGGCAGGTACCACTACCACCGTAGCAACATCAAGGGTAAAACAGACAACAATAAACAGAATCGTCATTCTAGGTACATGTGATTTTTGGAGCCCGGGCCGGAAAGGCTGAAGCCGTAGCCAGCATAAGGGCACTACTTACTTCCTTACTTACTTAATTCTAGGTACAATTATCCCCCATACTACCACCGCCACCACCACCATCAATGTTACCAACTATCAAATAACATGGTTTTATGGCGTTGTATTCAAACCAATCACTACGCAGCCTAAAAGGTCTATCCAAGAACCTAAGCTTATATTGCAAATATATATATACATATATATGTGTGTGGCCGCGCATGATAAGTGCCCAACGAACCATTCTTTAAAAGTTGATATTTTCGTTATTTTTAGAGCTACAATGCTCATTTTTTAAAAATATTTTCAAGCTTGAACACTGCATTATGATTCATAGAGTGTTCAAGATTGAAAATATTTTTTTTAAATTCAGCATTGTAGCACTAAAAATAACGAAAATATCAACTTAAAGTTGCTTAGTTGGGCACTTATCACACGCGGCCATTCATATATTCAATCCATGAATATTTTTTCATTTGGCAATGGTTCAATTTTAATACATTTTTCGGCAAATTTTTGGAGGCCTCTGTTCTCTTGAAAAGAAATCGATTTATGGTTGGCTAATCCGGTCCTTGGAATTATTTAGGAAAGTCCCTCTTACATTAAAAACCAATTGCATAACTCCAGGGTATTTAGGAAGAAATGATGATAAAGTTTGGTTCCTCAAACCCATAAACTGCGGCAGGTGGCAAAGAGTAATAGCTATCCATTGCAAGATAATCTATTGCAAGATAATTCCTTGCAAGATAGTAGCTCTGACTCACATGTAGAACTTTCCATCAATCACAATAACACGGAAATTTTATTGAGTTAGCAATAGAACTGCAATGACTGAAATTCCCGTCACCCGTACTAAAGGGGTTAATCAGCAATTGCAGAATGGCCGCTTAAACAAGACGTATTTGCAATTTAATTCGTAAACCAAAACAATTGCCTCAAGATTTATGTCCGCGTAACTCAAGTGGCAACATGCAAGTTTTTTTAGCCAAACATAAAAAACAAAATCATATTGTACTCAAAGACATCTGTTGACTGCATATCGACTGCAACTGAGGAACATACATTCTTGTGAAAACAATAAACTGAAAATGAACACTGACACACAGGTATATACATGTATATATGAATGTATGTATGTATGTATTTATATATGTATGTATATTTATATAAATACAAACATTATATATACATATATATGTATGTACGTATATATAACGTGATTTTAAAGTAAGGTGTGCATGAACATATTAATGATTCATTGATATCTATGGATCTATCTATCTATCTATCTATCTATCAAATTGACCGGCGAACAAGTCAGCGGCGACCAATTCACCGGCGACGATTTTGCGACGAATTGTGCTAGCACCAATGGCGAAACGCTGCTAACCAACTCTGCCCTTAGCAAAACGGATGTGATCGTTTTAAATCATGTCTCCTGTTCTTTTTTCCAAAAGCCTATTGCATCCTGTAGGAATACAGTGAGACACCCACTATCATTATTCGTTCCATTCAGCCTCAAATACTTGATTAACAAATCGGTGTACTGCTTTACAACTGGTGCTCTTTCTTGTGTCTGCACAGGAACAGGGCCATCTTAAGAATATGTGGAGCCTCCGGGGCAAAACAATGTATAGGGGCCCCCTTAACCCACTCGTCCCCAACACATTAAAATTAAGTTTTTCAAATTGAATTTCGGGGGCCCCTAAAATCGCTGGGCCCTCGGGCAAATGCCAGTGTGCCCACGCGATAAGACGGCCCTGCACAGGAATGTTGTAACCAGTTGGCTATAAATGCTGCATGCAATTCTTCGAAGCCCTGTCCTGGCTGTGAGATGGTCTGCAACATTTTCAGCTTCCCGAGGTCACTCTTAAACTTTGGTCTGCAATTGATGCATATGAAATGCTGACTAACGTTCTAAAACTCCTGAAAATATTGTCTTTGACCCCAGAAAATAAATCTGATCGTTAAGGCATGAGAAGCAGTGAAACTTTGGGTGCCGTGATAAGGTGGTGGCATCCGTCAGTCTTGCGTGACTATGGATCCGCACCCGAAAAGTCTTGCCTTCGGTCTCTACAAGGGAGCATGTCTGGGCAAGGTTGTATGGAAGTCTCCCCTCACCACGCACCGATGTTCTCCAAGGGAAAAACAATGTCCGATATTATCATTTTAAATCTGAAGTTCGTATTTTGATCAGTGGTGGCATCTGCCTGAGCAAGATTGTATGGAAGACATGCAGTTGTCCATGCAGCAAGTCTCCCCTTTCCGCGCAGCGATGTTATCCTAGGTAAGGACAGGGACCAATACAGCTTCTCACCAATGCCATAACTAGTGGTGCCAGAACAAGTCGGAAAACAACGTCGGGCTGCCTTAGGGATGTTTTTAGTTCGGTCTTGATGTCAGAAATTGCTATTTAGATGATTTTTTTATAAAATAAGTAATATTTTTTATTTACTATATATAGTAATAAAATAAGTAATATTTTTAATAAATTAAGTAATATGTTAATACAATAACTGTTGAAGATCGAAGTCACATTTAATTTATTAATATGATATATAAATATATATATCCTAGATTTTAGATAGATATATCTGGAGAATCTAGATGTTTTAAGATGTCTTTGACAAAATTTTAGATGCCAACTTGAAAAGATTGCTAGATTTTCACACAAGAAAGAAATTAGCGCATCTATGGTCTGACTTTAAGGTTTGTTCAAAGAATCTTAGATCCTGGTAAAGTGACATCGGTAGGGGTCTTTGAAGACTGTGAACGCTTAAAGCTTTATTAACACAATGTCAAGAAACATAAGAAGCCGAGAGAAAAAGAAAAACCGTAAGGAATAGAGGAAGATTCACGGCAATTACATCGCGGTAAATAAATCGTTGGTAATTTAATGGCCTGGTAAATTCATCGCAAGGTAATTGCATAGCAAGACAATACATCGTCTGTAAATACTAGTTCTGCGTACTTTTCCATTATTACTTTTTCGACGGTAAATACTAGTTCTACGTACTTTTCCCTAACCATAAACCATAACCGTGACGCTAATCCTGATTCTGTGGTGGTTATAATGTATAAATGTATAAATAGTGTGTAAATATAATGTATAAATAATGATTGGTATTGTATTTCATCGCGATGGAATTAACTTGCGATGAATTTACCAGGCGATTTAATTACAAACAATGAAAGTATCCGCGATAAATTTACTGCAATGAATTTACCGGACATGATAGAGCAAAAGAGAAGTATTGTACGGAGTTCTGCGAGGAAATATTTTGTGGATTATTCTACTTCGCATCCTCATCTTAACTGCTTCGATCACAACGCTTTGGCCCATGTGATCTCCAGTCATCGTCAGGTGCACGTCACATTAGGTATTCTTGTATGGGTTTTGAATGGAATTTTTATCTTGCTCACAGCTAGTTTTTTTGTTGTTGCTGTTAAATGTTGTCACTGTAATTAGCACAATTCAGCGTGAATCTATATCGCTCAATCTGTGAATTATTATTACTGGAGGGAGAAATGTTAGCGGAACAGGGTAGGAGCAGCTCAAAGCTCCCTGAAGTTTACTGTAGACGACGTGTACGTTAGGAAGGCTGGGGAGCACAACAGACAAAGTGTGGTAATCAAAGCAACAATTCAAATGCTAGTCTGAAAGATTCACGAAATAACTGGCAAAGGCAATGATAAGATTATTTTTATATGTTAGTATCATTAAAGCAGTGAGAATATTTAAGAATAATATAGAAAATATGCATTTTTAAAGACAGGCTTTCTGGTTCTGGCATAAGTCAAGTCTTTTGTTAAATAGATGACAGAAAAAGGGGGTGGTATATCTTCTGTTTTCCTTCTTCGCCTATATTATATCGGCTGGTCGATTGTAGTATTTATTTGCGTCCGTGTTGTTCTGCGCACAAAATAACAAAGAACTTCTGGTTAATTTAACCGTGACTCCAGTTCGCTATGTGTCGCTCACGAACGACTTTATTCTCACTCCTGTTCACCACGACTTTGACTTGAGATCTTAGAACGAGGCTCTTCTTAAAATGTGGCTTAGCGCAAAAGTGAGAGTTAAAGCACAAGGCTCATCAACTACTCAACTGTACTCCTCCATTTATACACTTGGCATTCCCCGAATAAGAATTGGTAGATGACGTTACATAAGTAGTGAGAGTACCCACTGGGGGTCAATAAAGAGTATCAGTTAGAAAAGATGAATGCTAAAACTTCATTAATATACACAAACAATGATTAATGATATGCTGATTAAAATCTCACGGATACGATCCCAGGCGTAAGAGTCGATATTTACTAACCTTACCTTAATCTGGGGTAAAGCTACAGGTGTTAACAACATGTGAAGATCAAACTTACTACACTCGCAATAGTTTGTAAAAAAAGACATCCTTCTGTCTCTGTAGACAATGGAATGACACTAAAGTGACCTCCCTATGGCGCAAGCCTAGGCGAAGCGTACGGAGATCCTGGTGTGCCCATCGACGAAATCTCCTTCTCGGCCTCGCTGATGTAGTACAAAGAAAAGCGTGGCGATACGTTTGGCATCAGCTTGGCTGCAGGAAGTCAAAGTTGGTAACCAGCCGCCTTAAGAGGGCTCCACTACCTGGTTTGAAATTAGAGTTGTCCGTCTCCTAGACTGGTTGCCAACCAAGGCTAGAGAACCTAGTCTGACCTGCTATTCACCAATAGCTTGGGAGAGAATATGTGGATCCATGCCTTTCCCAAGGGCATTATTACGAAGTGAAAGCAAAGTGTCCAAGCCGGAGTTTGAACTCGGTTCACCGATTCCATTCTCCGTGCTGTTAACCGTTAGGCTCCCTACACCTAATGGTTTGTAAGACAACCTTGCTGAACTAAAACTTGATTGGGAATAGATATATTCCCTCTTGTTATGGAACTCCCATTTAAGAACCATGCCAAATATGAACTCTCAAAGAAGCAGACGCTTATTGAATTAGTTCAACCAATCAAGACTGAAGGAACCAAGACAGACGCGAATAATAATAACATGAAATGACCTTTTGACAAAGATATCATTTTTGTTTCCTGTTTAATGTTGTTTTTGAAGAAGAAAGAAGATGAATACGCCTCTATTCAAAACTGTACACAATCGAGTTGTGTGTTAATGTGTAATAACTTGTTAAATGTAATAGGATCTGCTCTGTATATAAATTATGATTTTCAATTTGACAAGTTTATATCAATTAATTATGTACAGAATGGAATACTTTAGGATCCTTGGTATTCCCCAAAATAAGTAATGATAGATCGTATCTCTTAAAATCATCCCACAGAAAGAAAATTAATTGAAACACCTGCAGTATAAGGGGGGCGTGGTCTTACCTTAAAGGTATTCTTCCACCCACTCCCCATTCTTCTGAGCAATAGATTAATAGCTTTCTTGATAAGCAGAACTTCCTTTCTCTCTGCACTCAAAAACTCATAAACACCCCCGCCCCGCCCCCACACACACATGTACTGGTTAACACTTTTCTTTAGAGTTACTTAAAAGATAGACTGATTGGTAGATACGTGCATTCATACATTTTCTACATGGATGTATCAATATGGTTGTCAATACGGCTAAATCACGTTGGATATACCGGTTCTCGTAACATCACTGATGCTAAGCGACGTCGAGCCTGATCATTACATAGATGGGTGTCCGTCTTAAAATACCAGGTGCCGTATACAGCAACAATATTGTTTTGTGGCTGTCTATGATCTGAAGAAGAAGACGTATTTATTCAAAACTGTACATAATCGGATTATGTGCAATGTAGATTATATTTTTTTAAATCATTCCACAGAAAGAAAATTAATTGAAACACCTGCACTATAAGGGGCGTAGTCTTACCTTAAAGGTATTCTTACTTCAAACTTCCCAATAAATATTAAAAATACATATAAACCTATTTAGTTTTCCATAATTACTTGCATATATGCAAACAATGAAGAAACTGCCCCAAAAGACAAGTCAAGCATATTTAAAAATGACAGAAACAGCTAAAAACACGATCACATGACTTGGGGTTTATATTTAGTTATAATTGAACATGATCTTTCAAGCGATATTCTATTTTTGAGTTCATCTTTTCCATATTTCCATAGTTTCTCGGCAAACAGTGGCATTTGTAAAAATATAAAACGAGGTTCAGATCTAGAACAATTCTCTTTCCATTTCACTCACAGATTGGAATAGATAGATAGATAGATAGATAGATAGATAGATAGATAGATAGATAGATAGATAGATTGATTGATTGATTGATTGATTGATTGTTTGGTCGTTGCAATATAAAATCTGATGTAAAAAAAGAAACACAAAATAATTTTCTCTAAAGCCAAAATTTATGTGAACAACCAATTAACTCTATTGCTGTAAGTATCACCTTATAGCGATATCAATTTCTAAAGACAAATATTCTTCAAAGGGAATATCTACAAATCGGTGTCATACCCATTGCTATTTCCTGAAAATAAAACACTCATCTCACTTCGTAATCCCCTTCCCCCCATTAAACCTGGGAAATGCTAGAAACGTACATGAAATCCACATAAAGCTTTCTGCCAAGTTTTCCTTTTCATTATCTGTGTCATTAAAATTGTCAGCTCAACATAGCTTTCGACAGTCATTTATAAAATGGGCAAAACTTTTCACCCACGATGGTGAGTACATTTCTGAAAAAATACCCTCAAACCAACACCATCCCATATACGGTTGTTTTGGGTCTTTACGACAGCAAGTGGTTCTTAATATTAGAGGGCCCCGCACTGCATGGGGAACAAAGCCACCAAACCGGGCTATAACACATTCAAAACGAAAGTTGGGTGACCTTTGCTGTTTAACTAAAAGAAGTAAACTTTAAACACAAAGTAAACAACAATCAACCTACCCTCAACCATTTAACACACACACATACAGGTATATGTATAAAACGAAAAGAAATGCCTCTTCTTTTTATATTTTAGCTTGCAGCCACGAAAATTGTAATGATCCATTTTTAAGATTATTTTTCAAATTTGCCCTACCCCCAAAATGTAACCTCCCCGCTTAAAATCTAGTTGTAAATATCTTACCGGCAAAATGGACATTACAAAAAGAGAAAAAGAAAGAAGGCAACACAATGACAATGATGATGTTGATGATGATGATTATTAAGTCATTTTAATCAATAATATAAATTAATAATATAAATACTAACAATATTGATAATAATAAAAATAATAAACTTACAAAAATGTTGATACTTTTTTTTTTGCCTGTTGCTTCTTCCTTTTGGCTTAGCATGAATCCCTCGTTCAAAGAGTTTTGGGGACAATTGAACTCATTCCTTTTTATATGCTTGTTGTTCCAAACCCGTTTCGCCCGATCCATTCTAAAGCCTTCTTCAGCTGTACTATCCGTATGCAAAGAGATGGACTCTTTTTTCCGTTAGTTCCAAGAAAAAAATAGCAGAAAACAGATAGCTGGAGAACGCTGTTGGAGAGTAAGAAAATTGAAGGAATCAGCATACATCAACTTGTCTGCTAATGTACAAGTCAGACCAGTGTTGATTTCAACACAATGTGGCTTTTCGCTGACCAACACGGTATGGAATTCATCGTTTAACAAAAGAAAAAGTAGTTAAAAACATCTGCAACCTAGGTTACAAGTGTTGCGGCTAACAAAATTCTGTTTGTTACCATTTTCTTTATTACTTGGCACTACCAGAAAAAGAGTCCCTCTCTTTACATATGGATAGTTCTCCTGAAGAAGGCCGTAGAATAGATCGGCCGAAATGTTTTGAAAGCAACAACAATATAAAAACGAATGAGTTCAACTCTTTGGACTTTAATGACTCGTCTCAAAATTATAGATAATATGAATACCTCGATTTATACATAAAAAAACAAATAGAATTGATAATACTTACAATGTCTATCCCACAGTACATCTGGGGGTATTACCATCCTGGTTAAAGTCATTGCTTGGTCCCATAACCCAGAGGTCGTAAGAGAACTTTTGTTCTTTTGGGAATCTCTAGGGCAAGGGGAGTCTTTTTGACCGTGTTCATCTCCTCTTCTAGTCACAAGAGACAGGTATTACTAGGTTACATGGAACCAACAACAGGGAAGAATCCCATCCCTGACTGGACCTAGCTTTTTCCCCCGTCAAACACCGTGACATGCCAGTGACGATACATCTTGTCAAAATATCTGGCGATAGGACAGTGCATTGATATGAAGTCAATCATAGAAGCATCAGCTAGAATTCAAATTTTCTTCACCCAGTTGGTTGTCCGTGATAATAACCGTTACACCACCGCACACCTCCAACATAAGGTATAAGTTTTTTAAAAAACAAAAACAAAAATAATAATAGAATGATAATACAAAGGTTACCACCAGAAAACGGAATTCGAATGTGGCGCGCGAAGTGGACGTGGTTACACATTGCGCCGCTAGGTGTCAGGAGTCGACACTATTCTGAACCAATCGCCCTCGTGGCGTGGTTCTTGATTTGTTTTCTGTGTTTGCAAGAATGTTTGGCGGTTTTCGAGATGGCTGATAAAAAAGAACAGAGTTTTGTTTTCTTTTGGTGAAAACTGCTGCTGAAACTGCTGTAATTCTTCTAGAAGCTTCCAAGGCAGGAGAGGATTTAGGGAAAATGCAGGTGAACGAGTGGTATTCGCGCTTCTAACGTGGTGAAGTGTCACTTGAAGACCAACCACGATCTGGCCAACCTTCAACAAGCCGAAATAACGGAAATCTTGAAAAGGTTCGCGACGCAATCATTGAAGATCGTCATCGGACCATAGAAGCGGTTATCTGAGGTGACCGGTTTGTCTTGGGGTGCATGACAACGAATGTTCAGAAGATTTGAATATGAAACGAGTTTCTGCAATGATGAGTACACTTTAAAGTGACGCAGTTTTTTCATTTTCTGTCGATTCGTGTGAAGCCTATTTGTCCAATCTTTTCAACTTTCCTATCGCAGCCAAATGACGAGTTACAGATTTGCTGACAGATTCCACAATTAGTCTCAACTGGTCGTTGTTGATGATGATGTTCGTGGGTCTTCCTCGAGATTCATTTTGAATATTATCATCACTAGAGTGGAATTTACGAAACCACCCTTGTATTGTTCACTAATGAGCAGTTCCTTCTCCTAATGCCAAATTGATGTTTCTCCCTGCTTCAGCTGAGTTGTGTCTCATCTGAAACTCCTACAAAAACAATAGCAGGGCTGTCTTAAGAACATTTGAAGCCGCCAGGCAAACCAACATACTGGTGCCCGCTACCCCCCCACCCCAAATACATTTCACACGTTTAACTAATAGAGTCAAAGAAGAAATATGAGTCTACAAACATAGGTTTAGAGAAGGTTCTCCATGTCTGCTATTTAATAATATGAACGCTAATTATTATTTTTCAAATAAAATTTTGGGTCCCCTAAAATCGTGGGTCACTTGGCCCTTAACAGTAGTTCTGTTTTATTCACAGACGACATATTTTGAAGGGTGAAAATCAAAGTTTATGATGAACACACAATTGGAAAAGTGATGTACACCAGTAGAATAGCCAGATTTATGAAAATAAACAATAAAATACACACTACTTAAATTCATCTTGATAGCACCAAATCACACATGAATCTGTGATACAGCATTTTTAAATTGGGTCCATTTACACTGCAATCGATTTAAGTTTTGCAGTAACTCACTGTATTGAATGAAATAAGAAGGTATGGTGGTTCCATCTATCAGTCACATAGGTTATGCTTCAATGAATACTGTAGTGTATATCAACAGTTATGAGATTAACATTATTTCTATAATTAGTTTGTAGTTACTGTATTGAATGATAAAGAGGCTATGGTGATTCCATCTGTCAGTAAATATAGGTTCTGTATGCTGTAGTGTATATCAATAGCTAAGAGATTAAGTTTATTGTTGTGATTAATGTGTAGTCACTATAGTGAATGAAATCAGAGGCTATTGGTTCCTTCAATCAGTAGAACTAGGTATGGCTTCAATTTACACTATAGTATATATCTGTGGCTAGGTAACTAAATTCACACTTCAAGTCTTATTATGCTCTCATCTATTTGAAGGTTACAGCCACACACTGTTGTATATGAAATAAGAGGCTATGGTGGGTCCGTTTAACAGTAAATGTAGGTACTACTTTGGTGTGCGCTGTAGTGCATAACTGAAACTAGAAGATTGAACAAAATTGGTCATAACCTCTAAAAAAGTGGGATAAACAGTAAAATTATATTAGTAATTGAGAATAAGTGAATCTATTTTCATTCATTAATCTATTTCACTCTTCCCTTCATCTATTTATTTATTCATTCAGTGTTTGATGAAAGAAATGCAAAGAGTGGTTTTTGATAATGTTCATTTATGGTGGCTGACGGTGGAGCCTTCCCGGGAGAAAAAACTGATTTTAACTCTTAAATTCAAGAACCACTTGAAACCACTCCAAAACAGTGGAACTCTTCAATGAATAAATCTTTTTTTTAAATGGAACACTTATGTGAATTGAATAAAACAAATTTTAAAATTTACCTAATAGTGTAAGGGAAGTTATTCCCCATGATTTAATATTTGGATTTTTTCATATAAATTTAAGAGTTAAATAAAAAGCACAATTATTTTTCAATTTTTGTGGCTGCAAGTCACAGGAAACAAATAAAAAAAATAATAATAATACACAAAAAATGGATAATTCAAAATGGACTCCTACAAATTCATCGATAAACAACATTTTGGAATTTTACTGCAACAAAAAGTTTCCTACAAAATAAAAAGAAACGTCATGGTTGTCTGAAAACTGTTCCTTTAAAACAGTCATTCTCAACCATTTGGCCATGGCCTCTTTGAGGGCTCTTTTCAGATTCCAGGGCGCCCTGTTAAAGAGGGGAAAGAACAGAACAAAAAATTCATTTATTATTGAACACAAAAAAGCTTGAACATTCCAACATACTAAACAAAACTTTAAAAAAGACAGTATGAAATTAAATATCTATTAGACCTTGAGCTTGGTGCTTGTCTGCAAGGAAACTACCTTGCTGAATCCACACTCAACGGAATATGAGGGAAAGGCTTCACAGTTTCCAGCCTATGGCCCTCTTCAAATGTGCCTGGGTGCCCAAGGGAGCAGTATGGCCCCTGTTCAGAATGGCTGCTTTAGAAGGTTTGAATCATCTCTGAGACAGAGGACTCCAAGGTAGTGAAAATACAAATATACAAAGAAAATACTGAGAAATATAAACACAATTGAAAAAACACACAAAATAAAAAGAATAGAAATAATGATGGTATTGAATCCAATTTTTAGGGAATATAAAACATGAATTTGCAAGGAAATTGTTTAAAAGTTGTGAAGATTGAGTTTGTCAATGAAAATGAAAGGTCAATAATCAAGAATAACTACAACTTAAACGGAGAAATAAAGGAGAGACAGCAGTAGTTTTATTATTTTAGATTTGTATGAAAAAAAAAGAAAAGAGGCAGGCCACCAAAAAAAATAAGGGTAAAGTTATTGGCCAAGCAGCCATCTTGAAAAATAGTTTTTAAACATAAAACACGAAAAAAAGGTGAAAAATAAACAGAAATTCATGATGCCAACAACAAAATGAATAGAAGAGCGTGGATTTGGATCGAATTCAAGGGCTACAGTTATTTCCGTCAAGAATATCAAAAATGCTATAAATAAGGTTGGCATATTTTTATATAAAATCTTCTTTTTTTTTAATGTATAATAGATCCACAAAGAAAATAACAGACAAAAGGCAATTTGAATACCGGCTGGTTTCTGCCAAAAAAAACGTTTTATCGGAAACCACAAAATAAAGAAAAGAAAGTTGCTGATAGCTTCCCTGCCCTAGTTCCCCCCCCCCCA
>VCCN01005997.1:6223661-6241143 GCA_006491835.1 Architeuthis dux | reverse complement strand
GTCGTCTTACGACTCATCAGTGTGGCTACTAGTTTGCTTCTCAGTTAAAATTTCAAAAATAAAGTATTCAATTTCCATGTACATACATAACAGTCAGTGCTTTTACCATATATACTGTAGATACATATATTTATATATTAAAAAGTTTCCAGCAAAAAGCCAGTTTTCAATGTTCACTTATCTACATGTAAATAACATTTATCTAAAAAAAAATCATGAAGCAATACTAATAGGTAATCGATATTTGAAATTTTACTTGATTTTCTTAATATTAGAAACCATTAATCAAAACTGTCAACATAGGTTTCTCAGTTTTTAAGTTGGTCCAGATGGCTGGCTATGCATGTATGTATGTATCACAGGCCGCACCAATTGAAATTTAAATATTTACTATTTATGTCTAGAAAAAACGTTTTTCTTTGTTCTTTGAAAATTTCCACCCTTAAATTTTAGAGAGGGTTCAATTTGCAATGTCAGTTTATGCTAAATTGTTTTAGTGATTTACTGCCCAACAAAATGTGAGAGAAGTAACTTAATTATTGATCACCCCTTTTTCCAATTTTTTTATCGATCACCGCCAACATGGCATGCTGCCAAAAGACATTGGTCATATGACAGTTTCTATTGAGTGACTAACCAGACCTGTTTACATTATTTTAAGAAGTTTAGGAAGAAGGGAAATTTAGAAAATATTGACCAAAACCAATCATTTTTGTGAGTTATATTCATCCTTTGCGTTTTGCAATTGTCAGATGGACAATATCTATCTATTTATCTATCACAGTCTGTTCCTACCTATCTATCTCAGTGTTCATATCTATCTATCTATCTAATTCAGTTTATATCTATCTATCTCAATCAGTTCATATCTATCTATCTATCTTTGAGGTGCCTCTTCTTTGAGATGAGACTCAGCACATGACCTATATCCCACAGACAAGAATAAGATGAAAACAAACCTAAAAATCAAATCACTCCAATTATTTTGAGGAAGCTCTTTGTCACGCTAGGGACACTGTTTCTCTCCTTGGGGACATCTTATTCTCCTGCGTCGCCATCTATGTCAAGCTTTCTGCTTACCTGTTTTGATGTTTCTTTGTGACTTTTTGCTTGTAACCATGACACTAGCGATAACAAATTGTTTCAGTGAGTATAAAATCTGGGTGATTCAATCATCATGGACTGAAACTCTCACACTTGATGTGACGGATCCAGGATTTTGAGTAGAGAGGGGGGCAAATTTTTTTTAATCCATTTGTCTAATAAGACAATGGATACAATAATGTTTTGTTTTTAAGGTTAATTTATGATTACTAGGGATTATATACACTTTCTATTTATAAAATTTCTTATCTAGATATTAGAAAAAACATTTTTTTTAATTGTGCTTTGTCCGAGCAAGGGGAAAATGGACCCTAGTCATAATACCAGCGCATTGGGCACAGTGTAATATTTGCATAGTTTTTTAAAACTAAATGTCTGACTAATATACCGGCATATGCAGTCATTTTTTAATTAAATTTGTAAAGTTGCCGATTACACTCTAAATGGTTGCTTAATTAAGGCTTATCTGCACATTCTTGGGTTTCACTTGCTTGTCTTGTGGCGTTACTTTTGCAAAGGTCTTAATCTTGAAATCCAAGGATTTTTTTTAATTCTCGCCATGTTTGTTGTTGTTTTCTTCACAAAATTTCAGCTAGTTCAACAGTCACATGACTGAGTGTTAAGATCCTGAGTTATAATGTCAATGTAAGAATACACAGCTATCTATGAATAGAGGCGAAAATAATAAGCATGTAAGTATGTAAGTTAAAGGAAGCAGCACACAAGTTTGTTAAAAAATGAATGCTTAAGTAAGTCGACTGCAACTTTTCACACCTGATAGAAACTAGGGATTTTTAAAAACCGAAGTTTAGCATTTAAGGCTTTTCATATCCTCTAAAAATCTATTTTGGGAGGGAATTTTCAAATAACAAAAAAAGCATTTTCCCTACTCATTGAGAGGGTGTAAGTGCAAAGTTTAAAGTTTCTACTATGAATGGTTAGGGCTGGGTGAAGTACTGATACATAGATAAATACATAGATAAATACATAGATACATATAAATGTCAAAACACATGTGGGTAGCAGTGAGTAATAATTCATGGAATAACGAAAATACTTCATCTCAGAGTTTTCTAGGCTTTGGGAATTTTCTGCTAAATCAATTCCAGAGATTGTCTTACCAAGTTCCATCCATTTTATTAGAGACCATCAACCAAAACTGTCAACATAATCAACATAGGTTTCTTCAGTTTTATGTGATTCTGGCTGGCTGGCTATCCATCTATGTATGTAAGTATGTGTCACACATACAAGCCGCACCAATGGAGCTATAGAAGGCTGAAAAACTCCTTATTATATTTGGAAAAAACTTCTTTTTTTAAAAGTTGGGCCAGGTCAATTTACAATGTAAGTTTATGTTAAATTGGTCTCTCACTTGTTTTTTTTAAATTTTGGACTATTTGAATGATCCAACAAAAGGTGAGAGAAGTAACTTATTCATTGATCACCCCCAACAAGACATCCAGCCAAAAGACGTTGGTCATGTGATGGTTTCTATTGAGTGACTAACCAGAACTTTTCCTTTTATTCTTTTTTTGCCATCACTTGTATCAGTTGCTTTAAGAACCCAAATTTACGCAAATATTTGTATCTTTTCAACTGATAGTCTCAGAATTCGGAATTTGTTGATCTCAACTAGAGAATAATACTTGCTTTCAGCAACCCCACATCAATCCTAAATGGATGCATCTTTTCTAAACATTTCTGGATACAAAAAGTCATAATAACATCATGCATTTTCTAATATTTTAAAACCATTTTTTATTTCTTCTTCACTCGGCATAGAAATCTTGATAAAAATATAAAAGCAAGTTTATATTTATTGAAATACTAAAATTTAAAAAAATATTTTTATAAATTCATATTTTTCTTACGTTCATACTGTCATCTTCTTTCTTTTCTTTCTTTCTTCTTTCTCATTTTCTTTCTTTCTTTTTCTCTTTCCTTCCTTCTTTCTTTTCTTACTTCCTTTCTCATTTTCTTTCTTTCTTTCCTTTCATTCTTTCTTTCTTTCTTTTTTTCTTACTGCCTTTCTTTCTTCCTTTTTCATCTTCTTTCTTTTCTTTCTTTCTTTCTTTTTTACTACATTTCTTTCTTCCTTTCTCATTTTCTTTCTTTCTTTTCTTTCTTTTCTTTCGTTCTTTCTTTCTTACTACCTTTCTTTCTTTCTTTCTCATTTTCTTTCTTTCATTTCCCTTTCCTTCTTTCTTCCTTCCACTCTTCCTTTTTTCTTTCTTCCTTTCCTTCTTCCATTTTTTCTTTCTTCCTTTTCCACCCTTTCATTCTTTCTTCTTTCTTTCTTTCTTTCTTTCTTTCTTATTTCCATCTTTTCTTCTTTTCTTTCTTTCTTACTTCATTTTCTGCAATACAGAAATGCGATATTTATACAAATTGCATCGTATATATCTTTGCTGTTCACTGCACTTAATTGTAATGCGATTCCTGCTAAACATATTTTGCGTCTTTCTCTAATAAATATTGTTAATCTGCAATTTAATGAGTACTGAAATATAAGCAGTCGAATGGAGAACTAATATGAAGTTGGCATCGGAGAGATTTGCCAGAGTTATGCATTAGTGAATTAAAAAAAAATGTTTATCTTCTGAAGATAAAAATCTTCAATTTAATTTCAAAATAGATCCGTGGAATCATTCTCAAGGGTCCATTTATCCACTGATGTGGTGCTGTGTGGTTTCATCCCTGCTTTGATTTTCTCTCAAATTAGAAACCATCAACCAAAACTGTCAACATAGGTTTCTTCAGTTTCTAAGTTGGTCTGGCTAGCTAGCTGGCTGGCTGGCTGGCTATATATGTATGCAAGTATCGTGCATACAGGCCACACCAATAGAGCTAGTGGGCTAAAGATTTTAACATTTACTCATTTCTTTTTTGTTTTTTGAAAATGCCCCCTAATTAGGTTTTTAGTGGGGGTTCAATTTGCAATCTAAGTTTATGCTAAATTGATCCCATAGTTTGTGTCCAGAAGCTAGTGTTTTGAAAATTCAGACTTTTTGAGTGATCACTGCCCAACAAAAGCTGAGAGAAGTAACTTATTCATTGAACACTGCTTTTTCCAATTGATCACCCCAAACATGACATGCTGTCAAAAGATGTTGGTCACATAACGGTTTCTATTGAGTGACTAACCAGAACAGTTTTCTTAATTAAAACTGAACAGGCGGTATGTCTTAATTTAAGTATTATCTCATGTCAGTTGAGAGGTAAATTTTTGAAGGTAAATTAGGCGAAAGCACATTTATCCGCATGTATCAAAAGTATTTACATTTTTTTCCAGACCTTTACTCCAAAGCTTATTTCATGTACACATCCTAGACTATCTATGACTTCATTATATTATTAATATAAGTTTTCGAGTGATGGTAATTGGGTTCAACCTTGCATTTTAACCCATCATAATCGACAATTGATGGTCGTCCACTTATTTTTTCCTTTATTTCAAGAAACAACTCACTACCCTTAAAATGCTTAAACTAGTTTTGGTAGTACAATCATATATTGTTTAACTTCCTGCCACTTTTTGAATTCTGTCTGCAACTTCAGTGGCTTTGATGTTCAGTTTGAAATAATACCTCAAAATTACCAGAATCTTAATACTTGTATCCACCATTATACCATCTAAAACAAAACATAAAGCTGATTAGTATTGATAATGATATGATATATATAATAATGATATTAATAATATAGTGGAATCAAAGATAGTTTTTACGTGTGGACATGAAATAACCTTTGGAGTAAAGGCCTGTAAAAATATTTTTGATACATCATAATATCTCTTACCATTTAAGAAGTAAATTTTCAAAGTGAATTGAAAGGAAGCATATCTAGATTCTAAGTAACTTAGGTTTGGTTTATGTCTAATGGTCGCAAAAGCAACATTTATTTTCAATTGTGCGCACTTTCAGATTTGACAGCTTAACACATTCACTGCCACACAACGCACATGTGCGTCTTGTGGCATGTTGTGTATTGCCTCTGATGCACATACCCTGCATTTTGTCCCACATTGTTGTTGTTGTTTTTATGTAAACTAATTGTATCAATAGTAGTAATATTATCTTGATTTACTTTTTAGTAGATGACACATTGTCAACCTTTATTAATTCTTTACTGGTATCTTTTTCATCTTAATTTCAGTTTCTTTGCATTGCAACTAGTCAGACTATCAGTCTGTCATTTTATCACAGTTTTATTCAAGGCAATGTGAGTAGCTACAGCAACATGCAAGACTAGGTTTATGCCTTGCGGCACTGAGCATTTTGTTTACTGTATATCATGCTATCCAAAATAATAGTGAACGTGTTAAGAAAGCAGGTCTGAAGAAAGATTTCAGAGTTTTGGAAATATTTTTGTGTGGATCAAAACATTTGCTTGTGTAAAGAAAATTACTGTTGTGATGTTATTTTTTGTCTTTGATTTTGAAAAAAGTGAGTGACATTTTTCTATCTGTATTTTGAACGTGACTGAACACGCCTGATCTCAGAGGGCTCAAATTTAATCCATGACCAGATTCTCTGCAAGGATTCTGGTTCCTATTTCTTAAAAAAGACACCCACACACACACACATACACAAACACACAAACACATACACACTAGTGAGTGTATATATATATTTATTAACATGTATATGTGCATTGTCAATAATTTTGAGAATAGTGATTAACATTCGGAGAGTATTTTTGACAATTGCACTCATTTTGAACTCATTCTTTTTGTTATTATGGTTGTTCCCTCAAACCTTCTTTTACACCCTTCTCAATGTGTAAAGAGACGGAAACTGTTTTCAGTAGTGCCAAGTAAAAATGGTAGAAAACTGATTTGCTACCGTTTTTTACTTGGCACTATCAAAAGAAAGTCCCTCTCTTTGCATACAGATAGTACAATAAGGTTGTAGAATGGATCAACTGAAATGTTG
The DNA here is from genome assembly GCA_006491835.1 of Architeuthis dux. Classification (NCBI taxonomy): domain Eukaryota; kingdom Metazoa; phylum Mollusca; class Cephalopoda; order Oegopsida; family Architeuthidae; genus Architeuthis; species Architeuthis dux. The sequence continues at coordinate 6,235,102 of VCCN01005997.1, read as the reverse complement.
TGGGAACAACAAAAAGAACAAATTTAATCGTCCGGAAAACTATATGAATGTATATGCTTTTATTTTGCTGTTTGTCATCTTTTTAGATGTTCATTGAAAAAAAAAAGGAACTGTGAGTGGAAAATCCGATTTTCTTTTTTCATTCTCCTTCTTTCTATATAGATCAATATTAACAGCACAGTTTTAGAATCAGAGAATTAATTTACTCCAGGTGATCAATGAAGGGCATCACTAAAATTCAATGATTTTGAAATTCAGGTTTAAATTCTGATTTATTATTTACTTTTGCCAATCCCATAATTCAGTGCAGGATTGTTGCAGCACCACAGATGATTTTATTGATCAAGGGCGAGATAACCTGACAGAACCCATCCCTATTCAGGTTGGTTTGGAATTAGAGTTGTCCATCTTCTGATTCCTAGAAATTCTAGTCTGCCCAACTACTTACCCACAGCTGGGAGGGCTGGGAGAGGAGATGGATTCATGCTTTTCCCAAGGGTATTAATATGAAGTGAACACAAACTGTTTCATCTGGGCTCTCTAGCTATGGTTAGTGGACAGTCTGAAGAGGGATGGGCTCTTTCAGGTTATCTCAACCTCTGACATACCCAGGATGAAATAATCTGTCGAGTCCCAACAACCCAGCACTGGTTTACAGGATAAAGAAAAAAACAGTACCAAAAATATATGCAAACTTAAAAAGCATTTTAAAATTACTCCTACACAGAATCTTTAAAATAATTACCCTTCCAAAATCAATCTTTTTTTTTTTTTTGTGTTATATGTACAACAATATGATAACTTTACAAATAACAACCATAGTAAGAACAAATAATAAGGGCAAATAACTCTCATTGTTATGGTAGTGATAACCGTTTATTGATCAAATACAAGTAAAAACATAACTTTTTTTTATCAGTATATGCTTATTGCACCCCAGGGATCAAAAAGCATGTGTGTGCCAAATTTCAGTTGAATCCATCCAGTCGTTATGCTGTATATATGGTCTGAACACACACACACACACTCTTCTACACATAAGAAGTATATTATTTAGTTACAGATTATATATATTTATCATTAACATGGTCTTTAGGTCATTTCTGATCACAGGAATCATTACCAATTCTGGTGGTTTGTTATGACCTGATTTGTATTGTATTACATATTAGATAAACTGTTTGCTTCAGCAGTTCCTACTTCTTATTTTCACTTTATGACAGCAATCTAACAACCACCTATAGGCTGGAGTGAAAAATGTAAATGAAAAACGTGTACTGCCTAAAACCTGACAGAGATAAGAATTAATTTTGGGTCATTGCCACCTCTTCTGTCTTGGCAACAAAAACCTTTGCACCTGTGAAGTAGATATTTACTACAGGTACAAATATTTCAAGACTATGAAATGTGAATTGCAATTAAGAGCCTTAGTCATAAGGTTGTAAAAATGTTGGTACTTACATTACATGCATTTGTGTTGCATAACTGAGAATGAACCATGTATATGTCACATGTACAGGCCACATCAATGGAGCTACAGGGATGAAAATATTAATATTTATGTCGAGAAAAAACGTTTTGTTTTCGTTTTTTAAATCCCTCCCTAAAATAAGATTTTATTGGCGTGTTCAATTTACAATGTAAGTTTATGCTAAGTTGGTCCCTTAGTTTGTGTCCAGCATTGTGAATAGACCAGACATGTTCGGGACAAAAGAGGTGGCATCTACACCAAAATTAATTTTTATCTCAATTTTGTCATATTTGTCAGGGTTTAACTACTACATTTTTTTTAAATCTAAGAAAAAAATTATTTTCACACCACCCTAACCACCACCTGTTCTGTTCAGTTGAATATTTTAATTAGACTTCTTGATTTTTGAAGACTATTATTGAATTCAAATTTGTAAATTCCAGGTACACAAAATGAAAAAATTAAGATTTAAAAAAAAACAGCGAATATGGCATGCTTCATAAGGGTAAGATTAAGTTAATCTGTGCATACATACGAGGGGGTACCCCCCAAAAATGGAATTTGAACATGCACAAATTGAACGTAATTTCACATTGTGCCACTAGGTGTCACAAGTCAACATTGTTCTGAGCCAGTCTGCCACGTGGCATGATTCTGGATTGACTAATTTGTTTCCTGTGGCTTTTTACTGATGTTTGCAAGCACGTTTGGCATTTTTTGCAATGACTTGATAAAATAGAACAGTGTGTACATGAAGTTGTGTTTTCTTTTGGGGAAAACTTCAGCTGAAACTGTTGTAATGAAAGATTTGGGTAGTAGTGGTATTAGCATTACAAACATGGTTAAATGTCACTTGAAGACCAACCCCGATCTGGTCAACATCCAACAAGCCAAAATGAAGAAAATCTCAAAAAACTTTGCCACGCAATTAATGAAGATCATTGTTGGACCATTCAGGAGATATCTGAGGTGACTGGTTTGTCTTAGAGCTTATGCCAATGAATTTTAACAGAATATTTGAAAATGAAAGGCATTTCCACAAAATGTGTGCCATGTTTGCTCACAGAGGATAAAAAAAAAACAGTCGTTTGAATGTGTCCCCCGATTTGAGGGAAGAACTTCAAAATGACCAACATTTTCCTTCCCAAGTTGTGACCGGGGGATGAGTCTTGTAATTCCAGTTATTTTTGGGTACCCCCCAGTGGTGTGGTGGGTACCCCCCCCCCCAGTGGTGTGGTGCTAAAAAAAGAAAAGAGGGAACGCAGTGCTGCCTGCTCTTGAGGAGAGGGACTTGCACCCCCAACCAGAAATTTCTTTTAATTTAACCAATTTCAGAGACGTTTTGAGGCCATATGGGATGAGTGTTTGGACATATACCGGCTAATTTTTCTTATCAGTGAATTGTTCAAGTAGAGAATTGTAGTAGTTTATAGATAGTGAGGGAGCACCGTTCCCCTCTCCCAAAAAGTAAGGGAATGCTATTTCTATGAGTTCCAACAGCACTACAGCACTGGTACCCCCTCGTATATTCATTGGCCAGAGCCTGTTTTGGGGGTAGTTGAATATATCCCATTAGGGCCAGATTTTTGTTCAAGCACAGATGAAAGCCAGGAGTTCGAATACTGATTTTCTGGGCAGGTAGGCCCTCCCCACTTGGGAGATTGGTACAACACACTCTTCCTACCTCTATTTTTATTCATTTGGCCTAGAATCAATTCTTTATTTTCGATCTGCACTGTTTACTTGCTGCTGTAGACGGTCTGAGTAATTGCAATGAAAAGCAACTAAAATTAAGATTAATTTACTTACTTAATTTTAATAAATATCTTTATAAACGAGCTTGTTGATCATCTGAATTTGGAAGATCATTTCTGACCAGACGGATGCAGATATGATGCTCTTGGCATTGCTCTGTATAGTCAAGGACAGAGGGATAAGGTTTCACCCTGTGACCAAGTCTTGCTCTTATGTCTTCGCAACAATAGTTGTGAGGACTAAAGAGAATCTTTGAAGAAGTTCCTGCCCCACACATTCATGTGTGGGGTTCCCCACATTAAACCGACCTTGTGTTACATCCTGTTCTTGTGGGGGTTCAGGCAAATAGGAACACAGAATCAGTCTTGTTTCACGTAGCATAACCTTAATTAAGATCATGTAAAAAGCAAAAAGCAAACCCAAATAGTTGGACAGCGAGTATTTACTTGGCTCAGCAATCTTTGCACATGGCTATGTTTTCTTTTTCTACAAGATCATGTAGCTCCATCTCTAGGGGGTTGGGGAGGGCATGCCAGCCGATAAACTTAGAATTAAAAATCTGATTTTTATCTGGTATCTGGTTTAAGAAACCGATAGAAATTGAACTGACCACCGCTCTGTCCACTTAGGCAGACTCCCACAAAGAGAAGATTCAATATTGACCACAGGTAATTTCAAACGTCTTTTAAAAGGTTCAGACTTTCATTGGAATCTCTTGTCTAATTTGTTTTGACCATATCATAACAATTGTTTGCTTTTTTTTTCTACTCAAATATCTCATTATTTTACATTATTAATAAACATATACCAAATATCGAACTGGTTTTCCTGTTTTAATTTTTGTATGACTCCGTAAATCAGTGATTCCCAAAATTTGCTCCCAGGGGTGCTGCAGGATAATCGATAATTGTACTAGTAAGTTAATAATAAAACTAAAACGTTTATTTAAATTAAGTATTCTTTAAGTTGTAGTACTTATCTTTGTACAAATGCTAAAGTTTTTATTAAAAATTAATAAGTATTGTGAAAGTGATGATACAACACAAACTAGAGGCAGCAACACATGAATTATTTGACTTTGTACGCCATAAAAAATCCTTATACACTTGATTCTAAAAAATTTGGGAACCACTGTCCTAAATGCTTTCAGTTTCCTTCATTATTAATCACCACTACTCACAACACTGGTTTATTGTAGGATTTAGGTTATTCATGTGTTCTGACATTTATATGTATCTATGTATCTATCAATGTATCTGGACTTTGCCCAGCCCTAACTGTTCATAGTAGAAATTTGAAATTTTGCACACACACTCCCCTCAATGAGTAGGGAAAAAGCGTTTTTTTAGTTTTTTGAAAATTTCCCCCCATAATAGGTTTTTAGATGGGGGTTCAATAAGCAATGTAATTTTATGCCAAATTAGTCACTACTTTGTGCCCGCATGTTTTCTGAAAATGCAGACCTTTTTTTAGTGATCACAGCCCAACAAAAGGCGAGAGAAGTAACTTATTCAGTGATCACGCCCTTTTCCAACTTTTTAATTGATCACCCCCAATACAGGATATATGACTGGCAGTCATAATTTCCCTTGGAATGCTAGTTTATTTTTATTATTAGATGAAGTATTGTAACGCATTATATTAATTTTGACTACTATTTACCTTCATCATAATTACTTCTGCCAATGAAGTTGTGGAGGTATATGTATTTGGTCGCGTCTTTCTGTCTTTCTGTCTTACCATCTTTCCATCTTTCCATCTGTCTGCCCACAAGATATCTGCAAAAGTACTCAATGGATTCCAATGTAATTTGGTGGAAGGGTGGGCAATAGGGTAAGGAGGAAGTCGTTGAGGTTTGGGGCAGATCCAGGAATTCTTTTCTGAATGAGAGATATTTTTCCGTTTTTTTCCATACATTCAGGTATACGCCCATGTCTGTCTACACGATATCGCCAAAAGTTCTCAATGAATTCTGATGATATTCTATGGACAATAGGCTACGGAAGAAGTGACTAAATCTTTGGGTGGATCCATGCACAATTACCCTTAGGACATAGTATTGCCAAAATTTCATGTCTGTCCACACGATATCTCCGAAAGTTCTCAATGAATTTCAATGAAATTATATGGAAGGGTTGGCAATGGGCTATTAAAGAAGTGATTAAGTTTGGGGCGGATCAATGCACTATTATTTCCCCTGACAATGGCATTGGCAGAGGTATGCACTGTCTGAATGCTTTCGAGTCTTTGTTGTTTTTATCACAACTCAACTCAGGCCGTCACTCTACCGCAGCGAGCAAACAGTGTGAGTCGGAAGTAAAGAGTAGTCAAAATTAATATAATTGTTTACAATACTTCATCTAATAATAATAAAAAATAATAAAATAATTGCTTTAAAAATAGTAGTCAAAATGGCACCGATATTCGTAGTAAAGGCTAGGTTTAAAAGGTAAGATTTAGCTAGCCATGAAGCTACTATGGCTGAGTGGTCAAAGCCGCTTGGCATAAACCAGGCTTCCCTCTAGCAAGAGGGACATGAGTTTGAATCTCACCATGAGCTTACTCTTTTTTTATGCATATGTGGTTCCAAATCCTATAAATTTTCCAAAACATCAATTTTTAAATCAAAATAATTGAAAACTATTTGGCCCTGTGGTATCGTATATATTTTACTTAACCTTCCCCTGGGTCCATTGAGTATGCATGCCAGATTTGGCTGGGTGAATCAGAATTTTAGTATTATATAGAAATAAGATGGAAATCAGATCATTATTATCGAGGTGAGAGCCAATGCAAAACCCACATCTTTTTTGTGAAAGGGAAAATCACATGAGAATTTTGAACACATATACAGAATATTTCGAGCCTATTGGAACTGTTTTAGGCACTGCACTGGGTAAAGTCAAAAGTTAAAAAAAGATGTGGTTCAACTGAAAATCGACCATTGTAAAATGTATATTATATTAAGAAGTACATTTTAATACTTCCAGAAGTTATCACAGATTTGGCAAAATGTCCATGTGCATAGAGAGTAAAACACAAAAATTATTTCTAAAAAGTGTTGATAGCAGAGGCATTGCTGGAGATTTGGAGGCCTGACTGGCTTTGGCCCCTTGTGTGCCTCACCCCCTCCAACATTTAGTCCAGTGTTCCCAACCTGGCAGTCACAGACCCCTAAGGGTGCACAAAGGTATTACTGGGGGGTTTCTGGTCAGACCTTTGAAAAAGTCTTAGGTCCATGAGCTTGTTGGGTAGACAGACCTTCCAAAGCCTGGGATTCATATGAAAATTCATTCGAATGAACAGGGTCCTTGGTAATGAAATGGTTGGGAACCACTGATTTAGTGAGATTTGATGAAACCTGCCACGCTTACAAGGCTAATAGCGGATATAAAATGAAAATTTGGTTGATGGAGGAATACAAGTATCCCCAGTTTTAAGGTTTGCTTTGTGCCACTTCACTTTTGCAAAAGACCTCAAGCTGCCATAGCTTTGAACTGTGTCTGTGAGCATCTGTACTTTATTGTGATTTATTTTGTACATCCACAGCAAGATGTGTCCTTAGGTATCAGAAATGCTAAAGAGAGCTTGTAAGGGTATTATGCTTAGCATAACACTGGTAGTCATAGCAGAAGGTTATATTTTGCTTCTGGGAACGCTCAAATTTTCTCAATTTGTCCAAAAGATAGTGGAATATTTCTGTTGTAAAATGTTTGATGGAGTCTCTGCATTGCCAAATTTAGACTTGATGGCGCCTTAAGATATATAAATCTTGGAGGTTTAAAAAAAGGTTTTAAAAAAACTGGAAAGATATATGCCTTTTAAATTTTGTAGGCCCCTTAATTAAAAACCGTCAACCTAAACTGTCACCAAAACTGTCCACATAGGTTTCTTCAGTTTTCAAGTTATTCTGATGTGACATGCATACAGGCTGCACCAATCAAACTAGAGAGATAAACATTTAAACATTTGCTCCTTATTATGTTTAAAAAAAACTTTTCTTTTTTTAAAAGATTTCCCCCAGTTTTTAGTCAATTTACAATGTAAGTTTATGCTAAATTGGTCCTTTAGTTTGGGTCTGGCAGCATTTACGTTTAATGTTCACCACCCAAAAAAGGTGTGAGAAGTAATTTATTCCAATTTTTTAATTGATTGCCCCCAACAAGACACGCTGCTAAAAGACGTCGATCACGGTTTCTATTGAGTGTCTAACCAGACCGTATTTATCTCATGTCTAAATCCGGCATTGAGTATCGGAATGTGTCTTTATCTTCGCTCTGACAAGACCATTTTGTCCAAGAAGCAACGAAGCAATCTAGAATTTGACAGTTTCGAGTGGGAAAAGATAGTCATTAAATAAAACTTGTGGTATGCATTGAATAAAGAAAAAGAATAGATTTTTAATGACAATGTCAGTTGATGTTGTTTCCAGCATGGAATTTGAAAGGGTCTTAACTGCAGGTCATTTGGAAGCATTCTGTAAGTACCAAGTTTGGTAAATTTGCTGACTTTTATGCCACCATTTCGTTTATTGGAAGGGATGAAGTGAGAAAAGAAAGGGAGGTGAAAGAGAAATGCAAAGAGAATGACTGGAGAAAAAGGAGAGAAGAGGGGAACACAAGTAAAAAACATGAACACAAAGACATTAACGTGGGAGAACATAGACGTTAACGGGGGAGAAAAGAAAGATTTTAACGAGAGGAATGTTTTGTTTATTCATGTAGACTTTTTGTGGAGCATAGGGCCGCAACCATTCTGCAGGTTTTTATGGGCTAGAGTTATTAGCCCAATGCCTGACCCCCCTCCTTTACCTGGGGTTGGGTCCAGCTATGGCGATTACCAAGCTGTAAGCTTTTTTCTCTGTCAGAGTTACTTTCTTCTTAGATGGACTGCCTTACAGGGCTAAATGGCTCCAACTGCCCTGTTATTTACTCATACCTGAGAGTAGAAGTGGACACATGCCTTTCCCAAGGGCATTAGTGCAAAGTGAATGTAAGCAGCATCGGCAGAAACTCGAACACGTCTGCCAATTTAATTTTCCGAGCCGGTAACCGTTATGCCAGTCTGCACCTCCTCTCATGAATATGTTTCATTACAAAAGATCCGCAACGATTTCTAAAAGTTAGGTTGGTGCAAAAATAATTTCGGTTTTTGTTATTTTAAACTTTGATGCTTATTTTGGAATAAACTATTATTTAACTATGTTCATGGAATATACCATTTTAAAGCGTGGATTTCGCTCTATTTATTTAAGCTCAACGTTTTCTTTTCACTATTTATTCTGGTTTATTTGAGGCTGTCAAATCAAAGATGGAAAAAAGGCAAATTCGAGTAATTTTGTTGTAGGAGTTCAAAATGGGACGTAAAGTAGCGGAAACTGCTCGGAATATCAACCAAGTATTTGTCCAGGAGACCGTCAACGAACGTACAGCTCACACATTGGTTCCAAAATTTTCGAAACGGAGACGAAAGCATTGGAGATGAGTGGAGGGGTCGTGGACGTCCTTCTGTGATTGACGACATCCAATTGAGTGCCATTATTGAGGCGGACCCACGCAAAACAACTCGAGAGGTTGCAGAGGAAATAACGTTGACCATTCAACAGTTGTCCGACATTTGCACCAAATTGAAAAAGCAACAAAGCTCGACAAATTGGTGCCGCACGTGTTGAACGAAAATAAAGAAAATGCCGTTACAAAGTCTGCTCTGACTTCTTTTGCGCAACAAAAAAAACATTTTTTGATAGCACTGTGACCAAGTGGCGAAAAATGGATTCTGTACAACAATCGACGGCTGGACAGAGGTGAACCACCAAAACATTTCCCCAAACCAAAGCTGCATCAAAACAAAATCACGGTCACTGTTTGGTGGTCGGCAAGTGGAATCATCCACTATAACTTCTTGAATCCTGGCGATACCATCACAGAATAGAAGTATTGCCACTAAATTGACAAAATGCACAAACTGCAACGTTTACGTCCAATATTGGTCAATCGAAAAGGACCAATTCTTCTCCATGACAACGCCCAACCGCATGTCGCGCGAATGTCCCTGCAGAGATTGAACGAACTAGGCTACGAAACTCTACCTCACCCAGCCGACTACCACCTTTTCAAGCATTTCGACCACTTCTTGCAAGGGAAGGTCTTCAACAACCAAGCAGCAGCTCAAAACGCCCTCGAAGAATTCATTGGTTCCAGAACCCCAGAATTCTATGCTTCCGGAATAAATGGATTTGTTTCTAGTTGGCAAAAATGTGTAGATTCTGAAGGTTCGTATTTCGATTAATAACTTTTATTCTAAGCTGAGATACACTGCTTTAAAGTTGATGGTGAAAGACCGCAATTATTTTTGCACCAACCAAATAGTATTTTTTCATCAAATTACTTGAGAGTAAATTTTTAAAATCTTCAAAAGTCTATTGGTGGTCTCCCATTACACGTTTGCCCAGGCTGTCTCGTTGGTCATATTGAGATTGACAATTGCTACTTCACGGTATAAAATCCAAGTTTATTCAACCGGGAAATAATAGGTTATTTGGAAGATAATGTTGGTCTTGTGGTGCCATATATATCATGTTATAATGGAGTCAATATTGCTCTTTTTTTTTAGTATAAGCAGAATTTCCTGCAAGACTGTCAATTTAGAATGATATGCGATGTATCTCTATGAAACTGTGCCTAGAATTGAGTTACCTATTGGAAAGAGACAAGCTCATCCATCTCATTAAAAATGTAAATGAAATTACTGCGAAATACTAAATGTCTATTGTCTGTTCTATGGTACTGCCAGACAGGACCACGGTTACCAACTTGTTTTGATTATTTGGAAAAGATAATCTAAAAATATCTAAATTCACCAAAAATGATCTGAATTATAATCTAAAAATATACTCCTTTTATTTAAAATCAAACTACACAATTTCTTGAACACATATACAGTCTGTTTGGGACCTATTGGAACCGTCTTATACACTGGGTAAAATCAAACGTTTGTGAAAAATGTGGTTCAACTGAAAATCGTCCATTATGAAATAATATAATAGATTTCGGGGGACAAAATTTATTACCGTTCTAATGTAATTAAATCTAAAAACATAACCATCGCAAGGGAAAAGCTAAGGTTGCTATATGTGAACATTCAAAAAATGAGGACGTCCCCGAAAACATCCTACCCCTGCCCTACACACACTTTGGCGCTATATAACCTTGAACCAGCCGTGATAAATCATTTTTAAGGCTTCTGTGAAAAACGTGACATTTAAAAGGGAAATAACTATTTTAAAAAACTTTGAAGTTGCCGCCCTTAAATTTACAGTCGGCTGATTGGCTGATACGCCTAACTGTATTCTCAGCTCAGCGTATCAGCCAATCAGCTGGCTGTAAATTTAAGCGAGGCAACGCCAAAGTTTCATTTAATGTGTTATTTCACTTTTAAATGTTGCGTTTTTTCACATACACCATGTATTTCTTGTCCGTCCACCATTGTTCCAGAACTAGATCAGATTAGACATTTGATCGCATTATCAAATGTCAAATGTTTCTCTCTCTTTCAATGTATATATTTGAGTTTTTTAATGTTTTGTTTGATATCTCTGACCCCCGCTTGTTCTCTAATATAATGTGATGTGTTGTGATCTTTCCATGTGATGTTGAGAGCGAGAAATTACCAGAATTTGCTCTCGATATGCCATTAAATGTTGTCATTTCCAAAGAATGAAGTCAATCCATGAACTGCAGATTCACATTGGAAATATAAAATAAACAAAAGACATACAAAATAAGTAGAAATCGATTAGTGTCAATTAATGTAATAAGAAATCAACTTCGGTCGACAGAGATATTTTTCTGCCTTTTTTTCATTGGCAATGTGGTGGATAATTAATTAGTTGGTGGCTAATTAGGGAAAAACGTTTACGAGTTTTGTAATATCGATAATTAGCTAATCAATAAAATCTATCACACTTGTGGTCGGGTGAATGCCATTAAAGCAATCAAAATCTGTTAAGAAGAAGAGGAAAGAAAAATATTTCACACTCTAAAATAAATTCCAGTCCCTTTTAGTCGAAATTCATTTGTCTATAGACACGTAAGCATATCTACATGCATAAATATAATTGGAAGACTTACAACATATGTTTCCTTGCCATTGTAGTAAGGAGGAGATCCGCACAATTGTATACACATATGTTCATAACCACAAAATCACCATATAT
>VCCN01005997.1:6185726-6195868 GCA_006491835.1 Architeuthis dux | reverse complement strand
CCCCCCCCCCTCAAGCAAAGGATTAGTTTGAAACGGGTACAGCAAATTTGTGAAAAAATAGATTTTTTATATATTAAGTTCATAACTATAAAAATAATAACACTTCTTAAGAGAATTCTCAAAATAAATTCTTACTTTTTCCTGAGGGCTCTCAACCCCTCTTAAAATTGCTCACGCCCCCTGGGGGTGGGATGGGTCAGCGTGATCACTGGTTAAGAACCACTGAACTACATACATAAATAAATATTATTGCGTACATGTATTTGTTAATATTTATATAATTTGTTTGTAACTAAATATTTAGCAGTAGCAGCAGGGCGTGACGTCAGCCGAAGCTAGAGACTTACGGTAGTTTCGTATTTCAATAGGATAACTCATTTCGATCCCAAATGTAAATGGGTCTCTACAATATCCCCCCCCCCCTAGATATATGGTAAATATCTTGAAAGAAAAACAGGAAGGATCCATGTTTTAGAAATAGGTATAGAGATGTAAAGAGAGAAGAAAACAACTAATAATCACTGATACAACATTTCATGAGAAACAATCAATTTTACAAACATAAGAAATTTTAGCAAAAGTTTGCTGGAAAGTTAAATTGGTTCACGAAAAATAAAATGTTCGGTTGTTTGAAAATACATATAAAATTCTGGAAGGGAAATTAAAAATGTTTTTGAAAGTTCCATGTGTAAAAAAATGTCTTGTAAAAATGCTTAATGTTCCGTGAACAAAGTCTGTTCGTGTAAAAACTTTCGAAGTTGCTTTTTTGTAGTAATGCGTTTAGCATAAGAAATGAGGAAAAATCTTACCGTGTTCATGCGTTTGACATGGTATGAAAGCTGGATAAACATTTCTTTTTCGGGAACAAAGAAATGTGTCCGCTGGGTTCGTAAATGAATTTTCTTTACGTAGAAACATCGAGGAATCTGTGGAAGTTTGTTGAGATTCGTAGCCGTAGAATATTGCTGAATCTCTTTAAAGCATCACGGAATTTTTCTGTGATCTTTATGCGTTGGATCGCATAAATCCAGATGCACAGATTTTATGTTGCAGTGTCCGAAATTGTGTCACCATTGGAAAATTGTTGGTTCTGTTTACGTGTTCAATTTAGGAGAAATCACCACATGGTTTTTAGTATAAAGTTTAGAATGTTTGCGTGTTCAAATCAAGTTCGAAGGTCACATCAGTTAGTAATAAGAATCCTTTGGAAGGATTGAATGAATTAAAAACCACAGTCACAGATCCGGGTGCTTAGGATGGAAGTAATGAATTAAATCCATTACGGAAGAATTCATGTCGCTGATTGGCTGGCAGGTCATGGAGATGTTTAGAGAAGAAGGTGGCCGGCCATCTTTGTTTTGGGTTGTGCCCGGCAAATTCAAACAAAAGGAACACAGTTCATATAAACACGAAGAGAACAAAGGCATACATTTATAGATTTACAAATAAAAGATTTGTTTAAAGAAAAGAAATAAAGATAATAAACATATACATATGTTTGTCTGAAAAGGGAAGAGACATGCACTTTAGGAAAAGTGAGAATCGATACTATTCTCGTAGAAGATGAAAGATAAAGAAGAGAATAGTTTACGGCAAGGAAAAATAGTTATTTGTACTAAGGAAATTATACGAATAGATGGTAGCCGAGAAGTGCGCTATTTAGAAGGAAACTAAAGAACATGGGATTTTTTCGAAAGTGAGAGTTTATCGAAGTGAGTTACTTTAATGGCGGAGCTGTACTGAAAAGGCTTTGTTAGCTTGAAATGTTTATCAAAGCAATATCATCTTAACAGGGGATTCAGGCTTAAAAGTAAGGTTTTCGGTTGAGGCGAGAAAAGCAGACAAGTTTGAGATCGCCGGGTAGAAAATTAGTTTGTGCTCGGCGTCTGTAACTAAGACAAAGGGATTCGCTTCGTGGTGCGTCATTTTGTGGTCTACAGTAAGGAAGAAGATCTTCTATCAGAAAGAATATTTTAAGGCATTCCGCCTCTAATCTGATATGTAGAAACTATAGAGGTGATCTCTGGTCATCTAATCTCCTGGGCCTATATTTGAGGCATTTATTTCTAATCTGGGCAAAAAGAAATGAAGAAGGAGTAGACAAAAGAGAATAATTACCGGTTTAAGAAACCAGGGCGGCATGCTAAGAAATGAGCCAAGGCGAAAAGATAATAAAGAGATTACGTGCGTGAATGATCCACGGACTTGGCAGCATAAAGTGGTGAACGACAGTGTGTCGCTCTATTTATAGCAGCTTTTAGCAGGAGCAGCAGGGCGTGACGTCAACCGAGACTAGAGGTTTACGGTAGTTTCGTATTTCAATAGGTTAACTTATTTCGATCAGTATACAAAATGAAAGTGGGTGCTTACAAATAAAAACGTGTATGTCATTTTGTTTATGTCTTGCGGTGCTCAAACATCTTAAGTTTATCGTATGCGGTTCTTACATTAAGCAAGTTTGGCCACCCCTGGTTTATAGAATGTCAGCCAGCAAAGGCAGAAAGAAAAACGGTCAGTGTTGCTGGTTTGAGAAGACAGTAACAAAAAGACCGTACGGTCTAGAAGGAATTAACTGTTGGTAAAGGGTTGGTACGATCGATGCAGATCAATGGAAAAAAAAAAAAGAAGCTTAATGGACAGGGTGAAAAGGAGATTTCATACAGGACTATAAAAAGTGTCATCAGGAAAAAGGAGTTTTTTTGTGTATAATGACAGCAAGTTGGTAAACGCAGTGGCCCAGAAAAAGAGGAAACCTTTATAATGTGAAGGAGAAAAAACAAGCCTGACTGCGGCAGGGTCAAACTCCACTCCAACTTCTATTCTGACTGAAGATGATCACTGCAACTTTTGTATTATATGTATAGAAAATAGAAAATTATTTTTAAATATATATTTTTAGTGTAAATGTATTTATTAGCCCTTGCGTATTTGTAAGACTTGTCAATTTGGCTGAGTCGTTAAGAGAACCGTCTACCGATTCGCTTGGTCGTAATTTCAAATCATGGTAGGGAAATGTTAATTTTATATATCGGTTTGGTTTAACGGGGCAGAAAAGAAGTTTACTCTCCTAAATTAGGTGAGGATTGTTCTTGTTCTTGTTATGGTAGAAAAACTGAGTCAACTGGAGTTTGACAAAAAAAGAATCATTGGAGAGGGCGATATGCAGTTATGAAAGGCGTATTTGTATATATACTGGCCTCCCCCACCATCCGAAAGTTGAACCTTCCTATGAAAACCTTTCGTAAAGCGGAGAAGCGATTACCATTAACATACATGATAAAATATTTTGAGCGTTCCCATAAAAATGGTGACGATGTTAAGTTAGGCTGAATCGTCAGAGATTGGGGTGGTGGAAGGTACAAGAGACTGAGGTGTAGGAGAGGAATTAAGAGAGTGTGCGCTGCCACTACAACAGCTGGCTGCAAACAAAGCGCTGGACGTTAAGAAGAGACGGGAGCCGATATGAACAGAATGATATATAAATAAATACAGATAACTAGCTAGATATGAAGAGACTGAAATAGATAGATAGATAGAAATATAGATATGAACAGACTAAGATAGATAGATAGATAGATAGATAGATAGATAGATAGATAGATATGAACTAATTATATGCTTCATTTCTTTAGTTCAGACTTCTTTTGCAGGCGTTGAGTAAAAATGTACATTGTCTTCAGAACTCGTGCTCTTAAATTCAATTCATTTCCTTTTCCCAAATCTAATTTTGGAACCTAATTTCATCAGCCACAAAAAAAGAAGAAAAAGTCTAGTCTCCAGTGAAAATGTCTCATCTTGTTAGAACGAAATAGTGTAACACTATTACAGCTGCTGCCACGACGTGACCATTATGAGCTTTGTTCCAGGTTCGCGATGACACAGAGGAATGCATTCTGTATTAGAAACTGTCAGAAAAACTGCCAACATGGGTTTCTTCAGTTTTTAGGCTGGCTGGCTATCTACGTATGTGTCGCCATACACACCGCAGCAGTGGAGCTAGAGGGCTGTCAATTTAAACATTTACTACTTATTATGTCTATAACAAATTTTTTTTGTTTTTTTGAAATTCCACCCCAAGATAGATTTTTAGCAGGGCTCCAATTTACAACGTAATTTTGTGCTAAATTGGTCCCTTAGTTTGCGTTGACGCTTGTTTTGTTTTTTTTAAATTCGGACTTTTTAGTGATCCTACAAAAGTCGGGAGAAGTAACTTATTCATTGATCACCCCTTTTCCCAATTGTTTAATTCATCACCCCCAACACGGCCTGCTGTCAAAAGACGTGACAGTTTCTATTCGGTGACTAACCACCTGTTTTATTTCGCTTTTTACATTGCAAAGGAGCTGAGCCAAAAACCAGTGAAGAAAGAAATAGTTAAATGTGCAATGCCTGATCGCATCCTGATTCTCCTTTGATAATGTATCATGTACTAAACTGATCATGAGAGTAAACCCAATAACAGAAAAGAAAAGGAAAAAACCCCGCAATGGAGCCCCTATAACGGCTGGATGCCAACATCTTACGACAGCTCCTGCAGTCAAGGCGATGCCACGCTTATCGATTCCTTTGGGCTACATCAGCGAGGCCGAGAGGGGGATTTTGTCGACTGGGCATCGCAGGATCTCCACACACTTCGCTCAGGCTTGCGCCCTGGAGAGATCACCTCAATGTTGGTGTTCACTGCATTAGAAACAACATGCGAAGCAGCAGTTACGAAGATGGTGATCATTTTGGTAAAGATGCTGTTGAGTAGGCGTATTGGCCTGTAGTTGCTTAGATCTTTCGGCTTCCCCTTTTCATATAATAACATTATGATTGCAGTGTTCTAATCTTCACTTTACTCTGTTTGAGGCATAAGTTGAATAAATGGGCTAGTTTCCTAGTGATGACTTTACCTGCTTTTTGAGTAGGTCGATGGTGATGGTATCTGGTCCTGGTGCCTTTCCTTATTTTGATTGTTTGATGACTTGCTTCACCTCCCACGGAGTAACTTCTGGGAACTCTTTGAACTGGTTACTCATGACTTCTGTATCTTATTCGTTGTTCTGCGTCCTTTGTTTGGGGGAGTAGAGGTATCTGTAGAATCTTTGGGCGCGTTCGACAATTAGGTCCCTATCCGTTGTTATGTCCCCATTTTCTTCGAGCACACTAGTTATTTGCATGATTCCTGGACTGAGAGTTTTGTTGATAGTTTTGAAACCCCTACCTTTTTCGAGAATCTTTTCGATGACTGCTGTCGTGTATCTTCTTTTATCTTCTCTTCGTTTCTTTTGGGTGGTTTTCTTTAGTTCAGTTGCTCAAATCCTTTCCCTTGTTGTTGTCGGTTGCTTGAGATTTCTGCGTTTTCCCATGATACTATTGGTTTCTTCTATGATTGTTCTGATGGTTTGTTTGCTATTTGGCTTAACCATATTTGCGGCTTCAATTAGAGAGGTTGTTATTTTGTTGTTGAGCTCGTTGATTTTCTCTTCTGGTTCGGTGCAAGAAGTTCATATCTTTTTTTCAGTTCAAGCTTAAAGGATCGTGCGTTCTTTTTTGGTGTTAATTTGAATTTTACATCTTATCATTCTGCGGTCGCTTCCTACATTGACTTGATTTAGGACATGAACATCTTTGACGGTGTCGCTCTTGTCTCCTTCGTTTTTGGTTTCGTGATTGGGGCTCCACCAAGTCCATTTTCTATTGGGTTTCTTCTTGAAGAAGGTGTTGATGATTTCGAACCCGTTCGCCGTTGCAATCTTCACCTCTTTCATTCCGTATTTTGTATCCGAAGTTGCCGACGTAACTCTCATTACCTTGTCCTACATGAGCGTTGAAGACTCCCATACTGATGTTAAAGTATCTGTTGGTATCTTGGAGTATGGGGTCGTCGTAGAAGTTGTCTAACTTCTCCTTAGTTGACTGTGAAGTGGGAGCGTAGACTTGAATGATGGAATAGTAATACCAAAATTAAATTGAGTCGCTACACACACAACGGTTTTATACCAAACGTATAAATAACGACTTTCTTTTTGTTGTTAACATTTATTTCAGCTCGATTTCGCAAGGAAAGACATTATTTCACTTAATTGAAATTCATTTTAAAGTCATTTGATGATATTGTTTAAATGTCAGTACCAGACGCAAAGAATCTATTTCAAGGATTTGCGTAGACGTTTTTTTCGAGGGTCGTGATGTCAGACAAACTTAATTCGTTCGTTTCTTTTCTTTACTTTCACTCGAGTGTTTAGATGCGTTAACTCTTAAATTCATAAACTGGGGCGTGATGTCAGACAAACTTAATTCGTTCGTTTCTTTTCTTTCACTCGAGTGTTTAGATGCGTTAACTCTTAAATTCATAAACTGGGTCGTGATGTCAGACAAACTTAATTCGTTCGTTTCTTTTCTTTCACTCGTGTCTAGATGTGTTAACTCTTAAATTCATAAACTGCTTGAACCGCTCGTAAACACAGTAGAACTCTTCAACGAATAGAATTTCTTGAAAAATTGAATTAAAAAAATACCTTAAGATGCAAGTTAGTTATTCCCCTTGGTTAACATTTAAATGTATATGAATTTAAGAGTTAATTAAGTTTTCTCATTGACCTTTGCTCTATCGATTGAATTTCAATTTCATTTCTCTCCAAGGGTTGCGCCGGCCATAATTATCTGAACATCCATTTAACCTCTTTTTAGGAAAATTCCTTTTATTGACCTGAACAGTGTTCTTTCTATTTTCAATTTTCCTTTTTATTTTAGTTCGAATTTTTAGACGCATTATCATCTCTAACATCGATTGCTGTCACTGACTGACACACTGAAATGTTAGTTACATCCCTTGCTCAGTGTTTCCAATTTTGATGTTGCCGAGTTACGTTCCTGTCTAAGTGTTGCCAACTTTGTGTTTTTCATCTAAATCTAGATGGTAGAAATTGCTATTTAGATGATTTTTAATAAAGTAAGTAATAATGTAATTTAATTCATAGTAATAAAATAAGAATTGTTATTAATAAATTAAGTAATATTTTAATAAAATAAAAGTTGAAGATTAAATTTATTAATAGTATGCAATATATTTCTAAGATTTTAGTTACGTATATATCTGGAGAATGTAGGTGTTTCTGGGTGTTTTAAGATGTTTTTAGCTCAATTTTAGATATAAACTTGAAAATAAAGTTGGCAACGCTGCCCTTGCTAGATCTTCACACAAGAACTAGCGTATCTATGGTCTGACTTTCAGGCTTGTCTTTTCTTTCACTTGAGCATCGTCTCCGATGCGTTAATTAAGTTTTTCATTGGCCTTCGATCTATCGATTTAATTTCAATCCCCCACCACCACCAAGAGTTGCACCGATGATAATTATCTGAACATCACTTGATCATTTTTTAAAGATTCGTTTGATTGGCCTGAACAGTGGACTTTCTCTTTTGTTTTTATTATCTCTTTTTGTTCTTTGCGTTTGGGCTTTTTCTATGGCGCTCTCGTAGTTAAGCGTCGCAATCTATCACTATTGTTGTGAAGGCACTCGGTCATTTACAACAAAATACTAAGCTGATATTTCACCTATTTGAGTGTTTCTTCCTTTCTTTTGTTTGTCTTCTTCCCCCTACTTCCTTCTCCCTTACATTTCTTCCGTCTTGCTTCCTTCTTTCTTTTCTTCTTTTTTCTTTCTCTCTTTTTTATGGTGGTATTTACAATTTACAATGTAAGTTTATGCTAAATTGGTTCCTTAGTTTTTGTCCGGCCGCATTCACGAAAAATTGAAAATTCCAGACTTTGTAGTGATCCAACAAAAGGCGAGAGAAATAACTTATTCATTGATCACCCCTTTTTTTCCCCAATTTTTTTTATTGCTGATGTATGTAACTCTCTGCACCAAAAATGCCATGCATCTCAAAGTTAATTGAGAAAAAGAAACTGCAGGCAGCGCATTTATTTTTTAATTTTTTATTTTTATTCGTCTTCATTCTCTCTTCCCCCTTTCCATTTGTTCTCCCTTTCCTTCACACTCCTCACTTCTTTTCTTCTTCTTCATATAATTTTCTTTTCCTTTTTCCTTCCTTCTTCAACTTCAGTTGCGTTTTTTTTAAACTCGTTCTTTCCGCAGAATTATTTCCATTTACTTTTTCAATCCGTCTGGAATTTATTTAAAACATTGTGACTGCAAATTAGATATCCTGATTCGGTTAAATGTTCACTTTTAAAATAACATTGTTAGAAACCGTCAACCAAAACTGTTAACATCAACATAGGCTTCGGACCATGTTTACAACAGGCACCCCAGAATTGATCGATTTGAAACGGACGCATTTTGAGTCTTCACCGATCCGTTTCGGACCATATTTACAACAGGCACCCCAGAATTGATCGATTTGAAACGGACGCATTTTGAGTCTTCACCGAATGAAGTCACCTCGTACATCAGCAGTCTTACAAACATAAACAAATACGATTTGTTTAATCTATTTTTAATTTTAATTTATTTTTTATTATTCGATGAAGTATTGTAACACAGTATTTTTATTATTAATTTTGACAAGTTTTACATTCATCTTAATTTTTAGTTGCTTTTTATCACAACTTTGACTACCACTGTAATTCTACGGCAACCAGTATTTATTTCTGATCGCGTTGTTTACTCGTTGCTAGACTAGTCAGAATTAATAATAAAAATACGATTTGGTTTTACGAAGATTCATCACGATAAAATAAAATGCTGTTGGTTTGTTTGTTCTTTGGCTTAAGCATATTTGCAGCTTCAATTAGCTGTTACATATTTTACCCCACCAACAATTGTTTTAAAAATTTAAATTGTATCCATAGCACCTTAAGTTACTTACCCCTGGAAAACATTTATTTTTATTGTTTTACAAGGTTTTTTTTAACTAACAAATTATTTACTTTTGTTCAGGGTAGGAAAGAAGTCAATAATTACCTTTTTCCTATGAGGTTTTTTCCTACAATAAGACGAGCTGACGTCTTGTTTGTTGGTGAAATATTTGTTTAAAAGAAAACTTTCCATGAATAGTTTCTCTCCAAAGCGAATAAGAAAAGAAAATCGTCTCCATCAGATAATGTTTTTAAAAAACTTAAGAAGATTTGAAAACAGGTGTCAAACGTTGCAGAGTTTATAGAATAATATATTAAAAGATAATTTTGAAGTATGGAAATGTTAAAATGAAATGACTATTCAATATATATTGAGTATTATTTTTTAATATTCAAAGAAAAGCCTTTGTGTTGAATATATAAACAGACGATGTATTTAAGTATATTTTTTCGTAAGATTATTTAAGTTAAAATGATAAAGGCTGGGTGATTTTGGAAATTTATAAACTTTACATCAACAAATTCTTCGATCAATCCAAATTCTTAATAAATCTTCGTAAAACCAAAACCAATTAAGATGAAGGTAAAAACTAGTCAAAATTAATAATAAAAATATTGTGTTAAAATACTTCATTCAATAATAAAAATAGATTAAAATTAAAAATAAATTAAACAAATCGTATTTGTTTATGTTTGTAAGACTCTTGACGTCCGAGGTATCGTTACCGGTGAAGAGTCAAAATGCGTCCTTTTCAATTCAATCAATTATGGGGTGCCTGTCGTAAATATGATCCTATGTTTCTTCAGTTTGCAAGTGGCCGCACCAATGGAACTAGACGGGTGATAATTTAAACATTTACTCAGATTGTTTTTTAAAAAATTACCCGCTAAATAGGTTTTTAGTCGGGGGTGTGTTCAATTTGCAATGTTAGTTTATGATAAATCGGTCCCTTAGCTTGTGCCCATCTGTGTTCAGGTTTTTTTGTTTTTTTAAATCAGACTTTTTTAGCGATCCCGGCAAACAAAAACCGAGAGAAATAATTTATTCATTGATCGCTCCTTTTTCCAATGTTTTAATTGATCACCCCCAAACACGACAATGCTGTTGAAAGACATTGGTCACGAGACGGTTTCTATTGAGTGACTAACCAGACCTGTAACATACTTTTAACCTTTGAAACAAACTTCCAAATTAAACTGAATTAGCGCTAATGCGTATAAATTTTATTTTATTCATTTAATCTGTCCTCACAAACACCTGTGCAAGCTTTTTGCATATGTTATCTATGACTAATTTAAGAAGAGTTTAACCCTAACCCAACAACACTTTAAT
>VCCN01005997.1:5885634-5896338 GCA_006491835.1 Architeuthis dux | reverse complement strand
AGACCTTTTTCTTCGTTGACCCGGCTGTCCTTACACATATGCCTGTTAACTGAGATTATGTTGTTGCTTTTCTGAAAAAATGTGATTGTTTTTTTAAATGGGAATTTTTTAAATGGCAAATTCACCTGTTGTACAATTGGAACTGGGTAAATTTCAAAATATCACTGTCCTGGTCACAAAAGCAAAGTTTGAAGGGAATGTTCAATACTGTTTACACATAAGCAATTAGGAAATAACACTAATTGCCCAGGAACAAAAAGTGTAATGTATGTCTGGATTTGATAAACAGATTTCCCACCTCTAAAGTCATCATCTTCAGTGAGTAAAGTTTGACCTTGCAGTAGCCAGGCTTGTTTATAAAGTTAACTTTGCCAGATAAATCCTGTTTGTGATGCAACCCAACGAGGACTACTTCCTTATCGTAAGCGCTTTACATCTGTTTCGGAACATCTGCAAGAGGGGGGTACATATAAAAAGATAATTTGTTACATAGTCGCCCAGGGTTCGTTCGTATATATTCACTTATCAGTAAGATGCATTTTTATGCGACCTTGGAAAAACTCTATGTAAAATAGTCAGTAATTGATTATAAAAACCATGATATAGAAACAAAAGTACAAACACGCTCGGGTGCAGCTGCTCCTTCTACTTCCTTGCGTATTTGCAACATAATTCTTTGTAGATATGTAAGACGTGTCAGTTCTGTACAGTCGATAAGAGAGCCGCCTACCGATCACTTGGTCGTGATTTCAAATCACGGTAGGGAAATGTTAGTTTTATATATCGATTTGGTTTAACGTGACGGGACAGACAAACAGTGAAGAGTTTAGTCCCCTAAATTAAGTGAGGATTGTTCTTGTTGTTATGGTGAAAAAGAAATCCAATTCCAGCCTCCGACTTAGACTGGAGTTTGTCAATAAAAATATTGATTATTAATGTTCAAGTTGGCTGTTTTCTTTTGTTAATATTTCTTTTAAATCTTATTTTACTCGGAGTTCTCCTTTTTATTGCGTCAGATTTAGCACTTATTGAGTTTGGCTCAGGGTTGAGATAGTTGTTCCAGCCCATTTAATAAGAGAATTGGGATATGAAGTCTTGCAGCAGCTCCCATATTCACCTGACATTTCTCTCACAGACTATCACCTTTTCAAGCATTTTGAACATCACAACGGTAATAAATGGTTCAATAATAGGGAAGCCATAATTCGTGCTTTTACAGAATCTGTGACCACTAAACCTAACTAATTTATAGAGATGGTATATTATCATTAGAGGACATTCAAATGGACCATATTTTGATTAAATGTTTACCGTTTTTATACTTTATATCATTCTCCGTGTTACTTTTCAGAAAATGACATTTCATATGTAACAAACTAATAGGTTAACTGACCAACGTTTTACTGGTACAAATATCGGTTAGGCAACGGTTCAGATTTCATAATTGGCACTCAACATTACATACCGAGTTCGACGACCTTGGTCTGAACATTCGTGTACTTGTAGAATCTACGATAACTGAGGGGTAGAGCTATCAAAAATAAAGACTTTTCAGCTTGTATTCACCTCTCTGCCTACGAAGTTCGAGAGGTATATGTGTTCGGCCGTGTCCCTCTTTCCGCCCGTCTTTTCGTCTGTCTATTCACACGATATCTCCGAAAGTACTCAATGAATTTCAATATAAAATGGTCAGCAATGGGGTAAGGAAGAATTGATTAAATTTTGGGGCGGATCCTGGAATATTCTTTGATTGAGAGATATTTTTGCAGTTTTTTCCATACATTTATGTATACACTCATGACTGTCCACACGATATTTCCAAAAGTTCTCACAGAATTTTCAATGAATTTGTCGAAGGGTAGGCAATAGGCTACGGAATAATTAATTAAATTTTGGAGAGGATCCATGCAGAATGACAATGGCGTTGGCAGAGGTATGCGCTCTCTGGATGCTTTCTAGGTTCTCTGCTGTGCCATTAGAGTCAAACTCACAGCTGCAAGGAAAGTCTGTCCTAATTACTCGCCGTGCTTTTGTGTTCGTGATGACAGAAATCTGCTGGATTCGAAGCAATTAAATTGTCCAAATAACCACGTAGACCATTGTTTTGCTGTTTTATTAGCTCAAAGTGAGACTTCTATGGAAGGTTAAAGGTCAAACATAATTCATTTATCCCTTCCTTTACCGCCCCACCCTAACTCGGTCTTTTTCCATATACATGTTTGCCCCGCTATGCGAAAGCGGAGGGTTTCTATAAAAACCTTTTGTAATCCGAAATGTCGTAAAGATGCAATTACCATTGATTCATATGGGAATTTTTTTGAGCGTCCCCAGACCCCAAAAATGGTGTTGATGATACGCCGTCGGAGATTAGAGTGGTGGGAAATACATGAAATAGGGAGTAGGATACATAGAAAGGGGATGTGCGATGCCTCCTTAACGGCGCTGAACGCTATTCTCGCTTTTCGCCTTTCTTCGTAAAAGAAAGAAGTGTTGTTAAGCGAACTTTCGAAAAGTGAGAGATACCTGTACCTTCTTCTTGCAATGCGTTGAGTGGCCAAGTAATTGGCAATTATTTATAACGAGCCGAACATTCAACGAAATTGGATAAATGCAATTCATTTCTCTGATCAACGGTTGGGGATTCGGTTCCATACAAATTGGAGCGGTTATTCTGTCGGGCGCCAATAGAGAACTTACAGTTTCTCCGAAAAACAGAGAAAGATGCCTCAAACCGATCACTTATATATTTTGCAAGGGATCCTTCGTTTGTTCGTATAATCTTTCCCTGCATCACTACTCAGCATCGGTTCTCTTGGGCCAGTTTAGCGTGGCATCATCTAGGTGCCGCAGGCCATTGACTCCATTGGATGGTTGCAGGATTGGACACTCTGACTATTAATTGGATGTTCTGTACAGCACTGCTGCATACACAGTTTGCTGTGTCCTTGACACCAATTCCATGTAGGAATGTCTCAATTGTAGCCCAACCGGTCCGATGCCTGTTCAACAGAACAAGCGATTTGCGTTCAAGATCGCGGCAAGCTGGCTTTGTTGAGTGCTTATTGATGAATTGATCGAGGTGTTGTTCATCATTGACCACTCTTCTTTCCATCGGATAGCTTCATAGATTGGGAGGTAAAGCATTCTCTGTTTAGCCGGGGTGGCAAATGATCCTGAGAAATGTATATGGTGACAATGAAGTTGGCTGAACTCAAAAGCAGACACGGAAGAACTCCACGATATCGTGTTGCGTTATCACGTTATTGAGTTGGCCGGATCGAACACGGTCCAGTTTTCAGAAGGCAACTTCTATGGGTACCGGTACTGCTGAGAAAAACAGTCGTGGACGAAAATACACTTTGCGGAACTACAGATGTAACCCACTGGAACAACAAGGCAAACATGATGTATAGAAAAAATATCACTCGTTTATTCTCTGCGTCGGCCGAGAGAAAGAGACCCCTTATTTTTAAAACACAAAACGATGCTGGAGCAAACAGTAAGAAAAATGCATGGATGACAGAATTAGTCCCGAGTGAATGTGTTCTTTCCCTCTTTGTTTGTCCTCTGTCTCTTCTCTCTGGGCCGGTCTGTCCCCCAAAAATAGCGTTGCCCTTTTCTGTGTCCTATCAGTCTCAATTTAGTTCAAATTTAAATTTCGCCTCCCACTGATCAGAGGCCACGAGATACTCCAGCATTATCATTCCATCCGATATCTTGTTACAATCGATTTTCTGTCTCAGGCAAAATCCTTTACCAACAAAAAATGAATTTTTTTTCTCATTTCATGAATCTAATGTTTCATTTACTCTTTAGCTTGACCATGTGGATCGTGTTTTCCAGGTTGCCTATGATAAATATAAAATGCACAATATTGAACAAATGCACAACAATAACAGAAAACACGTCTGATTAATCACTCAATAGAAACCGTCACGTGACCAATGTCTTTTTGGCAGCATGCCCTGTTGAGGATCATTAATTAAAGAAAATTGGGAAAAGGGGTGATCAATTGATAAGTTACTTCTCTTGACTATTGTTGGATCACTGAAAAGTCCGAATTTTCAACAAAAGAACAAGCGTGAACGCTGCTAGAGACAAACTAAGGGACCAATTTAGCATAAATTTACATTGTAAATTGAACACTACCAAAAACCTATTTTGGTGGGAAATGTTTAAAAAGCTAAAAGATCTTTTTCCTAGAAATAATAAGGAGTAAATGTATAGATTTTCAGCCCTGTAGCTCTATTGGTGTGACCTGTTCGCGTGACACATACGTAGCCAGCCAGAATCACTTAACAACTGAAGAAACCTATGTTGACTATTTTGGTTGACGGTTTCTAATACACAACAATAACAGAGAATTACACACATGTTTTATGGTCAGCGTTTTAGGGAGAGTTGATGTTTTTGAACGCTTGGCAATAGGGGTTCAAGTGCTAAGGTCCAAACTTCAGGGTTCCAGAATCAGGCCGAATCAGGCCGAAATGATCGGATTATGTGATGTTATAGTTCACAGGGATCACGGATTTTCGACTTCACTAAATACACCTTAGTCACTGATTGTTCAACTATCATTTTTCATTTACTTTTTTCAACTTTTCCCCCAAATTTTAGTAATAGAAATTTGGACTACAAGACTTGTAGGTGTTGATTGGATTCAAAGAAGAATCCATATTCTAAATATGAACAAAACGTCTTGATGAAATGTTGGTAGGATTTAAAGAAGTTCAACCTCTAGAAGAGAGGTCACTTATCAGTAATGCCCTTACGGAAGGCATGAATCCATCTCTTCTCCCTCCTGCTACGGGTAATAGCAGAGCAGACTGGGCTTTCTAGCCTTGGGGGGAAACTAGTCCAGGAGAAGCTCTGAAATTCAAAACATGGAGAAGTCAACGGGAAACCATTCCATTATCCCTCCCAAGAACAATCATGGCAATGCACAGTTTAAAGCTGTGGAGAGCCGTGATCGTCTACGCCCTGAAGAGATATGGAGATTTTCGGAATGGATGAGAGAATTCTGTAATATTCCCAGAAATAAAATTTTACAAAAAAAGGACAAGGTTTCCACATTAAGCTTAGTAAACATCTCTATTAATCTCTATTTGGGATCAAATGTAGAATCCTGACCCCAAAATTGATTCAAGTCAAAAGCGCAAATTTTCAGATTACACCGTAATCATAATTTGATTTAATCAAAACAACGATGAAATGCAGAATTAAGACCCCTTTAAATACATAAACGAGTATTGAGAGGAAATAGTGAAGGAATTTGCGTTTTTGACTTGAATCAATGTTCGTGTCCAGATTCTACATTTGAGCCTCTATCTGTTACAAAGCTTCGGCCTCAGGTCTGTTGCTCTAATTACTGAGATGAGACTTCGAGAACAAAAATATCGTTATCGCCACTATAAAAAAAAACTTCCTTTAATTAAATCCAAGGCCGTATTTGCAGTGAACCTAATCTGTTCCACTCATCGGCACATCCTTTCTTCCAATGCCCTTGCATTAATTGTCTCTCCCATCAAATACAACCATTCAGTTGTCAAAGGGAAAAAACGAAGACAAATTGACAAAAATAGCCGTTCTTTTTTGATATCCCAACAACCATTATTGCAACCCATTCACATTTTTCTTCATGATTCAACGACAATAAAGACTTCAATAATATTCCTGGTGATTTTCTTATTGTCTTTTTGTTTTTAGATGCGTCGAACGCATCTCTATAAGACACTTTTCGGACGATTGGTTGGTAGGTCCCTAATATGTTAAATATCAATTTTCTCAGCAGTATCATGTTGGATTGATATGAAACTTGGTCCAGACCTTCGGGTGAAACATCCTTATCTTCATGCTACTAATACCACAACTAGTAATGTTAAATCTCAATTTTCTCAGCCGTATCATGTTGGATTGATATGAAACTTGATCCAGACTTTAGGGCGAACCATCCATATCTTCCTCTTCCTCCTCCTACTCCTGCTACTACTACCACAACTAGTAATGCAGAATATCAATTTTCTCGACCGTATCGTGTTGGATTGATATGAAACATGGTCCAGACCTTCGGGTGAAATATCCTCATTTTCCTCCTCCTGCTACTACTACTACTACTACTACTACTACTACGGATGGTGGGCGCATCGTTGAACTTATGGTTCTTGTTTTCTTAGCATTCTCTTTTTCGTCTCAGATTGGTCGGATCTCAATATTTGCAGTTCACACAAAAGAAAGGTTATACTAAAGGATTAGCATTAATAAAATCCCTAAATCTCGCACCTAAAACTCGTGTAACCTTTTTTGTAATATACAGGCAAACCCCGCTTTACGGGATTAATTTGTCCCCATCTTTACTCACATAAGACGAATTCTTGTAAAGTGATTTATAAAAATCAATGGGAAATATTACAATGAATCCCCGTCCTTTCAGATCGCGCTAAGTGAATAATTACCCGCGTAAAACAGGAAATGTTCGCAGTTTTCCCAATTGCGGTAACTGAATTTCGCATATCCTTCCTTCCAAGGCTTCCATCATCAACAAAATCATCAGTAGCATCATCCTTTTAACGTCCGTCGTTGGACATAGACCTTCCCCAAGATTGGCCAATCTTTCTATCGCGGGCGTCGCGCCGCCAATCTCTCCTGAACCTGTCTAAATCGTAATGTAATCTTCTGCCTGTTGCAATCCCCCATATGATCTCTGGAGATCTATCTTGTGAGTCTTCTAAAGGCAAGAAACGAAGACAAAATGACAGAAATAGCCTCCGTTCTTTTCTGAGACCTGAACAATCTATATCATAATTGGCGTCAGTTTGTCTGTCTCATAACAAACAAAAATAGAAAAAAGAGATAATGCGAACATACGAACACAAAATTGTCTTGTTCTAAGCAAGTTCTGCCGTGTGTGTACATGTGTTCACTGGCGGCTGGTAATATTCATTTTTTGAAAAAAATAAAGACTAGAGACTGGGAGTTAGGGTCAGGGTATGGATGGATGGAGAGGATAAGAGAAAGAAGGATAGAGAGAGTTTTTTCCAGATACTATATCGCTTTAGATCCCCCAATTTTGCTAGTCTTTATTACAACCCATTCACTTTTTCACCGTTTTTAAGACCCCATCAATCTATTACAACCCATTCGCGTGTTCCTTCATGATTCAACGGCAATAAAAACTTCAATGATTCTTCTGGTCATCTTCTTTCTGTCTTTTGGTTTGTTCTTTTCTTCTTGGGATCTTTTTCTTCTCAGATGGGTCGTATCTCAATATTTGCAGTTCACTAGAGCGACGCGATCCAACCGTCGTGTGAGCCTGATTTATTTCGTTTAATAAATCTCGTCCAACTTCCTGTGCAACAAACTCGCTTAAACCAAAGCCCACCCCACTTTTTTTTTAATTATTCAAGTTATTCTTAAAGAAAATTCATATTCCCCCAATTTCAAAATCGTTTTATTGTATATTCACCTTGTCTTGATTAAAGAGATATGCTTACTTTAAACGATCAGCATTAATGAAATTCCTGAACCTCGGATCTAAAACTCGTACAGGTTTCCCCGGCAGTGGCGTACCTATGGTCGGTGTCACCCGGTAACTCATGGTGTCACCCCCCCACTCGAACTTGCTCTCTTCCCGGGATATCTAAAATGTTGGTGATCTTTTTGTACTACAGGTATACGTACCTCTGAAGATACGCAAAATTTACTTTTCGCGTAAAATCTGTGGGGATTTTTTTTAATTTACGCTCTTTTTCCTTTTTTTTTCAATACATATATCAAAAGATACACGTACATATTCACCCATAATTCCAAAACTATTACTCCTAGATCCCTAATGTTATGTTGCTTTTCATTGCACTACGTAAATTGTCTCACTAACACTATGTTTTAAAAAAGCTACGTCATTAGTACAGAGTATAGTATTGAAAGATATAATCTTATATAGACACGTGATAAAATCTGTATTTCCAATATCTTATAAAACAGTAACGTCTTTAGAAATGACAATCGGCAACAGGATCACTAATAAGCCTAAGGGAACTGAATGGTTGCTTGTTGCTAGGAAATGAATTCTCTGTAAACGAAAGATCACCTCTCAGCTGGTCCTTGGAACATTCTTTGCAACACAGTAGTATTTTTAGTATTTTCAGTCAGATTTGGCTATTCAGTCAAAATACAAAATCGACAATAATGATACAAATATTGTCACTGAAGTACTCTATCATTGGACTGCCAGGCATGTTTTTAGCAAATTATTTTTGAAAATTCCTAAATATCAAAAATGATAGTTTGGGTCTCCGTTCTGTAGAATTTTGAGCAAAATAGTGTTACCCTAGAGAAAAAGTAAATGGATTGACATGCTATATCGTCGGAAAGAAAATTTCACCAGCTTTCCAACAGTGTATCTTGTCAATTTGTATCTGTTGAGCATAAAAGGCTACAGCCAAAAACGTGAAGCTAGGAAGGTAGTATTTCCCAAGGAAATATCGAGTACACAGAACAAAGTCTATCGATTGTGGAATTAATTCTTGAGGGTGGTATGTACATATTGTTAGACGGATAATTTCCATAGGTTTACAACAGTGTACCTTGTTAATTTGTATGTGTTGGGCTTTAAAGGTTACAGCCGAAAACGTAAAGTATTCAGCATTTTACGGGAAAACTTCAAGTACACGGTCCGAAGTCTATGGATTGTGGAATTAATTCTTGATGTAGGCACACACACACACACACACATATATATATCAGCAGATAATTTCAGCAGCTTTCTAACAGTGTATGATGTCAATTGGCATCTCTTTATTTGAAGCTAAGTATTCAGCATTTTACGAGAAAACCACTAGTGCACAGTTCACGTTTTGAGATGTAACTGTTTAAGCCCAACAGATACAAATTGAGGAAGTCGAGGAAGTTCTCTTTCTAACGCTATATGTATATACCTCCACAATCCATAGACGTTGGACTGTGTACTTGATGTTTTCTTGTAAAATTCTGTATACTTAGCTTCACATATATAAATATATATATATAGTAGTAGTAGTAGTAGTAGTAGTAGTAGTAGTAGTAGTAGTAGTAGTAGTAGAACAAATACAAATCATATATAAGAAATCCCATATATGTTTTAATATTTTCAACAACATATATCGGATTTCTTAGATATTATTTGTATTTGTTATAATACAACTACTACTACATAGCTTCCACCTAATACATAGCATAAGGCGGTTGAACAATCTAGCTGATCATATTGAAACTAAGGGGGAAAATGGAAAAGTTCAACAGAGTATACTCCCTGAAGAAACTCCCATTCCCCAAACAGCACACCTACCTACTGGAATTCACAGCAAAACCGAGGAATTCCTAAGGAGAATGCGATGGAAAGCTTTTTTCTTCTTAAACGGCAACACGCAAGAAGAAATAGAAAAAACAAAGAATTTCGGATTTAAGACACAACGGGGCCCACCAAGAAGCGAAACCCTCGGCAAATTTGAGGAAGATCTTCTTAATATCATTAACAATATACAATTCTTTAACGACATAGAGAACTTTCAAATGAAACTACAAAATGACCTAAAACAAATAAATAAATCCAACGCAATCTTCGTACACGCCGACAAAACCAGAAACATCTACAAAATTAAACCAGACATTTACACTACATACAAATCAGACAACAAAAACACCGCATAACTCATCAACACCGAGGCATACGACATAACAAGCACACTAAAAATTAACGAAAGAGTAGGATCCATCCACACTAAACAAGCCTACTTACTACTGAAGGACCAGAAACCAAACTTTCAAAACAGAATGCAAGCTAGACTAAACAACCCAACAAAAACGGAAATAGGAAGAATTTCAAAACACATCTTAGAAAAGATCAACCAGGATATAAGAAGCAAATCGAAGTACAACCAGTGAGACATTGGATACCAGAAAATGGTTCCAGGAAATAGATACAAACGGCTCGAACACCACATTTATTCAATTCGACGTAGTGGAATTTTACCTGTTAATCATGGAAAGAACCTTTGATGAAGCCATAACATTTTCCAGAAACTATACAAAAATTGAGGACCAGGATATCAAAATAATTAAACACTGCAAAGGACCAATACTGAGAAACAAGAATGACACCTGGATAAAATAAAAAGGACTCCAACAACCCATTCGACTTCTCCATGGGTTCGTTTGACTAGCCCAACTATCACATCTAATTGGACTATATGTGTTGCATATCCCCAACAGATTTATAGACAAAAGCAACACTGGCCTATACCGGGATGACGGGTTAATAGTAGTTAGAAATAGTAACGGTCCCAAAACTGATAGACTAAGAAAACAAATTACTAGAGCACTGAAAAGCATAGGGTTCAAGGTAGAGATTATCTCCAACATTAAAATAGCTAACTTCCTAGACCTCACCTTGAAGATAACCAAAACCCGATATACCAAATCTAACCACCCTCCAGTAATAATTAAAGAACGACCCAAATATATACACACAAGAATAGTCAATATTTCATCTAACATTGAAATATATAACGAAACTAAGGACGCCTACAATAAAGCATTAAAACAGCGGCTTTAATAACACACTAGAATTCGTAAACACTAAAGAAACTAAAAACAAAAATAGAAATAAAAATAGAAAATGCATATGGTTTAACATACCATACTGCAAACTGGTTAAATGCAACATCGGGG
>VCCN01005997.1:5854081-5865721 GCA_006491835.1 Architeuthis dux | reverse complement strand
TTATTTTGAAGCTTGAATACGCTGCATTATGATTCATAGAGTCCTCAAGCCTCAAATTTTAAAAAAACTGAGCATTGTAGCACTAAAAATAACGAAAATGTCAACTTATTAAAAGTGGTGTGTTGGGTACTTACATGCAGTCACATGTATGAATATTAGTGCAGGTTTTGATGTAGTACGGTTACAGTATTGCTGTACAAATTAATGTGAATAAGCTGAAAAAAAACAACAAAAAACTTGGAACAGTGCGGTTTTGAACAGTACAGAGAATTCAGGTATACTCAGAGCTGTCCCAACGCATAAGAGAACTAAGCTTGTATTTATCTAGGTTAGGATAGGCCTATGAATAAAACCAACCTTCAGGACACAGGGTAAATTTTAGAGACTTATTTAAAATAAAAAATTTAAAAAAATAGGAAATATGGTATATGAAGTGGATCAATAAATCTATAACCTAGTTGAATTTTGATCATAAATTGTCACTGTATAATATTTGTTCCATGTGATTAATTGAGAGGCATTGGGTTAAGTGCATTGACAAGGAAGGAGATTATGTTGAAAAATGAATATTGGTTGAGTAAAATAAATTCTTTTTTTTTTATCATTAAGCTATGGATGTCTAAATTTTCATAAAATTACCTACCTAAATATAGATTTATGCATGCATACCTGAATCCATGTATAGAAACTGATAATACATAACTTGACATCAACATGTTAAAAAAGAACAAAACAGACAACCACTTACGCTACAAAACTTCAAAGCCCCATAATAATTCTGTACTCCACCAAAGTACCTGTAGCATCGGCCATGATCCAGTGACCATCCAGCTGGACACTCACCTAGACAAAACACAGGGAGGTGCAGAGGGGAAGAGAAAAAAGAAAAATTAGGTAAAATGATGATACATTAAAACAAGATATCAAATTTATGAAAGATTAAGTGTATCAAGTAAATATTAGGATGTACCAAAAGTATTTTCAGTTTATACAAACCTTTAATCCAAAGCTTATTTCATCTACACATCTAAAGACTATGACTCCACTATATTATTAATATTTGTTCTGTTGTTTTTCTACAATCCACCTTCACATACTTCCTCTCTCACTCTTAAGCCTGTCTATGTTACTTCCGGTCGTTCCTTCTTTGCTTCTCACCGTCACTGATCAACCTTTGGTTACGCACACACCTCAGAAGCCACAAGCCAAGTGCCAGAGAGCCAGAATGACCAGCATTTATGGCAGTTCCTTCTGCCTATGCTAAATAGGTCAACTCAACCTGAATACCTGATTGGCCACTTTCATTGGCTCACTCAAGGCAGGGGGCACAGCATTTCCATTACATTATTATATCTATCATATCATTTTAAATACAAATCAGCTGTACCTTTTGTTTTAGATGTTATAATGGTGGATACAAGTATTGGGATTCTGGCAATTTTGGGGCATTATTTCAAACTGGGCCTCAATGCCGCTCACAGAATTCACAACATGGAAGGAAATGAAACAATATCTGACAATACTGCTCAGAAATAGTTTAAGCATTTTAAGTATGATGACTTGTCCCATACTCTAACTCTAAAAAGGAATGAAAATCAGTTCATATATAGCTACGATGAAGTGTTCTTAATATAGGAAAAATAGCTCAATCAAAAACAAATTCTTGAATCAACTCAAAAATGTCATCAATTCTTACTTAGCAAATAACCCACCCTTCCGCAAAATCTCATTGCAAACTTTTGGAGATATCATGTGGACAGACAGACACAAGTGAATACATATACCATATATGTGAATTATCTAACCACTTAGTAGATGAAAGAGAAATAAAGTTTGAGTGGGGGTTGAGGAAACAAATCATAACATCAACTAATTACATTACACAAAAAGAAATTTACCAGACAGCAAGGTCGTCAGGTCACTAAGCTGCTGGAGGAGACACAAATGAGCATAAAAGAAAAAATATCAATAATAAATGAATAATGAAGTTGGTAATAAGAACAAAGTGGGAAAAATTCAATACAGGAAGGGATGGACAATTGAATCAAGAAAACAAGTCTCGACTGATTAGGTACAAAGGGTTGTAGCAAGGAAAATTTCTCTTGTCCGGAATTTTCATCTTATGACCGTACTTATCTGTCTCCCCACAAGGACAGAATCTGACACAAGATCAATTTTAATGTGGGGATCCACACATGTACATGTGGGTAGAGACAAAAATGGATGAGTTGCCTCAGCCATCAAACAATGAACCTGACCTTTCATGTAGACATGATGTTCATACCACCACGGCCACAAAATCACTCACGAGGAACAATTCTTGAAAGTAGGACCAAATTTTCATCCCATGACAAGAAGACACCAAACTCGTTGCTCTTAGGTCAATGCAAATGTTCCCAGCATCATCTTTTTACAATCTACTCTAATAATAAACAGTGTAATTTTCTTGATTCGCTAGTCGTAACACTGGATTCTTCCACTGGAGGGTTTAAGATTTTGCTGAAAAAAAATACTTCCTACCCACCATTTCAAACTTTGCACTCTTCCCGGTAAACAAATTCAGTATTTTTAAGCTAAACCTGCGGGCCGTTATTAATGGATTCAATCCTCATTGGATCTCCCACTATTGATGGTCTGATACAAAACTACTATGTTCTTTCGTTTGTCCACCACCGAAACATTCAATTGGACCCATGCAGGTCACAAGTCTAGACATATTTGAGTCAAAAGTCTTAAGGCATTCAATTTCACCAGGGGCCTCAGAGCCGGACAGAATAAGTTCAAAAGTCTGCCTTGAACTGCATAGGCAGGCATCAGAAGTTCCAACACCAATCTTTTTGGCGCAGCCAGATTGTATGCGGTTCAGATTGACACAAGCTCTGTGCAGGAGGTTGTTTCCAGGGGGAGATTTGATTGGCTCAGTGCAGATGGGATGACACTTCAAACCATTGCTGTTTCCAGCGGTCCATCACCCAGAGTGGGCCAAGATCACTACTATGTTAATAAATAATATTAAAAAAATGGATCTGGAAGCACATTGTATAACAATGATCAGATTCATAGACATTCAAATATATCTCTGAATTTTTTCACGGGTATTGACTAATGCTAAATAAATCTTACAAGTGTACTTGAAGTTCAGTCAGCTCTTAGGTGGTGTAATCGCTCAACTGAAGTATGTTGCTTACAAGCTTTAGGAAAAATTATGCAGCTATGAAAATGGGTTCCACGTGAACTTACAGAAACAATGGGTTCCACACGAATTAAGAGAAAAAAAACATTGGTCAGCATTTAAACATCTATCTTTCTCTTCTTGTCCACTCGGATAGTGTAATGGTTAGCACATCTGCCTCACATGCAGAAGGTCCTGGATTTGATTCCCGGCATGAGAGAAGTGTGTGGAAAACTCTCCATTAGGACAAATTTCCCCGTGCACTCAGCAGCTAATTGAGTACACACTAAGGTGTGTGATTAGAGGGGCTGGTCATAAAAACTTGTAGGAATAAAGTCCTGGTCTCGACCAGACTTGAAACTTGCAAGGATCACTAAGCTGACACATGCAACAGAAACCGGGTCTTTGTCACCAGGATCCATACTCCATTAATACTCAAGAGACAGACTTTCTCTTCTTGCTGA
This sequence comes from Architeuthis dux, assembly GCA_006491835.1. NCBI lineage: Eukaryota > Metazoa > Mollusca > Cephalopoda > Oegopsida > Architeuthidae > Architeuthis > Architeuthis dux. The sequence goes on along the minus strand of VCCN01005997.1, from coordinate 5,862,085 downwards.
ATTTTAATCTGAAATGTTCACTCTTTAATGTTTGATCTATGTGATTTACTATTCACCACTGAATTACGTGCATTGACAAGGAAGGAGATAATGTTGATAAATAAATATTTGTTGTATAAAATTTAAGAAATATTTCATCATTAGGCTACAGACTTAAGATGTACCTACATTTATATTCAATTGTTCAAAAGTTCCTAGTCTTCTGCACAATGTTAGGGAAACCTTAGAAGTGTCTTTGAAGTTTACACAGCTCTTTATTGCTTGTGCAATCATGCAACTATAATATGTTGCTTACAAGTCTTATGAAAATATTCTGAAGCTAAGAAGATTAGTGATTAAACAATTGTTAGAAACATCGAACAAAACTGTCAACATAGGTTTCTTCAGTTTTTAAGTTGGTATGGCTGGCTATGGATGTATCATGTGTACAGGCTGCACCAATGAAGCTAGAGGGCTGAAAATTAAACATTTACTCTGCATTATAAAAAAATGGGGGGAGGGCAATATACAATGTAAGTTTATGCTAAATTGATCCCTTGGTTTGTGTCTGGTTGCGTTCACTCTTGTTTTTCAAAGATTTGGACTCTTTTTTTTTAAATCAAAAAGCAAAAGGCGAGCGAACTAACTTGTTCTTTGATGACCCCTTTTTTCCAATTTCATAATTGATCATCGAAAACACAGCATTGAGTAACTAACCAGATCTGTCTTTCTCTTGTTTGATACAGAAATACTTTTTCTGTGGGGTAAGAGGGCCCACATAAAGTAAAAACCTACATTATGGCCATAGATGCCTGAAAAAATAGATCTACAGGATTTAATACATACCTACATGCGTGCATTTAAGGCAAGTATTGTATGACTTAGTCTGAAAGATGAAAATTCTGTGCAATTAGTGTACATTAATTATTTAAGTTTGCAAAGAAAATATATTTGATACCCAAGAAATATTCAAAGGATGACTTTTGCCAAAAAATTCAAGTCACTCCAGATTACGGTATTGTGAATATAATTCGATAAGGTGGTCCCAATTGTCCCGGAGGGTTTATTGAACAAATTACCTTACTTAAAAATCTACAAATTTGTGATAATTGACCTTGTCATATGGAGTTCGTGCACAAAATTTCAGACATTTTGGTACATTTTTTCTATCCTTGCCAAGTAATTACATTTCTCACTTCAGGAAAAAAAAAAAAAAAAATTTAAGAAATCGTATAACTAAAAAAAAAAAAAAAGGCTGTATTTTGGGGCAAACAGTTAGCACAGAAAACTCAAGAAAAATAATTAAATATTAATTGAGATAATTGGATTTTTAATAAGTGGGCCCACTTACCCCGTTTTACGGTTACCTTTAGCACTCTGCATTCTTTTTCAAGGCCGCCAAGATTTGTGCACTTAGTGACTTTGAAAGGCTGTAACTTGTGTGTCAGTGTTCATCTATGACTGAAATTGACATGACAATTCAACTGCGAAATTCAAACACAACAGCAATCAGAGTTGCCTGCAATGGCAGGACAAGCTTTTTGCCCAGGGAATGAAGTCACCCACAGAGTGCTAAAGATTAACTTTATAGTAAGGGCAACTCCTTAAAAAATAAGTAAGTAAATAAATACACAAGTTGAAGTTCTGCCAATGATTCTTGGCTTTTATTCAGTCAAATAAAAGGCCATGAGGGTGGGTTGAAAATATTGTGCGGCAGTAAATTCATTTCCTTTGACTGATCAATGAATGTTTGAAACAAACATAGAATTCTAATTTAGAAAGAGATGACAAGAATGGCTGAACACCAAGTATCCAAAGTTTTAATCACTGCTACACACAACAGACCCATTTAAACACTGTTGCTGGGTTTAGGTTATTCATGTGTTCTTACATTTATATGAATCTATATATCCAGACTTAGCATAGCCCTAACCATTCATAATAGAAACTTATATAGAATAGAAATAGAAATTTTGCACATATACACTCCCCCTCAATGAGTAGAGAAAACATTTTATTTTTGTTTTTAGAAAACTCCCCTCCAAAATAAGTTTTTAGTTGGGGGGGTTCAATTTAAAAAGAAAGTTTATACTAATTTTAGTGATCATTGCCCAACGAAATGTGAGAGAAGTAACTTATTCATTGATCACCCCCAACACAGCATGCTGCCTAAAGACATTGATCGCATGATGGTTTCTATTGAGTGACTAACCAGACATTTGTTTTTTAAATTTATAGTTCAAACCATACTGGTAGTATTTTCATCAAGGCAGCTTAATTTTATCACCACTACTGCTTAATTTATGAGGTAAAAAGAAGCATATATTGGTGGCTGTGATTCATAATTTCCCTTGATTTTCTGTGTGGCTGTATGATTCAGCCAAAACCAGGAGAAATAGAAAATAGTTTGAAAATCTGGTTATATAAATCAAATTTAAATTACTTGAAATATTAAAAATAAAAATAAGCAATACTTAGTTTATAAACATTGCCACATAAATTACTTCAAGATGAACTGAATGAGAGCCTCCAATATTGGGAGCCCATGTGCGTTGTGTGGCAGTGAACGTGTAAAGAATCCAGGAGGGTACTTTAATTTATGCCCTAGGATGCTAAGGATGTATCAGGGTACCATCCAAACTGAATTTATCTTCCTCACCATTTAATTCGGTGATTTCAAGGAGCTCGCCCCACAAGGTGGCAATTTAAATATGTTGGAGGGAAATTCGAAATTATGGTGTGAAAACTGAGTTGTGTTACAGTTTAACTGATTAATTCCTAAGTATACAATACTATTACAGTAATCCCTTGATATGTGCAGTTAATAAATCCTCGATGTACACTGCATATATCAAAATGCATTATACAAAGTTAAGAATCAATGGAATTAATTATAATGAATCCTGGAAAATAAAAAACAATTTAGACTAATGTATATTATTACATTCCTCAATTGTCTCCCTTAGTTAAACTCTACTCAATTGCCTCCCTTAGTTGATCTCTAATGTAATAAGTTAAAAAAATAATCCCAAATGTCTACTTTACAGATATAAACAAGCCCCGCTGCCGATTGTGGTAATTTTTTATGTCCTATTTCAAGTTGAATAAAGCCATTGTTTATGGTAAATATTTTGTTCTGACATTTTCAAACTTTTTTGAACTGCACTAAACAAATTTTATACCGTAAATATCAAGGGCTGGTCACAATAAATTTTTGCACACTAACCAAAACCACATTAATCAAGACCACACATATCAAGGGATTACTGATTGATTGTTTTGTTTAATAGCACAATGACCCTTGGTGAGTCATTTTGTGCCGAATTCAGTTTCTTTTTGAATACACAATTTATGTGGGCAAATTAATGTAGGCACATCTTTGTAGACAATTTGTTGCCAAGGTATGTATATCGAATCTGTTTTTTTATATTTTTGAGTATAGTTTCAAAGGTTATTTTCTTTTTAAACTAGAGTCTTGCAACTTTGATAAAAAAACAGGTGGCCCCTGTTTGGGTGGGGTCTTACCCTTCTGCTGGCTATTCAGTCGGTGTATTCTATGCCCCAGCTGACAGGGCCACAAGGGATTACTGTAATTTCTAATTATACAATACTATTAATTACTAATTCTATTATAGATACCATAGTTGTTTTTTTTTGTTTAACAGCATATCAACCCATCTAGGGTTATTTAATGCCAAAAATAAACTAGGGTGATCAAATTTTAAGAGTAAGATTATGGAGTAGCGACGAATTTGAATGTTTTATGTTGTTATTGCAATATACAATAGAATTATAATTTTGAGTATATCCCTCAGGATAGATAAAATGTCATATATAGTTGTTTTCAAATAAGTCCTTCAAATTGTTTGCATTGTAAAAATGTTTGGTAAGAGCAAAATCACAACATTCTATGACCGTTATGACCAATACATAGTCTGGAGAAAACGAGATCTTCTAAAACCCGGTTGCCATTCTCCCAGAGTGGCTTTTACTGAGTATAGTTTATTATGTGCGTTATCTGTTACTAAATTTCACAAAGAAATTACAAAGATTTTACTAAGTGCCCTAATATTTAGATATTAGTATTTTTTTTTACAAAGAATTTGTTTCTTTACAGATATTTTCCTCTATTTAACTCTACATTTTAGTAAATTTCTGAATTTAGCATTATATTATAGGTCAGGTTAGACACTCAATAGAAACAGTCACATGACCAACGTCTTTTGGAAGCATGCTGTTGGGGGTAATTAAAATATTGGAAAAAGGGGTGATCAATGAATAAGTTACTTCTCTCACCTTTTGTTTGGCGGTGATCACTAAAAAGACTGAATTTTCAACAAAAAAAACAAAACAAACGTGAATGCTGCCAAACACAAACTAAGGAACTGATTTAGCATAAACTGACGTTGCAAATTGAAGCCCGCCCAACTAAAACCTATTTAGCAGGAGAATTTTTTTAAAAAAAGAAAAGAAACATAAGGAGTAAATGTTTAAATTTTCAGCCCTCTAGCTCCATTGGTGTGGCCTGTAGGCACGATACATACATAGATAGATAGATAGATAGATAGATAGCCAGCCAAGCTCATTTAAAAGCTGAAGAGACCTATGTTGACAGTTTTAGTTGATGTTTTCTAATATTATTATTATACTTTTTCAACATCAAATTTATTTTATTATAGTAAGACATAAAATCTTTTGATCTGAAGAGGTAGGTAAAAAGGTAAAGCATCCGTCTCTTACGAGACAACTCCCAATGGAGTATGGAGCCCGGTGACGAAGACATTAAAGAGTGAACATTTCAGCAAGATGAGAAAGTCTGTCTCTTAAGAGTATTAATGGAGTATGGATCCTGGTGACAAAAACCTGGTTTCTGTTGCATGCGTCAGTTTAGTGATCCTTGCAAGTTTCAAGTCTGGTCGAGACCAGGACTTTATTCCTACAAGTTTTTATGACAACCCCCTTGGCAGGATGCAAGTTCACTGAAGGGATACTTCCACTCTAATACACTTTAGAGTGTACTCAATTAGCTGCTGAGTGCACAGGGAAATTTGTCCTAATGAAGAGTTTTCCACACTCTTCTCTCATGCCGGGAATCAAAACCAGGACCTTCTGCATGTCAGGCAGACGTGCTAACCATTACACTATCTGAGTGGACAAGAAGAGAAAGACATGTTTAAATGCTGACCCATGTTTTTTTTTCTCTTCGTGTGGAACCCATTGTTTCTGTAAGTTCACATGGAACCCATTTTCATGGCTCTGGAATTTTTCCTAAATCTTGTAAGCAACATACTTCAGTTGAGTGATTACACCACCTAAGTGCTGGGAAATTTGTTCTAATGAAGAGTTTTCCACAATCATACCGGGAATCGAACCCAGGACCTTCTGCATGCAAGGCAGATGTGCTAACCATTACACTATCCAAGCAGACTGCTGAGGTGGGGCATGGAGCAAAATGGTTAAGAACCACTGATTCAATTTGTGCCATGGAACAATTTTGTCATGAAAATTGCTTCAGGGTTTGTCTGTAAAGAGCTTCCTATTTAAGCAACTATTTTAGACATGGCTGTTCTCCAAGAAAAACCCTGAAGCACATCAGTAATCAAAGCACACTTCAAGGAATACTCAACCATCATTATTTTATGATCTGGGGAGGTACATTTAAGGGATAGATTCCAGGTGCCAAAGCTATTATTCCAATAGACTAGAAATAGGCTATCAGACAAAACATGCCACCTTTTAAAGAAAACCATTATACTGATTTTAATGCTAAAAGCCTCACACTGGGAAGATGTCTCAAAGTTATCACTAACAATAGTCTTGGAACCTGGGATCCATCCCTTAAGTGTACCTCCCCATTGCATTGAACATTAATCTCCAAAGTCTCAGACAAAATGAAGAAAAGGAGTTGTTAATTCTTTGTTTTTGTTTTGAGAAACTTGTTACCCATTATAATTGTCTACTATTTACCTTCATGTTAATTTTTGGTTGATTTTTATCACAACTAAAGCTGTCAATCAACATCAGTGAGTAAAGAGCATGGATCAGAAATAAAGAATAAGCTCTCAGTGAGAATCGAAGCACATACCTCTTGCCACAGGGAAGCCTGGTTAAATGCACCAGCTTCTTTGCCATCTAAGATCTCGATCTCTCTGCTGCCAGGTTTATGTATTGGCAGTATCAGTAGAGCAATTAAAAATAAATAATTTTTTTAAAAAATAAATAATTTTTTTTAAAATAAATAAATAATAAAATAATGGAATTGTTTACCTTCAGTGACAGCTGAGGCACTTATTTTGTAGGGGGTGTACAATACAGCTGCTAAGGATTCGTTGTTACTGTGGTCTCGCACTTTGCCCTCGATGTACCATTGTTGTCTTGAACCCCACCAGTTTTCTGTGGCATTGATAGATTTGCTCCCAGAAAACCTGAAAGTTAAAAGGTGTAAACAAATCTATGAAAATCTAATGGACCAAAATCTGGATTCAAAGCTGAATAAATTTTTCTCTAGGATAGACAGAATTTAATTTATTTTTTGTTTTTCCAAGCAGAGCAAGTTAAGCTTGGGTATTGATCCTAGACTATATATTTCATGTATAATTTTGTTGTCCCTTTAGACTTAATGCACACCTAAACCACATAACTGAATAAGACAAAACTTTACAAGCATATATAACATGACCCTGCAAACATCATAGGCTACATAAAAACCAGGATTTCCCCCATTTTGTAAACATACAAGGGTCTAGTTTTGCGGTATATGTACACTGTAAATTGATCCTCAATTTCAGGCCCACACAATATCTCTTAAAATCCTGTATAAATTTCAATGAAAGTTTGTGGAAGAGTGGGAAATAGAAAAAAAAAGGCTATAGAAAAAGTAATTAAATTTTGGGGCGGATCCATGTACAGTTACCTCTCCTGCATCGTAGCTATATGTCCAGACCACACAATATCTCCAAAAGTTCCCAAGGAATTTCAATGAAATATTGTGGAAGGTTGAGCAATGGGTAACAATTTCCGTTGTTGGTGGAACAATTTAATATTGACCATAAGTAATGCTCAGGTATGCATTGATTGTTCAACTGCATGTTTACTTTATTTTGATATACAGATGGGGATAACACAGAAAACAACTAAGTAAACAAAGTTCAAAAATCTGTTTTCAATAATAATATCTTTTAACCAAGGCAACCTTTTTGCCTCTGCAGGCAAGGTCATGTATTAATGAGTGGGCAGTAGACCAGATAATTGCCATAACAAGCTTGAAATATGGAAATTATTTAAATACATCTAATATTTTGCTTCAAATCAATGAATAACACATGGTAGAAAATCATTTGTGCTTAACCAAGAGTGCCAAATAGTAGTCAAAGAATTCAATTTAGTCACAATTTATTTCAATCAAGGCATCTTTTGAATCTATTAAAAATACACACAATCTTTAAAACATAAAAAGTAAGCATAGCACCCCAATATTTCTTGTCGGCCAGTCGAAATCCCTTTCAAGGCCAGATCTGGCCCACAGGTTGCCGACCGCTGTTTTAACCCTTTCATGACAAACATATTAAGGTGCTTAATGCCTGAATTTTTAAAAGCCAGAAACGTGTTAATTTTTATTCAATGGTTAAAGAAAACTATTCTTTTATTAAATCAAAAAATTTCCTTATTTCAAAGAAGCAAAATCATGATGGGATACATTTGTCCCATTAGACATTTATTCCTGGATAAATGAAAAACACAACATTAGCAGATCTTTTCTGTTCAGTCATGTAATTTCTTTGTTGGTTTCATACTATGATGATGTCGTTGTCTGTGGTTGTAAAAGCAGGGAAAATCTCATTAACTTTATTTTTAGTGACACATACGTCCCAGTAGACTTCTAAAAGATATATTTTCTTCTTTTTTTTAAATTTGAGAACAAGGATTACCGACCTGAAGTGTAGTCTAAAAGCACCAGCAGTGTCTTGTTTTTCAGCAACCATTCACATTTTAAATCCACAAGTGGCCGACAAAATCGTTTGAATG
>VCCN01005997.1:5834068-5853721 GCA_006491835.1 Architeuthis dux | reverse complement strand
GCCATATACATCACTGACGAGGCAGCCCGGCGCACATTTGAGTTATATTATACGAGCGAATGGGGCACATATATCCCAGGAGTTTTGAAAGGGTTAAATTTATATCTAACCTTTAAATATAATTAGTTTCTTCATAAGAATAAAAACCATGGTCAAATTGGTTAAAGCATTGTCCATGAAATAATAAATGGGACTTAAAAGATAATAAAAAACAAAACAAGTACTTACTTTGTAATATCATCAGACTCCAGCTCATAAGCATTGTCTGGATTCACCAAATAATTATTGACAAATCTCGGCATTCCACTGCCCACCTTGATCGTAGATTCATAAAGGGCTGTTGAGTTGTTGTCCTTCAGACTGTTCTTGGTGTACAACTGTGACAATTCAATATTTTCCCCTGCATAGGCAGCTAAAATGTAGTGTCCAGTATTGTTGCCAACATAATTAGAAGTAAACCTCACCATTATGTCCTCCATAAGGATCACGTTCTTATAATCCCCAGCAGTATTATTAAAAATAAAATTTTCAGCAATGAAAACCGTTTGATAATAGTGTCCGGAAACAACCAAAGTCTCTCCGTGAATTCCGTAAGCAAATACGTTGTTGGTGATGTTAGCTTCAATCGCAGTAGACACCGAATCGGTTTCAAGCCAGATCGCAGTTCCTCCCCGATTGCGAGAAAAGAAATTGTTTGAGATCACCATTTTACGAGACCGTTGTAGGTAGATTTTGTTGATAGGAGGGGAGGTCATGTTCAGCATCCTCACGCCGTTACCTTCCACAGAACAAGACTGAATATAAACAGCCGGGTTGACTTCCCCAACATTCTTATACTGTATGACACCATCTTCATTCTTTTCCATGACAGCATTCCGTATCATATGCTTATTTTTACTTTCTGAAATTCCAGAGAAAAAGGAATTGAAGGAATTGCTCAAGTTTTACAAGGAAGAAATACTTTATATATTGGTGGGAGATGAATCAACTTTTTAAGTATTTGAAAAAAAAAAAAAAAAAAGAAAAGAAATTTTAATTATAAAAGAGTCGACCAATATACCAAGCACAAATTTGCTGATAGATGGCTGAGATTTTTAGCATGTACGAAAATTCTAATAATACCTTAAAATACATTCTTAATCTCCCTAAAATCTACATTATAATAAGCAATGTAACTGTCTATCTGTCACACTTTTAAAATAATTTTATGTTGAATGGGCTGGGGGTAGAGAAGAGGTTCTGAAAATAAAATCACAACACAAAGACCACAAGACCTGGATAGGCAGAGAGAAGCAGGGTAGGGCTACGCAAAAGTGTAGAGGATGAAACAAAGATATTCACTAAAGGAGAACGGCTGAAATCAGCAGTCAACAAAAGAAGAAAGGCAAGAAAGTAAAATGAGGTGGAATAGGGCTAACAACTCTAGACAAAAAAAAAAAAAAAAAAACTGTTAAAGAAACCTCATGACATTTGCACCTTAGATAGATAGATAGATAGATAGATAGATAGATGACCTGCTCCGGCCCCATAATATACAAAAAACACCCCCAAACACAAAGAGCATTAAAAGATGAACATTAACTACTTTATACCAGCAACCAAACAAAATATTTTTATGAGCTTGGGGTTGAATTTAAAATTGATGGGGCCGAGTATGTAACATTTCTTGGGGGCCTTTCTATTTTCAAATTTAGCTATTATTCTCAAACAAATCAAAACAAAAATAAAATATTCATAAAATTATGTTTAATTTAACGTTAATTCCTTCATGGATCAATAATCTATCTCTTTGAAGCATAATAAATCCTTAAACAAATTGAAACCCTGAAAAATAGTGAAAATGAAAAAATATTTTTCAAGACATATTTTGGGGCAGCTCCTAAAATCTTTGTGCCCTGTGCAAGCTACACTTTTTGCACTACCTTAAGTACAGCTCAGTGATGAGCTGATATTGCAATAAATCCATTATTAAATACTTACCAGAACTGGTGCCAAACATCCTGTTGACAACTTCTGCAATGAAGCCATATTCTCTGTCAGCTACAGAAGCATGGATGTGGACAGTCAGGACATTTGGTACAGTGCTCGAATACAGTTTCAAAACTTCACTCTTGGAGGAGTTTGCAAACAATTCTGCAATTTGCTTCTTGCCATCAAATATCTCAATAACGTTCCTTGTGAAATCTTCACTGTAGAGGTTCATTTGCAAAAAGCGTAAGTCAACCGCTTTGTAACTGTTACTGCTTCGGATTGACTTGACACAGTTGACAGCCTGAGACGAATACTTGAAGTACAAGAGCATACGAGTGTCCAACATTATCTCCCTTTCCATACGACATATTTCCACCAAACCAAATAGGTAATAAGGAATGGTGCTTTCGATCAAGGGAACAAACGTTGAATCTTGTCCTTTGCGGGAATCTCCATTGAGAACCAAGACGTTCACTGCATAGCCAAGGTTTCGGGAGATGTTTTGGTTTTCAATGGTCAGATCATTTCTGGGGGCGATGAAATCATAACCATTCAGAGCACACCCAGAAATATTAATATGTCGGATAATAGGGGTTCGGTAGACTGCTTGAATAGCACCCACTTTTTTACCATGAAGGATTCCTGCCCCATGGATGTCAGCGTATTCCAGATATGACTGTGCCTGGGTTTGATCCCATACTGGCTCTTTGTATGAAGCCAATGAGAAACGAATGTTACCCCAGTAGTTATACTTCTCCTCCAAATTTCGCTTTCCACATTGGATGAATGTATAGTCTTCATTATGGACACACGCCATTAATCGATAATTAATCCTCTTGGTACACTGATTCACAGATTCCTCATCACCGGTGCACTGGTAAGTATAAGCCCAGAACTCTTTAGTGGAATAAGTCGTGAAGCCATAGATGAAATAGTCATAGAGATGGGAGAAACGTACCCTGACGTTGATCGTTTCAAATCCAAGTTGTCTGCAAACCACTTCTGCCATTTTCTCGTTAAATTTATTGTCGCACATTATGTTCCATTTATTGGTAGTGGAGTTAAAAAATTCCAGAAAACCTTCATTTTTGTTGGAGCTGCCTAGAAGTCGCACCTCCTCTGCCCCTGCTGACCTCTTGACCTTTGACAAACCTTGAGAAACAGGTGCCAGACTCGGAAGCATCTGTATTCTACTGTGAACAAGCCCTCTGGCTTGCAGTGTTCCCAGAACCAGGATTCCAACATTAGGTCTAAAACGTAACACGGTGCCAGGCTCTATTCTTAGGGTCACCCCAGGCATTATGGTAACATCACTGATGACCTCGTAGGGTTTACTGGAACGAAACAAGACCAGATCGCTCTCAAAACGTCCAGCAAGTTCTCTCTCATTTCGTACAATTTTCTGCTTGGGCTCTGTAGACAACCTGCTTTCTAATTTGTCTTCGACCAAAAATGGAAGATACTCGGCCCTTGCATAACTATTCCAGGAATCAAAATCAAAGATTCTTTTCTGAACAAATAGTTGATCGGAATTCCCCCACCAATTTTCTTTAACATTGACCACATTGCTTAAAGAAAGGGCCATCACTCCAGCCACGACTTCGTACTGCAACTTGGGGTTGTCAAAAAGATTTCGGTTGACCACAATATCTTGCAGTCCCTTCATAGCTAGCGCATATGTAGACGGATATCCCTCGTCATTGTTTCTCTTATTGTGCCAGCCATTATTTTTGAGATTATTTTTTATAAAATTTCCTTTGACTGGATCAAAATATTCATAATGGCTAGAAATATCCAAATCAATGACGTATTTGCAATTATTGTCGAAGAAATTGTTAACTGAAATCGATATGTTCTTTTCCATTCCTGTTATGTCAAACAAACCAAGTCGACAATTATTCTTCCGCCACACATTCTGGGAAACCTTGACATCCGCATAGTAACCCTGGATCTTGCAAGAGAAGTCATTGTTAGACTTGAAGAGCATTCTCATCAATGTAACACTGTGGTAAAGGCGTTCACCAGCATCGTTAACTCTCGGTAATTCAATTTCAAGGCCACCTTCTTTGTTGTTGATCACGACACTCCAAGAAATATTCCAGTGCCACACATTGTTAGCAAATTCCACATGGTTATGTTCAGCAAAGATTCCTCTACCATTATTGCTAAGTTTGCAGTACCTGATCATGTAGGTGATGGTGCCAACTCTTTGTGGTTTCGTCAATTCCTCATAGGTTGGAATGAAGTTGTCATGGTACTTGGTAACGCTTGGGACATGCATTGCCTCTTTCAAGTTGTCGTGCACCATTAAATAGAAGAGTTCAATTGTTTCATCTTTGAATCGGAAGTAGAGTTCTTGTTTATCATTGGACGGATGATTGTAATGCTTGGTGACGATGCCGACCTCATTTTGGGAGATTGTACAGTTTCTCAAGTAGATTCTTGGCTTCAATGGGGCATAGCCACCTGGTGGCAAAAGAAAGAAAACAAACAACAGCATTAGGTATATACAGCTTCACCAAAACAATTAGTATATAATTAGTAATAAGTGGTGTACTCATTTTTTGGTAACATATTCATAGAGTTTCAATGCTGGAGAGTTTGGTTATAAATAATACCTGCTAATATCTGTTTTGATTGTGTAATGTTCCACTAGAAATAATAATAATAAAAAAGTGGCAGGGGTTTACTCATTTATGGGCGATACTGTATATATATATATTTTTTTTTTAATAGAATTTTGACTAGGATTTCTTTCATCATAGTTCCAGTTGCTTTTCATTAGTAAACCATACGGATTGGAAATAAAGGGTAAGCTCTCGGCAAAACTCAAACTCACATCCCGGTTGCCTCGGGAAGCCTGGTTATCCATACCAGCTGCTCTGCCACTTGAGCTACAGAAGCGTTTACAGCTGGCAGCAGATCTAATCTAAGCCTTAAACTTACCCATCATTCTTCCTTGATCACTTGGTGCCAGATTTGTTATTGTTTTTATAGTAGTAGTAATATTATCTTGATTTCTTTTATTAGATGAAGTATTGATAATTATTAATTTTTGACTAGTATTTCTTTCATCTTAATTTTAGTTGTTTTTCATCACAACTACTCAGACTGTCAGTTACTTATTTCACCTTTTGTTGTGATCACTAAAAAAGGTCTGAATTTAAAAAGAAAAAAAAACAAAAACAAGTGGGCACAAACTAGTGACCAATTTAGCATAAACTTAATATATTGAACCCCCTTCTAAAAGCCTATTTAGGCAGGGGAATTTTCAAAAAACACAAAAACATTTTCCCTACTCATTGAGGGGAGTGTGTGTGCAAAATTTCAAGTTTCTACTATGAATAGTTAGGGCTGGGCGAAGTCTGGTACATATAAATGTCAGAAGACAATAAACCAGTGCTGTGGGTAGCAGTGATTAATACTCATCAAATGTATGGAATAATGAAAATCCTTCACTTCACAGACCCCTTAAGAGCTTTTTCTCGACAACAGAGGTCAAAATTAAGTCTAACTTCTAAGAGAGCTGTGTAATCAGCAGCTACAGAACACAGTAGTATTAGTAGCAATATTTTAAAAATATACTGTGCATGCAAACCATTTGACATTAACAACTTTTATTTTACTCTTTTAGTTTTAAAAATCATTTTTTTTCTTAAGAAATATCGATCTTATATCAATTTTAAATTTTACATTTTTATTTTACTGTTTTGAATCTGTCCCAAGTGTGGTGGTTTAGGATTTTGGTTAGGGTTAAAGTTGCTTTGATATATTTTATCTTTTTAAATAATTGTATTTTGGCATAATTTTAAAACTTAAATCTTCTCAAAAATGAAAAATTTCACAAAGATATGAAGGTCATATTCATTCAAAACACATCAGTCGGTGATAAAAAGAAAATGCATCTTAATCTTTTTTTTCCCTTTTTAGTCTTCCATACATTAAAATTATGAAAGTTCATTTTTGGCTGGACCAAAAAGATCCCATGTTTGCTTCCAGATTCATGGAACTCTTTGGAAATATAGTTTAAAATCTGACCCAGTGGAATATCTACAGCATAGAAAATGCAATTTTCAGGGAGAAAATTTGCTTCAGCTAAGCAAATTTCCATTACTATAAGATTTCCGTCTATACCCCCTTTCAAATAAGGCACGGCCTTCAAAGGGGCCATACAGCCCTGTTGAGAATGGCTGACTTAGTACACTATTATGGTAACTCCAAGGTAATCAATAAATCACCTCAAATAATTCTTCTGTTAAAAGAGAATCCAAAGGGGCCATACAACCCCCGTTGAGAATCTAAGTAAGTCCTGATTTGAATCACTCACCTATGCATACCCTTGCATATATACACATTACAACAACTTCTTGACTATTTTGTTCCAGTTGGATGGATTCTAGGAATCAACCTTTAAGAGAAAATCCTAGGTTGATTCCTAAAATCCATCCATAAAATGTAAATAACTTCTGTTAGCTTTAAAATGAACTAACGATTATCTCCCTTTTTCAACAGCAACAAAAAAAAAACAAAAAAACTCACTCAATATTAAAAACAATGCACACATCACCAAAATCGGCACCCACAGATTCCCACTGTTGAGTTGAAAAAGGTGCAAATTTCAAACAGCCATCTAATTGCTCAACAATTATTTGGGACTTTTCGACCAAATTCATTTAATTTTCACCTGTGCTGCAAGCCCACCTAATTTATATAAAATATCAGGTGATAGACAATTTCAAGCCAATCGCAGTAGTTCTGTTGCCTGCTGGACTCACACGCATTCACTTGTGTGCGCCAAGCATAGTCACAGACATTTCGATGAACGCAAGTAAGTCACTGATTTGAATCACTCACCTATGCATACGCTTGCATATACACACATTACAACAACTTCTTATTGACTCTTTCATCCTGAACATTTTCCTAATGCAACAAACATCATTTTTCCTGAACATTTCCTTAATGCAGCAAACATTATTTCACCCAATCAATCTTTATTCTTTCATTCAATCATTCATTGTTATTTCTTAAATAAATTATGTTTTATATATATATATACATACATACATACATTTGTCTATTTCATTGAACTTTGAACAAGGCTGAATTTATAATTGTAGACAGAGAGATATATGTTCTGCCATATTCCTCTATGGACTCGTACCCCTACAAAAAGGTGGCACAAGGCTCTACACCATACAAACCTGTAACCTTTCACACACTCAATGTCAAAAACAATGCACAAATAAAAACAATTTAATTTATTCAAAGCAATAACAATCAGTCTTTCTTTCAAGGGGGGAAATAATCCTTAGTTCATTTTTAGGCTTAGTTATCTTCATTTTATGCACGGATTCTAGGATTCTACCAGAGAATCAATGTAGGATTAAAAAAATATAAAATTCTTACCTTTAATGACAGCAAAAGCCAACCGACCCGAGAGAATACCTGAAACCGATAGTTTAATTATGAAAAATCTTCTCGTAGAGACAAGTGGGAAATCAATAAGATCCTCTTCAACTCTGTACTCCTTCTGTGCATCAGAGATTGTCAGTGACTCAACACTGGTGAGAGGGTTATAGTTTAAGATTTGTAACGTTATCTGTGAAGTAGACGATATCAGCTTGTATTCATAGGTTTTCATCTCAAAGCGCATTCCTGGCTTCGTTTTGAACAAAGTCATTTCGCTTGTTATTTCAAACTCCCTCGATTCCTGAAGAAAAGTCACCTGATCTAACCTCATGAAATTTTGGACACTCATAGCTTCGGCTTCAGTAAAGAAAGGGTCGTACAAAAATCCTGTCTGTTTGTTGCCATGGTAGTGACCATAAGCAGTTTCCAAAAATGGGTACTTTACCACCAGACCATTTCCAAGGCTATTGAATACATTGCACGATTGTAACCGGTTATTGCTGTATGGATGATTGAACTTTATATAGATTCCATCAGATGTAGAACTTGTCACCGTGACATTCGTTATATCGTAGTAATTGTAATCAATCCGTAGAGCTGGTGAGAAAAACATCTTGGAGTGATCCAGGAGGCCGGCTCTATCAATCTTCACAGATCTGATCTGTGTCTCTTTAATTAATCGATCTTTTGGAGTGGCTGGGATCGTCACACCTGCAAGTCAAAATAAATAAATAAATAAATATATATATATATATACCAACACAGCACACAAACCTATAAAAAAAACACTTATCCTAGATACTCATCCTCACCCCATCTAGACAACACACCGAGAACAATAAATTAGACCCATTTAAAAAACCAGAGAAGATAGCCACTATCTAAACACCCCACCGCCACACACTTAAAAAAAAAAAAAAGTAACTCCCCATTTAACAAACCAGGTCACCTGGGACATACAAAACACATCTCAGTTCACTCATACCACACCACATGGATGATCGCACGACTCTGCTGTGTTCAAATGATGTTCTGATGACATTGTTCACAACAACGAAATGCATAAAGATTTATCTTCATAATAACAAACATGTTTGAGACGTAACACGCTTTTCTCAATCTTTCTTTTCCATTGTCTAATCATATCAACCATTCTGTCGGATTCCCTCACATCCAAACATACATACACACACATATATATATATATATATAAAAATTCAAAGAATGGATAATTTTTATATCCAACACAGTATGATAATCATAAAGACATTTATTAATTGGGAACCTATATTAGCCAGTGTGAGCGATTGCGAAATGAGCTGCCTAAATCGTGTAAATAAATTTTTAAAATGAGCACTGTGCGGGGGATCATACCCGTGTCCACCTTATACGCAGGTTCTGCTCTTACCACTGAGCTAATGGCACTACTCATGGAAGGCAGAAGATCTGAAAAATACACATTGCTCATTTCTCTATTTCACATTCATGGCACGAATATAGTTGTGGTTCCCTATGCCAACAGTATGAAATTCAAAGAATGGATCATTTTTATATCTGACAGAATATGATAATTATAAAGACATTTATTAATTGGGAACCTATATTAGCTTGGCATCAGTGTGAGTGATTGCAAAATAGCCTAAATTGTATTGTGAAATAGAGAAATGAGCGATGTGTACATTTCAGAGCTCCTGCCTTCCAGGAGTAGTGCCATTAGCAGGTTCAATCAGCGCAGGGTGCTTATTTCTTTATTTACACAATTTAGGCCACTCGTTTCGCAATCACTCCCATCGGTGCTGAGCTAATATAGGTTCCCAATTAATAAATGTCTTTATAATTATCATATTCTGTCAGATATAAAAATTATCCATTCTTTGAATTTCATATATGACAGTCGGAGAAATATTTTAAAGTAAAATATTTCAGAGTATAAATCCGTAGATCGGATGTATGTAGTGACGATATCCATACAGAGTGCTCACTACCTGTATAAAGAAGAAATAATTCTTAAAATAGGCAGAGCGATATTTTCAGGAATACGGTTCGACCAAGGAGGGTCATGGCTGGCATGATCAAAGGATACATCTTTCATATTCAGTAACATGACATGATTGAAAAGACACATCGCAGAATCATATGACCAGCTAAGTACACATCATGCTGATGTGGGTTTGACCATTGAATGCATGTATAAAGTGGCTAGTATACACCCTCCACCCCAATACAATTTTTAAAGAGCCAAAAGGAGACTGGTGGTAAAGGATTTCTGACCTGACCAAGTTGGCAATTGACAACGAAGGTAGACATCTTCATCATGAGTGCAGCTTATGGGATCGTCCATCTGTAGTTGTGCTTTGCATGTAGTGATATCCGTATCTTCCATATTACAATCAACCCAATTCATGACAACATCAAGGTTAATGGATTTCTGCTTCAACTCAGCCTGTCCAAACTGTGGATTGTAAATGAGGCCCAGCTGATTGCACACAACCACAGAGTTCTGCTCAGTCCAGCCCTTTACAAAGACAAAACAAAACAAAAAAAAAAGATTAGTAATGTACTGGAATATCAATCCAGTTGGATATCTGGCACCGGATTCACAAAGAATTGGATTCCAAAGTAAAAAATTAAATTAAAATCCACATCTGTTAAAAAATATTGGGTGGCTAATATTTGAAACTGCCATAGTGATAATTTTTTGTGAATCCCCCAAAGGTGGTCCCAAGAAAAAAGTTGGGAAGAACTACCTCATTTGCATATTTCTTCAGATGGAGGACATTATTCCTGATGGAAGTATATACATATACATAGAGAATTTCAGCTTTTCAACAGTGTGTCTTGCAAGACTATCTCTTATAGATCGGAAGTTACAGTAAAGACTGTGGATAGGTATGTAGCATTTTTCCAGAAAATTTCAGGTACACAGTCCTATTTCTTTGGATTGTGTAATGAATCTCCATACATATGGATACCTTTGGAAAGAGAATTCTATCGGACAAAATTGTGAAGATAGGTATGTAGCATTTTTCAAGAAAATTCATAGTACACAGTCCTATTTCTTTGTATTTTGGAATTAATTAATTAATAAATTATATATATATATATCGTTAGAAGATTTGATCAGCTTTCAGGTACCCAAGTTCACCCTCCCCCCGGTGGCTCTGTGGTTGAAACGAGTCAGATTTGGGGCCAATAAATTACTCAAGTGCCACTTCTTTTTTTTATTATTCATATTCCAATCCTCAAAAAAATTTTTAAAAGGTTTCAAATTTCTCCATCTTATACAGAGGAAGTCATTAATTATGGATAATGTTATCAAACAGTTATTGTTATCAAAATCAGTTGGTCCCAGCCACTTTATTTTAAATTAATTAAAGATTTTGAAAAATTGAATTTTTATAATTTAAAGCTGTTTATAACAATGATTTTACTATGGTCATGTTAGGCACTAAACACAAGCGTTGGTGTGCAGATGACATCCATGGGAAAATGTTCGGTTTTCAGAGCATTTTGGTTTGCAGAATTTTGGATATCAGATTGTATACTGGCAATAGCTTGCCTATGAAATTCAGACAAAATGATTAGCACCAACTCTAGACTTTGGTTTTCTCCAATTCAACTCCAAGTCAAAAACAGGTTGAAACCGCTCCTAATTGACAGTGAACTCTTGTTTATTAAAATCAGTATGACAGATAGAATTAAAGATAAATAAAAAAAATTAAAAATTAACCTAAAGATGGAAGAGAGGTAACTTTGATCAGTAGTTATTCCCCTTGATATTAACATTCAGATTTAATTTAATGAATTTAAGAGTTAAAAATGTGTGCACACTAAACATTTATTAAATCAAATATATTTATATTTGCAATTTTGGTTTACCTACCTGGTTACAGATTGTGCCCCATTTGTCATTAATTTCTACCTCCACACGGCCCTCAAGAGCATCCTTACCATCAACTAATTTTACAGGAAACGTCATGTTTTCAACAACAGATTCAAAATCATCCCTCAAGACAAACTCCACCCATTGTTTTTGCTGACCATCAGCCACAAGAGTTCCGTACACAACCATTCCAATAGAATTATCAAATTCTAGCACTGTGCCTGGGGGTATATCCAGCCGACCAGTTGGTTCAATATAGATATCTTTATCAACACGATATCGTTTTGCTTCCAGGGTCAAGGGTCTCTTCAGTTCGCCACCCAGGACATCATTACGCACAAAATTATTATCCAAATCTGGAGGCGCCTCGTCGATCAGATAATTGTCATAGAGTCGGTTGTTCTTCAAAGCACGGACGTACTTGATCACTGCCAGGTTGTAACGGTCATCGCGGTCAAAGATCAAGTTATAGAAGTTTTCATATTTGGCCGAACCCCAGTAATTATAATCGGCATTGATGGTAACCGACGGGTCAATCAACTGGGTGGACATTGCTCGCACAGATTCGGGATTTGAGATTTCATTTCTTTGCACTCTGACATTATTCGAAGAGACAACGATGACAGCATTTGCATGGCTCCTTGGATTCAGAAACGGAAAAGAATCATTGATTTGGTTGTTGATTAATTTATTGTACATGAAGATTATTTCTTGGTAAGGACTGTTCTGTGTAAGTCGCATGTTTACAGCATAACGCCCCCTATTGAGAATAAACATATTGGTTAATATCTCATATTCAACAGGAAAACGCGTGTACCATCTTGATATCAGCAGGTCATCACCATTATTGATGAGAATACCTCCCAGGGAATGGTTCACAAAGGTATTGTTTGAAATCCTTCCAACAGAGTTTAATAGTGGTGCCATAAGCAATCCATGCTTAACGTTAGATGAGAAGGTATTCAAATCAAGAGAGAAATTAGTGTTTTGGGACGTAACATTGCATGACAAATATTCAATGCCTTCCTGAAAGTTATATCTAAAAGAGCTCTCATTCACAAGAATATTTCCTGCCCTACAGTAATTACCGATCCGAAGGGCCGTCAAAGAATTTTCAAAAAAATTTACGCCAACAACTTCAAATTTCAACCCATCCTCGATCCGAGATCGGTTTAGCTGTAAGAATTCAGAGAAGGCACCATATCCTTGATTCTGTAGAAAGTGGCTTTGATTGAATAGAAGTAATCCGCCAGAATAGGTTACGTTTACTCCAGCCTTTGCATTGTTCTTAAATACTGAGCCGTTCACCACAACATGGCCAGCGCCTTGAAAGACACGTAAACCAGCTTCATAATTGTTGTCACTGACATGAGTAGAGTTGACGATAATTTTGCTTCGCATGTCCTGGACAGAAATTCCATGTTGGTTGTTCCCAGACAGAACAGACTCTGTAACATGAAGCTCTGTATCTGTGCCTGAAACAATAGAAAAATGAATAGATGTCAGAACTTGCTTAAGATATATACAGGAAGAAGCTTAGGATGTATCAAAAGTAATTTTCATTTTTACAGATCTTTACTCCAGATCTTATTTCATGTACAGATCTTTGGAGTAAAGGTCTGGAAAAAATGAAAATACTTTCGATACACCTTAATATAAGGCAGCGATTGTTTGCCAACATACTGAGTCTGATTTTGGCAAAACTGATGTTTTGAGATTCTGAGATTAAGTATTTACATCATCACACACAGTTTTGTCTAGATCAATCATTCTCAACAGGGACAATATCGCTCACTAGGGGGTAGAGTGATGGATTGTCATGTACAAATTGAGTTTTCTTTAAAAAAAAATTTTAAATAGGCAATATTGCGTTTTATGTCGAGAAAGTCGAGAAATAAAGGGAAGCTACTTCCGCTTATTTCCATCAAGAATGGGGGGGGGGGAACTTGCTTTAAAAAAAATAGTGTCGGGTGGGGTGGGTCTAGATTGTGTATTCATTTTATTGCTTCTCATAACACTGTTGGACTATTGTTGGGTTAAATTTTATGCTAGAAAAACAGTATTTATAAGAGAAAACAAGGTTTCATATATCATTTTCAGTTATCTGCGAAAATATTTTTTTTTATTTTTGCATACACAAATACATACAAAAAATATATATATATATATACAGGTTTCCTCCGCTATCAATAACATGATGTAAAGCGAAGAAACAATTACTATGGGAAAGATTTTGAGCATTCACAGATCCACAAAATGATAATGGTATGTTAGGCTGAGTCATCAGAGGTTGGTGTGGTTGGAGGTTCAGGAGACTGGGTATAGAAGAAAGAGGAAGAGGGTGTGTGCACTGCCCTTATAACAGCTCAATGCAAAACAAACGCTGAATGCTATTTTCACTTTCTCATATAAATGTGAAAACATAACGTAATACAAACTTTTGAAAGACGGGAGATACCTATATATGCATGCGTGTGGGTGGATAGATGTATATGTGTAAATAATGAAAACAACTAAATTGATGCCTGATGTTAATATTTATGTTATTTCTTTTTTTTTGTTTTACAATGGAGAGATTAGGATTAACATCATTAGAAAATAGAAGAGATCAGGGAGACTTAATAGAAATGTTCAAGATTATACATGGTTTAATCATGATGTATTTTTTACTAGAAGGGGGGAACAAGGGACTGAGAGGCCACACATATACAGAAGAAGCAAATGGAAGTAGAAACTTCTTTTTTAGCAATAGATCGGTAGGACTTTGGAATAGATGACCGGAATATGTCGTGCTATCAACAGATGCAAATGATTTTAAGAAGATTTATGATGTTTATTACACCACTGCAAAGGTTTAAGGCCCTAGATATTGTGTAAATATGATTTTTATGATGTGTGTTTGTATATACAAATTGTATACTTTTTTCTTTTTCACACTAAAATAAAATGTTCTAAAAAAATATTCTTATTAAATTTTTAGTGTCTTGGGAGATTGGAGAAAAAGGTGAGTCAGTTGCTCAAACACGTGTTGGCCCCACTGTGACTAGGGAACATTTCTGTTGGAATAAGGTAGAATTAGTACCTTGGCAACATTTTCCTCTAACTTCAAAACCTTATAGCATACAAACTGCTGTTTGGGATCAGAGCATATAATCTGCTCCAGACAGTCTTATTGGCAGGTGCACCTTTATAGAGCAGCACTAAAAATATTTTAGATATCAAAACAACTTTTTTGTATGTTAAACTAGACCTAATTACAAGATATTTTCAGTTGCAAGTTTTCTGAAACTTACCGGGCCATGCAAATAAGCCAATCTTTAGTGTGATTAATGGAGGTAAAAGTGACTGTCAAAATTTCCAACAGCCTGGTTAAGAAAGAAGAGGATTCCACAAGATGTTTAATATTTGCCAGACAAGAAATTAAAATTAATAATCGTGTCCAAACAACAAACAACAAACTCCTAAGCACCCGGCAATGGAGAAATATTAATTACTGACACCTTGAAGCCTCTAAATTATTGGCAGTTTTCAAGTAGACATGTTTAGCGCTTCACCTAAAAATGTTTTTGGTAGCATTGTTATTTTCATGTAATAATGGAAGTTTAATCTTGCAGAAATGTCCAGCCGACCAATTTTTTATAATCTGAAGATATGATTAATGTTTGTGTAATGGGTCTCTCTTGAACCTGATAAAAGTTGCAACCATTCCATAATTATAACATTTCACATACACACAGATACAAGGCGCTACCCAAAACTCTTGGAAATTTGAATAGTGAACATGAACCAAATACAGTGTAGATTTTTGTCAATATACGCCAAAGGGTACTACCTTGAAGATGATGGAAACTTTGTGTTAACCCTTTATAGGGCACCCCTAAAAATATTTTAATCAACCTTTTTGTATGTTAAACTAGACCTAATTACAAGATATTTTCAATTGCAAGTTTTCTGAAATTTTTTTGTTTATGGGGACAAAACCCCCTCTGATGAAGTGATCATATATGGGTGCCTCAACCAGAAAGTGACTGAAAAAATTAAAAATTAAAGTAGAAAGTTAAATAAAACATAGAATTAGATTAACATTCAATATAATGTATAGATACAAAAAATTGATATTGACAACAAAAAAAAAAAAAAAAAAAAAAAAAAAAAAAAAAAAAAAAAAAAAATCACACCTCCAGGTTGATTATAAAATGTTATTGTGCGGGCCAAAAACAGGCTATTATAATGGGGTGTGGTATGCCTCAACACAGTTTCTGTCTTTGTTCAAGCACAAGTGTACTTTGCAAAGCTTGCAGATCACATTGGTGTGGATTATGTTGTCTTTGTGGCTACAATATTTGCATGTGGCTGACGGGTCCTCAGGTGATCATATATAGTCACTTGCCCCATAAAGGGTTCAGATAAGTAACTTTTTCATGGTTTAATTCCCTTGTATATACACAGAGAAATCCAAATAAACATGCTCACAGACACGCACACCAAAAAAAAAAAACTAGAAAGCACTCAGAGAGTGCATACCTCTACCAAGATCACACACTAACTAACTAATTGAATGAAAATGCAGGGGAGGTAACTGTAAGTTTTGATTTTCTATATTTCAGACTATTATCTTAATATATTAAAAAAATAATTGTCAATCTAAAACAAATTCCTGGATCCACCCCAAAATGCAATCAATTCTTTTTTTAGCCCATGGCCCAACATTCCACAAAATATCATTGACATTCATTAAGAACTTTTAGAGATATTGTGGACAGACAAACTTGAGTGAATACATATACCCTTTCCAACTTAGCAGAGGTAAAAAAGACATGCATATTTGAATGTATTTAAACATATTAGTCAACTGTACTAAAACTATACCTTGTCATGACATGTCATTGTGAAATGAAATCAGTAAAAACAGAAACTATATTTCTTGCAAGATTTCCAAGGACTTATTTTTGTCAACCATTTTATTTAATAACTTTGTGATAAGTTATTTTCATTGTCTAGTATGTTCCAATGAGTTTCTGATTGGACAATCCTATTTCTAATTAATGGAGTTAAGAATGTATTCTGTCATGATCTATGCATAAATAGAGAACAGAGTACAAAAAAGCCAACAGCGTCAGCTTCCAGTAGTCTCCCCCCCTGAAACATCCCGATAATCCCATGGAAATCAAGGCCTGGCTGATCAGCATCATCTTTCTGCCAACACTGACCTATCAGTGTCAGACATGGACACAGATCAAAGCTCAGGAGAGCAATATCACTACCTGCAAGATGAAGTGCCCCAGACAAGCAGCAAACAAGAGGAGGAGGGACTTGGTTAGAAAAATCATAAAAAATAGTCAGAGCAATTCCAGTCCACAAATTCATCCAGCGCCAGAGAATTAAATAGTTTAGAAACCTTACAAGAATGGTAACCGACCGACCAACCAACCAACATACAGAGCCTACAATCTTACAAGTTTAGGTTTCCAGGCAAGTGGATGACATCGCAGGTGTTGAATTTTTCTGCCATGCCTCCAATCTAAGACCCATAGCCTGTTTGTCACAGAGGCAACTTACCAAGCCACTGCCATCTCCATAACACTCTGGTGCACATGGAAGATTAAAAAACCTTTTTAAAAAAGGGATATCTTCATTCCTCTACACAGGAAAAAAGATGGTTATTATAGATTGAATACAGAATGAAATCAAATATTTGACTCACTTTTTCCACTGGAAAGAAGGAGGAGGAACCGCACACACCATTTATAGTAGCGACAATTTCCTCGTTTTATCAGACTGAAATTGATGTACAGCTTAGATGACGCTGACGTAATGGACTGAGGGTAACTGCCGTTTCGTATTGGGACCACCTGGATGACGTCTCCAGAGCGTGAATTACTGATCACAAGTTCCGCTATCGCTTCAGGGTCAGCCTCCAACAAGATAAAGTGTAACGTGAACACATTGCCAGGTCGGGTATGAAATACCTGAAAACAACAAAACCAATCAACATTGAACAAGATTATACTTGATCCATTGTATATGTTATCAATTGAAATTCTCCAGACCGTTACTCAAAAGCTAATTAGAAACTCAACCAAAACTGTCAACATAGGTTTCTTCAGTTTTTAAGTGATGCTGGCTATCTGTGTTATGTATACAGGATACACCAATGGAGCTAGAGGGCTGAATGTTTAAACATTTATTCCCTATTATGTTGAGAAAAAATGATTTTGAAAAAGAAAGAAAAGATTTGGGCGGGGCAATTTAAAGTGTAATTTTATGCTAAATTGGTCCCTTAGTTTGTGTCTCGCAGCATTCATAGTTGTTTTGCAAAAATTCTGACTGTTTAGTGATACAACAGAAAGCAAGAGAATTAACTTATTCATTGATCACCCCTTTTTCCAATTGATCACCACAAACATGACATGCTTTCAAGACGTCACCTGACAGTTTCTATTGAGTGATTAACCAGACCCGTTTCATATACACATCTAAAGACTATCTACGACGCCACTATATTATTATTATTATATATATATATCATAATCAATACTAATCAGCAGTACTTTTTGTTTCGGATGCTATAATGGAGGATACAAGTATTGAGATTATGGCAATTTTCAGGCATTATATTAAATAGGGCCTCAAAGCTTGCAGAATTCAGGAAGTGGAAAGAAATGAAACAATATCTGACCATACTGCTCAGAAGTGATTTAAGCATTTCAAGGGTGGTGACTTGTCCCTTGAAATAAAGCTCAGAAGTGGACAACCATCAGTTGTTGATTATGATGGTTTAAAACAAAAGGTAGATGAGAACCTGGCCACCAGCACTCGAAAACTTCCAGAAGAGCTAGGATCATCAAAAGATACCATATCTAGAGCATTACACAAGCTTAAAAAAATACAGGAGCTCTTAAGAGATTAAAAATACTTTTGATACACCAATGATATTCTTATTTTGTTGTTTTTATCACTACATTTTAGCTGATCAATTCTTTGGCCTTCCAAGTATTGTTTGAAATTCTGCAAAATGTCATTGTCACTATTCCAGGACTTATTCAGACTAGTGTCCTCCTCATTTTTATCATGAAATAACAGATAGAGAAACCCAATTGGAAGATGTGTAAGTTGATGGAGAAAGCATATAAGAGCTTGACAAAAGACTGCATAAGAAAGCTGGGTATAGAATTCAAAGCTACATGCGATGTGCTCCGTAGAGCAAAAAAGCTACCAGGGATTCCCATAGCTGAGAAATGACATTAGTGTTTCACACACGTACTGGGAGAATTAGAATATATTTTGTTTATACCCATCCATGTAGGCAGATTGTTTTTCAGAGCAACAACTGAATTGTTTCTGTCTGCATGAATCATGGACACACAAAACTAGAACCATTGGTGAAAAGATAATAAGAACAGGTCTGGTTAGTCACTTTTGGCAGCATGTTGTGTTGGGGGTGATCAATTAAAAAATTGGAAAAAGGGGTGATCAATGAATAAGTTACTTCTCTCGCTTTTTGTTGGATCACTAAAAAGTCTTAATTTTCAACAACAAAAACAAAACAAGTGTGAACGCTGCTGTACACAAACTAAGAGACTAAGTTAGCATGAACTTACATTGTAAATTGAACCCCCACCTAAAAACTTATTGTGGGGAGGAATTTAAAAAAAAAAAGAAAAAAAAAAAAGAGCTTTTTTTCTAGACATAATAAGGAATAATTATTTTGGTAGACATTTGTTTTAAAAAGCCTAACCAGATGATGGAGGTGGGTGAAATTGGCACCAACCAAAAATGCTAGTATAAAAACAGTAAGGATGAATATACTCACCTAAATAATGATTTGAAATAATGACCCATTGGGCTCAAGAAAAATTAAACTCTTAAATACAAATTTTCACCAGATTGTACCTTTTTGCTGAACCTGTGGGGAAATTTCAAAGAGTTTTTCAGACAATTAAACTAATTCTTGTTATTTTTGTGGTTCCCACAACATTTTGGCTGATACATTCTACGGATATACTATTCGTATGTAAAGAGAGGAACTCGCTTTTTTTTGTAGTACCAAATAAAAAATAGCAAACAAAATCTTTTTTAATACCTAAAGAAGGCTGTAGAATGGATTGGCCGAAACATTGTGGGAACAACAAAAATAAGAATTAGTTCAATTGTCTGAAAGATTCTTTGAATGTTAATGACTCTTCCAAAAATCATAGACAATATCTGTGGGATAATTGTTTGCAGAGATTGGTAAAAGGGTTTAATCTTATCACCCAGTCAGGTGCTGGATCATAAGACAGGTCCAATTTGAAATGGGAGTCATTGTTATAAACAATTCCAAATCAGATTCTGCAGTTAACATTATTTTCATTTTAGTTGACAATATCATTAGGTAACATCTAACA
>VCCN01005997.1:5820499-5831681 GCA_006491835.1 Architeuthis dux | reverse complement strand
ATATTGTTATATTATACAAGCTCTATTGTTACAAATACCACACCATAATAATTATTATTATTATGAGAATATATATATATCTGCTAATTCAATGTTTTTCATCCAACTTTTATGTATTATAGATTTATGACCAATGAAAGTGTGTAAAGTAACAAAAACATGACTTGTTTCATTTCAATATCTGGGACAGCTTTTTTTTTAAATTCAGGTATTAAGCACTTTAAAAAGGTTAGTCCTGAAAGGGTTAATACAAAAAAGAAAAAAGTAATTTCATTAACATACCTGTTTGCAGCCAGGTACAGGTACATTTTCTATATTGTGTACAATCTGTTCAGGTATATACAAAGGGTATAGTCTAATTCCAATATTTGACATGCTACAGAAAAAATATGGACGCGTAAACATTTTTTCATAGTTTGCTTGCGTTGTCAAGTTGACCGTGTAATACTTGATACCATCTCCCCAGTTGTTCATAATTGTAGTTTTCTCTACCATAGCTTTTCCTAAGGTAGATTTTATCAGCATTCCATGACCTGGGAAAATAAATTTAAGACACATCAACTTCTATATAATGGTCATGAAGACTAACATGGTTTTCCAAGTACAGAGGAAGCCACCTATTGTGATCACTTCAAGACAGGGTCTTTTAGATAATAATAATCAGCTCAAGCAAAGGATATCAAAATTGAAACAATTTATATTCATTGTTTTAAATTCATTGTTATGTTATTAAATTCATTCTTATAAACAACTTCACGTTTTAAAAATATGAAATTAATATGAATTTTTAATTCATTTTAACTAGAAGGCACACAGAGAGTGCATAAACTTTACATACTTTGGACTGTTGTCTTAATATATGAAAAAATATCTCTAAATTGAAAACAATTCCTGGATCTGTCTCAAAATGTAATCAATTCTTCCTCAGCCCATGACCCACCCTCCATGAAATGCCATTGAAATTTATTGAGAACTTTTAGAGATATTGTGTGGACAGACAAACATGAATGAATACATATACCCTTTCTAACTTCATTTTGGAAATATATAGACAAACAGACAAACATAACCTATGTATGACACTATGATTTTACCAGCATGTAGAATTTACTGTGGTATCATGATTCTAAGTTCTAGTTTAAAGTTAAAATGTAAAATCTACTTATTTGTCATATTAGCAAAGAACGAGAACTTTGTTGAAAACAATTATGGCCGGATGGATGGGGGTTTATAGTGGCCTGTCATTCAAGGATGCCCGGTCTAAGGTCTAAAGGATAAACAGACACTCTAGGTGTCACCTGAGGCTCCACTCGTCATTACCAGCTGACTTTCAATGCTGACGTGAGAAAAGAACATTCAATTTTGCTAGGATTCATGTCTGGAATTTCTGCAACATACATTATACCTAGTCAATGCAAGATTATCTTTGAAATGGCCAATTTTGATTGGTCGACACAAAGTGTTCACTTCCATAAATAACCCCCAAATTCCATAGACCTGGCAGAAACAGGGCGGCACTCACTGTGGATGGCAGCTGTGTGTTGCAAGCAGTGAGAGTCCGTGAACCCAAACACCAACCCTGGGGCCTGTGTTATTGAACCAGAGCCTGTGTGATATGTCACATATCATTCCACAACAACCTGAAGACAAGACTTATAGGAACTGGTGAAAGACTTGTTAAAATGTTTCATCGAGTGTCCTCTCAATTCTTAAGGTCGCCAACAACCATGTCGACTTTGCTTTGTGACCGGACCAGCTCAGCTTGAGGAAGTTTCAACCAACTTTGCTAACGTCCCTTCTGCGGATCTTTGAACACAACGTGGGCGTAGAAGATTTTGGCGGGGTGAGACTGTCCAAGCAATGTTGGGGCCTTGTCATAATGTCAAACTTTGTTGGCAGACGTAAAAAGAAAACTAATAATATTTTACCTTGTTTATAATCACTTACCTCTGTTGTTAGATATTGTACTGTTTTGCACAGTGATATTCCCCAGAATGTAAGTAAAGTTAAGAGCATCATAGGCACCATATCGAATGGTCACATTGTCCAGGTTGGGGACATACGGACTGGCACTGAGTGAAGCATACGGATGGTAGATACCAGCGGAGCCCTGTCGGAATGTGTCTAGTCCAGCATATTCAATATCAGCATACCAAATGCTCGAATCTGACACCACTAATTTTGTACTGGTTATATCATCAATGTAATTCTCTGTAGACGAATTGTAAAACTCAATTCCTCTCCAGTAGTCAAGAGCAAGGCCGGGTTTTAGGCCTTCACATTCAAAACCAATTGTTTGCTGACCATCTATACAAAAGAATAAAAGGAAAATTAAATAAAATGAAGAAGGACATTGCATATAAAAGAAGTTGTTAATTTTTAGAAAAAATGTTTTTTACGGTTTTATAAGGGTGTGGGAGCTTCTATTTACAATGTAACTGTATGGTAAACTGGACCGTTACTTTCAGTCCGTTATATGGAAATGAGGCTTCGAAGCATGTTGTTACTTCCCTTGTAAAGGTTGTTAACTAGATTTCTTTGATATTTTAATGACAATTCACACTCCCTGTGCACACACGCACACGCTCAGGCAGCCCTGCATGGCCTCCCCACTAAAAAACCTTAATGAAAGTACAGAAGAATCATCATTAAAATATCAAAGAAGCCTCACAACGGAAGTAAGCGAATACTTCAAAGCCTCACTTCCATACAACGGACAGAAAATACTGGTCCCATTTACATTGTATGGGTAAAATAGCAGGGCCGACTGGGCTCTCTAGCCTTGAGAGGTAACCAGTCTAGGACAACTCTAAATTCAAGGCAGAGCTGGTAATAGGCCCAGGCCAGATGGGCTAAGTAGGCCCCATTTCAAACTGCTCAATAAGGATTTTTGCTATCAGTGCTGTATACATATGATTTATAGGTATATACATGTATGTAGTGTATATAATGTACCTACAAGTAACAGAACAGAATAAAAGAACGATTTATAAAATCTGGAGTAGGCCCCCTCAAAATTGTAGTCCCATGCTAACTGGCCCACTTAGGATGGAACAATAATGCAAGAGACTGTCTTCTCATCATAGCCTCGGCTCAATGTGAGGCCAAATTGAGACTTACAGGAGAAAGAAATGAGAATACTATTTGGCCAGATTTTTGGAATCAGCGAGCCTAGTTCAAACACTGGCCGAGACTGTTTCTTCACAAAAGAAAAACAAGAGACAGAGTTCCCACAGAGAGGGACAGAGATACATCCACCTTTGGCTAAGCTAGTAATCCACATGTCTCCAAACATACCATTTGCTTTGTTCTTCCACCAGAGGTATAAGATGTCTAAAAGTAAGAATAAAAAATACGATCAATCCTCACCACACACGTGGGGCCCAATTTTTATTTTAAACCATCCGGGGCATTCTGTTAAAGAATCCTCTTGTCCAACACAAGTGGGTCGCTCAAAGAGGAGATAGTCGGTCAAATTCCAGGCAAAAGAATGATAGGTAAAATTCCCATTTCGGAAACCAAGATGACGACAGGTGACATTTGCTTCAGCCTCAGTGAAACTGGAAACAAAAAACAAAATCACAAAAGAATTTAAAACGTCTTTTTGTAAATTGCACATCAAAAGTCATTGTATTCAAAGTATATAAAGTAAAAAGTGCATTAAGATTTCACATGATTCAATTGGCACAATAATATTTACATATATATTTCCCAGCGTTGAGAACTCAAGGACGCACCACAATTTTGACTTGCAAAATTTGGAAGAAAAAGAAAAACCATAAAATTACTGTCTCAGCACTTCAACCTACCTTACCAAGATGTTTTGTGGGTGGCTTCAAAACATTTAGATCTTCTTGACCACGTGTGCATTCTTTTCTTTTTCTCTTATAATACGGAGATACAGTTGCCTTGTGTTGCTGACTGAATGCAACACGTTTCATCACAGAACAACTAAACACAACCAAAACAGGCAGTGCGTGAGTGAGTGTTTGATTACAATAGTCTTGTTAGTATGAGATTTACCGGTAAACCCCTTTTAAGATATCGCAATTTTACTTCTTTTGTCATTTAATAATGTTCCCTTAAAGTAAGGTCATTTGATTGATTGATTGGTTTAGCAGCATATCAACACTTGATGAGTCATTTAATGCCGAATTCAGTTGAAAATTCTAAGAAAATAGCATCTTGCAACTGTTTGGGGGGTCTAAACCCTCTGCTGGGAATGCAGTCAGCGTATTCTAGGCCCCAGCAGACAGGGCCACAAGGTCGTTTTAGGAGAGTGAAAATACCAGTAATATTGATATACAACATCTAAATTACTACTAGTCTGTTGGCTTGTCTACCATAGTATACCGATTTTTGTGATTACATAGTTTTTTTACTATTTATGATACTTTTGTTTATTTACAATTTTATACTAAGTATCTATATTATAAAGTAGTAAATTATGTATGTACTCTTAGAAGTCAAGAACTACACATCACAGAGGAAAACAAAGGCATATTCGAAATCAAGTTTCAATTTACCTACAGCACACATTTTTAGGTTGAATTTTGCAATAAAAAATTCTTTGATTTTTATGGGGGTCTGCATTCATGCTCACATGATAAAAAACTACTTTTATTTCTAAAGAAATCAGTGAAAGCAACAGTACACCAGTGTTTAGAAACAAGGTAAATACAATCGGCGGACACAGTTCAAAACCCTACAGAGAATTTCTTCTTTTTTTTTTTTCTTTTAATTTTATGTGCAATCTATCGGACCTTCAAACCTTCTAGAAATTTGTCAGTTTTGAGAAAGGAAATATTTAAAGGTTTTTATAAAGAGGGGGTTCTATTTACAATGTAGCTATAATGCTAAACTGCACCCTTACTTTCCATTCGTCATAGAGAAATTCACATCCGCAGTTACTTTAGTGTTTATGCCAGTTTGGCAGTACAGTTATCCCTTGCCATTCACGGTTCAGTCTTGAATAATATAATGAGAATATTTTTGGGAGTTTTGTGGCGTACCACGAAAAACCGCACCATAGAAAGTACGCTGTACAGTATAAACAAAACGTAAAAAGTTTAGGAAATCATAAATGTATCATAATAATCTTTATGTTATTAATAAGAAAGATTGTAGAAAATTATCAACTAAAAATTATTTATGTAGAAAATATAAACCCGGTTGAAAACTTATGTTTGGAAACTTGAACTTGTTTAATGTTTACACTCGTGAATCGGTTAGACAAACAATATTCTAGACATTAATTTTTTTTTCAAATTCACTGTACTGTAAACAAATTTATCTATTTATTTTTTCATTTATGCTACTATTTATATTCATCTTAATATTTTTGTTTCTCAAACCAGATAAAATTTTTAAAAAAGCAACAAAAATATAGAGATGAAGGTAAATAGAAACATAAAAAAGGAAAAAAAAAATTGTTAATAATCACTGCACTGTAGTTTTATGAAATGGTTTTCGTTGATTAACTGTATATTTGTTTTATCTTCTTTGAAATATTTCTCCATTTTTTAGTATTTGTTAGATGAATTATTATTTAAATTTTTATGACTACTTTTTACCTACATCTTAAATTTTATTAGTTGAATGTAAAATGACAATGAAGGTACAAAGTAGTCATAAAAATTTTAATAATAATGATCTTCTTTGAAAGTTTAATTTTGGTTATAACTGCAAGAAAATAGCATAAAGTTAGTCGTAAAAAAAAGAAAAAATACTTTTGTGTACTCAGAGAGGATTTCTGAACAGATTATGCCAAGTTTACGTTTTTGACTAAAAGAATATTGATTCTGCCATAATTGACAGATCTGTCACCAGAAAAAAAGAAATTGAGTTTTAAAATTTAAAATTTTTACTGTATGTTTTACTGTATTCATTTATTTATTTGTACATTCACAATTTTGGAATGTTAAAGTGTTTGTTTATCAAAAGGTTTATGGTACAAGGTTTTTGGAACCCGAAAGGGTTGAGGGTTGTCAGCAAAAATTATTTGCAGATTTAGTGCAATCGCAGCCACCTGGTGTCCCTAAGAGCTGTGAATTGCAAGGGATAACTGTATTTTTTTAAAGGAATCTAACCCTAAACACTTTTCTGATTTCATGAAATCACTATATAATCAATGTTTCAGTGTTAGATTTGGAGTTTTTTTTCTTCCTGGGCAACGCTGAGTAACCACGCTAGTAATTTATATATTTCATTCAGAAGTCATATATAAGAGTTCAGATTAGTGTCTAGCATGGGAGCCGGCAGATTCACCGACAACGATAACACTTTACTGATAACAATTTAACGAGATGTACAATTTATTGAGATATACAAATTACTGAGAAGGTCAAAATTAAATAAAATTATAAAATAAAACAAAATAAATTTCAAACACTTGTTTTATTTATGCTAAAAAGAATTATGATACATAAACTTTAAGGGGTATCTTGGCAGTTTAAACAGGTTTTAGTCAGTTGATTTTTCATGTCATAGTTCAGCATCATTTCTATATTTAAATGTTTTTAATTTAATTTTAGACATTTATACTTACTTTTTTTGATGATGAAGTATTGTAAATCATTAATTTTTGACTATTATTTCCGTCATCTTAATTTTTTAGTTGTTTTTTTTTTTAAATCAGAAATTAAGATGATGGTAAATTATTTATTTAGTGTGCTTTTATATACAACTTGTATACTTTTTTATTTGTTTCGTATTATCTTTATTTGTGTTTTAATAATTATCAACTGAAATCCTTGTGCGCAAGCATGATAATTTGGGACTCTAAACTACGACGTTAAAAAGCAGCTGTTTAAACTGCAAGATACCAAATAAGTTCCAGGTGTAAGTTATATAGATGATAAAGGTTTTTAAAATAAATTTCACAAATAAACATTTTTATTTACGCTAAAAAAGTTAAGATATGAAATTTAAGTTTCAGATGTAAATTATAGAAAAGGTTTTTTTTTTTAAATTCACAAAAAAATTTATTTAAACTGGAAAAGTTAAGACATAAAATTTTAGTTACAGGTGTAAGTTACAGAAAATAATAAGTGTATTGCACAAACAAACAATTTTAAATTCAAAAGTAACATTAATATAAAGATATACATAAATAAATTTTAAAAAGTGATAAGATATTTGTTGTTTTTTCAAAGACAAAAATCTCCTGTTCTAAACATGAAAGACAATTTTTAGATTGAAAACTTCTCCATTCCTTTTTTTTTAAGAATGGGATAAATATTTCTTACAATAAAATAATTCTTTTTAACTTTTGTTCTCGTCTTGTATTGCTTTTTCGTCAAAAGTTCAAGACTTACCTAAATAACTGAAAACAACCTGAGCCCTCCGTCAAACAAATGCCAAATCTTTTAATATGTTTCCATTCCATTGAATTCTTAACCTTTTTGTAATTTTAAAGATCTCTGTAAATTATATATCTCAGTAAACTGTACATCTCGATAAATGTCGGTAAATCTTCCACGACCCATCAAGCATAGATCAACTTCCTCTTCAATTAGGACAGGCCTATGAAAAAAGTAACCTTTGACCTGTAGGATTTAGGGTGAATTTTTAAGACTTGTCTTCGACACCGGGAAATACAGTATTTAATTAAAGAATATTATCATATTTTGGCAATTTGGAATAGAAATTAACGGATAATAAACTATAAAAATCAATTAAAAAAATTAAAATTATCCAATTTGATCGATGCTAGTCTAGCTCAAAGCAATTCCCATGATGGTAAAAATCCAAAAATAATAAGACGGGGTGGGGTGACAACACTTTATATGATAAAGCATTAGAACTGTTTGTGGTGTCAGGCAACTCATGTGGCTGGCAGAAAGGCATTTGGAGAGTGGGTGGCTAACAGATAAAGATAGATAGATAAAGATAGAGAGGTAGAGGTAGAGAGAGGTAGAGGTAGAGGTAGAGAGAGATAGATAGATAGAGATAGATAGATAGAGAGGTAGAGAGAGAGAGATAGATAGAGAGGTAGAGAGAGATAGATAGAGAGGTAGAGAGAGAGAGAGATAGAGAGGTAGAGAGAGAGAGATAGAGAGAGATAGATAGAGAGGTAGAGAGAGATAGAGAGGTAGAGAGAGATAGAGAGGTAGAGAGAGATAGATAGAGAGGTAGAGAGAGATAGATAGATAGAGAGGTAGAGAGAGATAGATAGATAGAGAGGTAGAGAGGTAGAGAGTCTGAGATAAGCTGGTCACCCACAGTTAGCTTAACCACACACTAAAAGCAACTTATAGTGGTTGTACACATGTGCGTGCACACATATACACACACCAACATTTCTCTCCCAACAACTATACCTTTTCACCCCAGAAACTATTTGTGTTTTAGGATCTGTGTTTCCTTGTTGTCACAGAGAACAAAAGGAGAGTTCCAATATTTTTTACACAGTGTTTGCAATTTTATTCCAGTAGAGTTAAAGGAAAATTACAATCATTGTTCACTACATTATTCTTCCTTTACAACTATTTATTGGTGAAACTCACTTGACATAATTGGTGCAGACCCCTCTCCACTTGTTTTGATAAAAAAGTTCCAATCTTCCATCCCTGGTAGAATTGCCATCCACAAGACGTGCATCATCTCTCCATGTATCTGTTGGCTTCACCTTGGAATTTGGATCTTTGGTGAAAGTTATTCGGCCTCCAGGTTCTTCACTGCCCTGAAAGAAAAAAGGTAAAAATAAAAAATTAACTCTTAGATTCATAGACCACTTGTAACTGCTGTGGAACTCTTCAATGAATAGGATGAGAAAAAAAACTCTTGTGAATTGAATTAAAGAATAATAAAAAAATTTACCAAAAAGTGCAGGGGGATAACTTTAATCAGGAGTTACTCCCCATTAATAACTTTTTGAATTTGCTAGAATGAATTTAAGACTTAAATTCTGCCTAATTATTGAAAAGTTTTTGTTCTTGATGCTTTCACCCCAAATTGATGAAGCACTATTACTGATCAGCCTTTTAAAGTCTGTTGTTGGACATCGGCATCCCCAAGGTCTGCCAATTTTTTCACTCCCAAATATTACAGTGCCAAAACATTTTAAATGTCATAATCCTCACACAATCTAAATCTTTGCCAGCCACAATTTTGCTTATAATCTCAAGGGATTCATGTTCTGAGTCATGATGTCCTGCAGTTGTCTGATAGTCTTGCAACATTGCCATTCAAGTTAGCTAATGGCTTCTAAGACATTTAATATATTTCTCTCTAATATATTGTGCTATTTTGTGATCTTTTCATGTGAAAAAAAGTGTTAAACATTAGGTGAGAATATACAATGTATTTTTATTGTAATTATTTCTTGTAATTTTATTTATTCTTTTTACTTCTTAGTCAAGAAGATCATTTCCATTTCACAGGTTTCAGTATTGGGGATGAACAGAACAGAGCTTTTATTTATCTATAGTTTTTTTTTGCCTCAGGAGGCTCTCCTGAGGCAAAACATTTTGAACTTGTCTAAATCATCACGCTATCTTATTTTTATTCCAACCACAATTTCGCTTATAATCTCAAGGGATCCACGTTCTGAGTTACGATGTCCAGCAGTTGTCTGATATTCTTGCAACATGGCCTGCCCATTTCCATTCAAATTAGCTAATGACTTCTAGGACATCTCCGACACCTGTTTACCTTCTAATATATTGTGCTGTTTTGTGACCTTCCCATTGGTGAAGCAAGATGTGAGAATTCCTAAAAATAATTTTCTTTACATGAATTATGATCTAAAAGTCATGGACTAAAATATTACACTTCTTATACACTTTTGACTAATTATACTATTATTTATATCATTTATCATTTGTATTATTATTAAACTATTTTCTATAATAAAAATTAATTTATGCACATCACTATACATATAATCGCCCTATTCCATCAGTAATGCTTGCTTTCCAAACCATTAACAATCCATTTCTTCCTCATTTCAATACATTTACATTATACATATAAAAGCCATATTCTATCAGTAATGCCTGTATCAATTCCTGACCACTGACAATCCCTCTATTCCTGATTTTCACACACAACATACAGACTGTGCTGAAACTTGTGTTACTGACAGAATAGGGCTATTCTATGTATAATGTAAATGGATTGCTAATGATTTTACAATAGAAATGCATTGCAAATCAGGATGAAAGGGATTGTCAGTGGTCAAGAATTAAGACGTGTTACTGACAGAATAGGGCTATTCTATGTATAATGTAAATGGATTGCTAATGATTTTACAATAGAAATGCATTGCAAATCAGGATGAAAGGGATTGTCAGTGGTCAAGAATTAAGATGTGTTACTGACAGAATAGTGCATTGCAAATCAGGATGAAAGGGATTGTCAGTGGTCAAGAATTAAGACGTGTTACTGACAGAATAGGGCTATTATATGTATAATGTAAATTTATTGCAAATCAGGATGAAAGGGATTGCCACTGGTCAGGAATTAATGCAAGCATTACTGACAGAATGGGATATCTACTTTCGCCATGTGATTGGCTATATTTTCTGTCTGTAACATATCATTTGTCAAGGGAGATAACTATTAAATGCTAATTATAGAGTAGTCTCCCTTATATTTATATATGGGAATGCATAAAAATCCAGGTTTATTCCTTTTAAACATAAACCAGAAATTAGAGAGAGCCACATAGTTTTTGATATTTTTCAAGTACAATGCAATTGCGAAATTATTTAAATACTGCCTACATTTGATGGCCTGGATAAACTAGTTATATGAATAATACATCATCTCAGAATGAATTCATATGTTCTCTCAAATTTAATTTATTTTTGGCTTCAAAGTTCATTTTTGCCTTTATTTAAATAATTTTTCTTCTGCTTCATTTCTTTGTTGATTCCACAACAATGTTATTCATCTTTTATGATAACAAATACAACAAAAAAAATGTTAAATATTAAGAGAGATTCATTTTTCTTTTATAACCTGTGGTTTAAATTTCATCTTTCATTCTCAATAAATTTTCGGATGCTGGTGAATGGAACACAGACACAGAGATGAGATGAACACCTACACATACATCTTTTATGACAACGAATACCAAGAAATGTTAAATTTTAAGATATATTTCCCCCCTTTTTGGATTAGAGAGAGATATATATACACAAAGAGAGAGATAGATATATACACACAAAGAGAGAGA
>VCCN01005997.1:5787330-5798341 GCA_006491835.1 Architeuthis dux | reverse complement strand
AAAGAAAAGAGAAAAAAAAAAAAAAGAACTTTAAAACCTTGTTTAATTACTAGTTTTCCCTGTTATTCAAAAGTAGAGCATTCGTATAAAAACCTTTTGTAACCAGAAATGGCATAAAGGGAAAGTAGCAATTACCATTAATTTATATGGAAGAATTTTTTATAGGATTCCCAGACCTCAAAAATGGTGATAATGGTATGTTAGGCTGAGTCGTAGGTGGTTGGGATGGTGGGAAGTAAAGGAGACTGGGTTGTACGGGAGAGAGGAAGAAGGTGCACAATGTCTCTATAACAGCTCGCAGCAAAACAAACACTGAACGCTATTTTCATAAAAGTGATGTGAAATGAACTTTCGAAAAACAGGGGATACCTGTACTTAAATTCTCTCTCCGTCTTTTGCTATACCTGTAGGCAAAAAGAAGTTAATTGTATTTTTTAATCAAAGACAGAAGTTTATTAGTGAAGAACGAAATGAGAAATAGGATCAAATAACCTTTTTCTCTTTCTGGTAATTAATAAATTTCTTGTAACCTTAGAAAATTTTTTTTTTTTTAAAAGATACCATGCATACCAAATATTTCCTCAAGTTTCACAAGACTACTGTATTTGACAGCATATAAAAATCCCTTGGTTCAAAATGTAGATGTAACCTTCATTGTCCAGCCCCACATTAGCCAGAACTTGAGGAGTTAAAAAAAAAAAGAAAGCTGGGTGATAAACGAGAGAAATAGCTGAAATAAGGGTGAGCATTACTATATAAAAACTATATGACATCAAATATGGTATTTCACAAGCCTACATTTAACCCCAGCATACAGTGTAGGCATTACAATATTGGCTTCTAAGAAAGAAATACTAGTCAAAAATGAATAATGGCTCACAATGCTTCATCTAACAATAATAAAAATTCAAGATACTAATACTACTTGTGTATGTAAACAATTCATCAAACACGACAGCGCTGAGTGTTTGGGGAAAACAAGCAATGTCAAAATGGTTAGATTTGATCATCTGCAATCATTAGCTCTAGTAGCTTAAGTGGTAGAGCAGCAATCAGGGTAAGATAGGCATCCCATGAAAAAATGAATGTTCAAGTCTCGGCAAGAGACTATTCTTTATTTCAAATCCGCGTTGTTTACTAATGGCCATAGAATAGTGGTCTGAGTAGTTGTAGCCTGGTGGCAGAGATAGTTGTGTATTTCTCATTGACACCAGTGGTCAGTGTTTGGCCCTAGATAAAAACAGGATTTTAAATGCTGATTTTAAAGGCAGGCAAGCATTGGTTGTTGCATTGCAAGGGTGGGTGGAGAGGGATACAGTTACTTTTGACAGCACAGGTAAACTAGTAGTATAATATTATACATAAACACTTCATTTTATATATTAATATTTATGAAAGACAACCTGAACATCATCAAAGGCATAATCTAGCTGGAAAAATAAGTCAACAAAGCTATTTTATACTGGGCAATGATTGTTTATTATGTTAGTCATAAACAGGAATGAGCAAGGGTCATGAGAGGTCACCCTAGGTATTAATCCGACATTTGGGACATGAAACTCCAGGAACAAAAATACTATCATGTACGCATCC
Organism: Architeuthis dux; assembly: GCA_006491835.1. Classification (NCBI taxonomy): domain Eukaryota; kingdom Metazoa; phylum Mollusca; class Cephalopoda; order Oegopsida; family Architeuthidae; genus Architeuthis; species Architeuthis dux. The sequence continues at coordinate 5,796,748 of VCCN01005997.1, read as the reverse complement.
AGGGTGAAAGGTTACAATATTAAAAGATTATATAAAACTGTTTGTCACTGTTCCCCCCCCCCTTAAACATTGGCACAGTTCAACCAAATTTGGCATGCATACTCAATAGACCTAGGACAATGGTTTTGAAACTTTAAAAACTCAAGGACCCCTTCTATAAAGAAAATATTCTGGCTGACCCCTATTTTTAAATCACTGCTACCAAAGGTTTAGGTTATTCATGTGTGCACACATTTATATCTATCTATACTTGGCCCAGCACTAACCATTCAGACCAGAAAGTTGAAATTTCGTACACACTCCCCTCAATGAGTAGGGAAAATGCTTTTTGTTGTTTTTTGAAAATTTCCCTCCAAAATAGGGTTTTAGTAGGGGATCAATTTTCAATGTAAGCTTATGCTAAATTGGTTACTAGATTGTGCCCGCTTGTTTTTTTGAAAATTCAGACATTTTTTAGTGATCACAGCCCAACTTTTTAATTGATCACCCTCCCAACACAGCATATATGGATAGCAGTGATTCATAGTTTCTCTTGGAATGCTAGTTAGCATTTAGCTTTTAGACTTATCAATGAACTACAATAAATAAACAATTTTTTACCTTTAAAATCATATTTATTATAAATGGATTATATATATTTGAATTCTAATATATGGTACAGGTCCGTGTACAATAATTAGGTTTTTTCCAATAGCTGTGCATTGGATGATGTTGTTTCTCTGCCACAAGGTTCATAATGTGAAGTTTAGAGGGAACACTGCTGCAGACCCCAAGCATTATTTGTCGGACCCCCAGAAACCGCTGACCTAGGGGAAGGTTTTAAAGTAAAAAAGTTTTGAGAAAAATTTGTTTTAAAGCATACAAGTCTAATCAAGCAATTACATACCAGACATTATTAAAATAATTACACACTGTCACAGATTAATGGGGTTTAATCTTTAATCTGATTAGTGAAATCAGTATTTATATTTTCTTTACAATTAGATTTATTTAAACTAGTAGGACCCCTATGAATTCCACAGGTATTAACAAACAACTAAGATTATCCATTATCTCACGCCTCTGCTCTTCTCTCACCCTTTGCATGTATCGTCTCAATCTCTCCCTTATCCCTTCCAATTTCTTTTGCCTGTCCATGTTTTTATCTAAATGTTAAATGTGGATTAGTTTCCTATGCGAAAAAAATGGGGAATGCACAAATATTTACTACTGTATCCGCTCGTCTTTCTTTCAGTGTTGAAAATTTAGCGTTTTTCGCGCTAGATTCAACACATTTGTTTTGGCAGAGCAAAAAAATGCTAAATTAGCACATTTACGCTTAAACATTTTGGCCATTTTTAGCATCTTTTTAGTGATTTGGGGGCATTTTTGGCTATTTCTTAAAAAATGTAGTGCTTTTTGGCAGTCAAACTAGTGCAAAAATATTTTTAGAGTTTCCGACACTGCTTTCGTTTTGCTCCATGTCTCCATAGAGGATTTTAATGTATTGCAATTTTTACACCTTTCTATCTCTGCCTGCATTTCAATCTTTTGCAAATTGTCTCTTGATATCTAGTCAGCAAGCCTGTCTCTCTATTAGTGATGTACTGGAATATCAATTCGGTGAGATATCTGGTGCCAAATTCACAAAACATTATCACTGCCACCGGATTGATATTCCGGTACATCACTACTGTTTTTCTTTCATTTCCAGCCCTTTCCCAGCTTAATATATGTAGGTTTCTCAGACAGAAGACAAAACTGATTCTGGCTCAGAATGGCTGGGGATTAGGTATGCTTCACTCTGATCGTAGGTAGAAGAGTGTAACGGTCGTGAATACAAACAAGAACAATATATAGTATTGAATTGGGGAGAAATTATTAAAAAAAAAAAAAGAAAATTTTAAAATTAAGCTGAATTTTAAAAAATTGTTATATAATTATATCAAAACATTTTCATGCATATATTTTTTACTATTTTCTAAAATATTTGATACACACACAGGATACCTAATAAATCGATAGTTAGCAAATCAGTTTCACATTGTAGTGAGTTCAGTCCTCATTGGGAGCTCCACAACTTTTGCATCAGTGATGGAAATGGGTTTTGGGAACTACGTATTTACTGTATACGGCTTGTTTTTGGGAACTAGGTATATATGGTAATGTCTCCATTAATAGACATTGAAGATACAAAGTTTCACACTCATGCAAACCTGATGTTAAAAATGGTGCATAAATAAAAAAAGTAGTAAGAGAATTCATGAAAGAAACGTCAAGACTGAAGTGTCAAAATCAGTTCCATTCAAACGATCCAATAACGGCAGTTAAAAACTCCATGTGTGCTATTTTATTTAAATTTGTATCTTTGTTTTACCTTCGAAATGTTGTAATATTAAATTGTTAAAAGATACCTTTTAACAGGTGTGGTAAGGGACTGGAACACTAAAACGTGTATAAGTCAATAATTTTAACTCAAGAGAGCTCAGACCCATATCTACTTGAAGGAACATTATGTTTATTTTGTTTAACGGCACATCGACTCTTGGTGGGTTATTTAGTGTTGGATTCAGTATGGGGAGGGAGAGGGGGATCCCATGTCCCCGTGACTAGAGACCTGAGGGGGGAGAGTCCCAAATCTGTCACTGAGACAAATGCCACGAGGACTGGGATAAGTGAGATCCCAAAAGCTTCTCAGGACAAATCATGAGCATGCTAATGGTGATCGCCTCCCGACCAGGACGATACCTGAGCATGCCACAAGGACCCCCAAAGGGTCGTGGTTCTCTGAACTTCAAGGCCATGGCGGTTTCGAAGAACAGATACTACACTTTGATCTTAGCCAAAAGGCAGCAAAGCGATCCGGAACATTATGTGGGATTCTGGGTAGGTAAATTGACAGTCACATGACTGCACCAGAATGTTCAGTAGATGCCACTTAGTACACTTCATGAGTTAAAATCAATGCAGATCAATTAAATCGTATGTGACACCAGTGTCACAGTGGGTTCTTATGGGTTAAGGTACAAGTACTGTGTTATGGATAGAGGTATAGCTAATTCGGGACTGTAATGTTTATATATGTATGTATTAATGTTTACGCATAATAATAAACAAAACTGGTGAAGCAAGCTCCTAGCAGCCCCCATTCCGTTTCCGGTCCCAAAAACGCAGGCTGGAATTGAGGACGGGGAAGGCTCACTTCTTCACAGGCAACAGCCCTGCACACACGTGTCTTTGTTCCGTCTTTTCTAAGGACTGCTAAATACAGTTATGAACCAAATGCATTCAAACTAAACACAGCTAAACAGAAAGAACAACAAGCAACAAAGGCACTAATATCAGACAACATTACAGCTATCACAATCATTGGAGTATGAGATGCAAAAATAAAGCAATACTAAATCTGTAGGAGCACAAAACCTGTTTAAAACTGGTTTTTCAATTATTTCATTTTTTAAAATACCGATGTTGCCTCGAGTTAGCTGTCAACTCGGACAATGACTACTTAGTCAAGTACATGACAATTATGTTTTCTTTTTCATTCATTTGGCTAAGGAGTTTTTAATTAATCAGCCAATTTGCATTCAACATCCTGAAATTGAAAAGGGACAATTTGAAGTTTCAATTTCAGGATGTTCAACGTTAATTGGTTGATTAATTAAAAACTCCTTAGCAAAATAAATACAAAATGAATAAAAAAAAACAACTCATCAATTCTTTCTTAGCTCAGGGCCTACCCCTCCACAAAATTGTCAGTGAAATTCATTGAAAACTTTTGGAGATATTGTGTGAACATGAGCGAATACATAAACTTGGGGGGGGGGATGAACAAATACCTCTCAATAGAAAAGTAAATTGTAAAAATGTAATCAAGTTAGCTCGTGGTCCATTCTTCCACAGAATGTTATTGAAATTAACTCAGGACAGACAAATACGAGTGAATACATATACATCCCCAAACTTCATTGACAGAGGTAAAAAAAAAAAAAAAAATCAATGATTTACACGATTTGGAGTGACCTTTTATTTAAATTATATAATAAATAACTAAATAAGAAGCGAATTATCTATAAAGTCCAAATAATCTGAAAGCATGTCCTATTAACAAGTGTAGGAGGTTGAAACCAGCTAAAGAAAGAGATTAAAAAATGAAATAGGTCACATCTTTCCAGGCAACCTGTTTAAATGATGACTTGTGGTTGCTAGGGATACAGACAACGCCCCCCACCTACACACACACAGACAACGCCCCCCACCTACACACACACACACAACCCCGTCTGTTAAAGTGCAAAGTAAGACAAATAAAACTCGGTTAAATTCAAAAATGACAAACATTCAACTAGTATTATTTTTTTGTTACCTTTCTTTCGCATCCTTATTAAGGTAGGTGTTTTTTTATCAGCCTCCCCACGACGGCAAATTTGACACAACGTGCAGGCAGGGGGTGTTTACTATTTACCTGGCCTGAGATTCTAAATCACACATTTTTAAAGCTCAACATAATTGGGAACGGTGTTAGGGTTGTTCATATACTACACATAATCAAAGGAATTAAAAATATGATTACAAAATTCCGAACATTATTGTTCCTAAATGGATTTTATCCCAGGTAGGGGGTCATTCCCACACTCGTTGTTACCAACAATCAAGAGGGAGTGGGGATGGTACACAATAATACCTAAACGTTGCGTGCTTCGTGTTTTTATAATCAGGTCACTTACGTGAAGGAAGATTAACACTTGAAATAAACCAAGGCCGTTGAAGAATTACCTAATGTTTCTAACACTTTAAAAGACTGCCTTTTAAATCATATCGTTTCTAACACTTAAAAAGACAGCCTTTTAAATGATTTCAACGAGTTTTCTGGCGGAGAGAAAGTTTAAAAAGGTTGGTGATTTACAATGAAAACATGTCTGGTTTGAGTGACGCCCTTCGACGGCAGCACATGGGTTGAAATAAACATTTTGATGTCAATATTAGTGGCGATTTCCAGGTGTATAAAATAGATCGCGACAGAAATCACATTATAATTAAATCGGTCTTTTTTATTTAGTTGCAAAACATTAAATTTCCCTAACAATTTTCTAAAATATTTGTTTTATACGAAAGTGATTTTTCATCACAGCTTAACGATTTTCGACAACCTGTTAATTTAAAACGCAAATGCATTCGTTTCTGTTATATTTTTTCAAAATACTAATCAGAAAAATCAAGCAAGTAAAAAATATTACTAGAAAGAATTTAAAGAATGATTAGAAATAAATTAGAAAATACACATTGAGAGAAAAAAAACAAAAACGAGGTGAGCTGTGTTGCCAATTTAGCGCTAGATTTAGCAGTGCAAAATTAGCGCGCTTCCGCCTAAAACATTTTGGCCGTTTTGGTCCATTTCAGGCTATTTTTAAAAGTTTAGCGCTTTTTGGCAGTCAAACTATTTTTGGAGTTGACAACACTGCTCGTAGTTTAAGTTTAGTTTAGCATACCAAATTATCCCGGTTGAGGGCATTCGTCGGTCAGTCACAAACAAAGAAATAAAATACTATCTAAACTATATATAATCAAATTTAATAAACTCCCAAAGTAAAAGTAAACACGCCACGCCAGTTATTTTAACTATAGGTGGATTTATTTATTTTTTACCATATAGTCGGGAGCAGAATAATTCTTTTAGTTTTGAAAACTGGTGTTTTTTTTCTTCAAAATTGTATAGCCGTAAAAATAAAATGTTGATACTGTCCTTAGTTGTAAATGTTTGTCAAGTGCCCTCACACCAACAAGTGGAATAATTTGGGACGCTCAACTACGTGATCGGCACCCAAAAAAAAAAAGAAAGAAAGAAAAAAGCCAATTCAACGACATTTATTATTGTAAAAAATAACTTTTCCGACAAAAGTATTTTGCTGACTCTTTCAAATATCTTGATATACACGTCTATATCAAAATTAACAGCTGTAAAAAAAAAAAAAGTTTAAAATAAGAATAAAACATTTAATTTCAGTTTAAAACAAAACTGTATGATTAAATTACCACCCATATAGGGTTAAACAATAGGAGTTAGAAACAAATTCTCATTACTTAAACACCTGAAATGAAACGTGTCAAGATTAGGTTTAGTTTTTATATCACCGGTTTCGCAGGAAAAAAAAAAAAAGATTTTCTTTAGTAATTTTGTGTTTTCCAATCAATAAGACCTTCGATCCTTCCGGAAAATTTGTCAGTTTTGAGAAAAGTTGATTCTTTTAGGTGTAAAGTTGAGGTGGGGGGTTCTATTTACAAAGTAACTATAATGCTAATGAACCAGTGCTTTCCGCCCGACATACAACAATGCGGATGTGAAGTATTCGGTTACTTTAGTTTCTTTATTACCATTTATGGAGTCTACCGCTTGTGAAGGTTGTTATTCAAGACTTCAGATTTAATTAAAACGTTTCACAGAGACGATTAAAAGCTCTTACTGATTGAAAGCACATACAATTAACCAAGAAAAAATGTATCTACGAAAACAGCAATATTTTTTTTCGTACCTGTGTAGTAAACTAAACCGAATGTTGACCATCAATTGCATTGGTATTTGGTATACTATAAGTTATAAGGTAACGAAATAAAAATTGTAAACTTTACCCTGGCTATTAGAGTCCCGTTGACAATAATTCCTTCTCCGGGTGCGAATTCCAATCTACATCCAGGTTCGATAAACAAACATCCTTTGGGGGAAATTTCGATGGATTTCCCAATTCGATGAGGGTTGTCCCTTCTCATCATTGCCATGGGTCTATCAACAAGACCTCCGAATGAGAAAGTCCTCACGTAAGGATTTTTACATCGCCTCGGTATATAATCCAGGTAGTAAATTATTCCATTCGCTTCGATCGGTTTGTTGTCAGGGGTTCTTGGCGGAGGGGTGTACGTTTCGATCTGGCCATAAACCATCCCCACCAAACAAAGACATGATATTATGGAGATGGTTGTTGTAAAAGAGACGGCTCTAGGGAGGCAACACCAGCTCGCCATACTTTTTGGGTGGATCGAGGTCTGGTTTGGTTATGTTAAGACGAATCCCTCCAAGTCCTGTCGAACAGCGACACAGTACTGTTATTTTTTTTTTTTTTTTAAATTGTCAATAATGATAAAATTAATTAAAACTTCCTTTTAAAATCCCCCTCCCAAATTCACACCGCTTTTAAATACCTGTTGTGCTGTGCAGTGTTTTCTTGTATGGGACGTCCTAATAGTTTTAAATGTGTTGTCCTTCTTTTTCCAAGTTGATAGAATTTTCATGATGTAACGTAATCAAAAAAAAAAACAAACTCTAAGAAAAGACACAGAAAAAAACTATAAAAAACGGTGGGTTGAAAGTGGACATACTCGGTAAAAAAGGGAAAGGTCTTCACCGTGTTACAGTTAAAATGGCTCCAATTTAATTGTTGATAGGTGTGGAAGAAAGAGGCAGTTGCCCTAGGTCAAGAAAGTAGGTCACGTGACTGCCGCTGCTGATGGCAACGTCGCACCTGACACACCTGAGCAGTTCCCCACAACAGGTGAGACAAAGGGAGATAAGAAGTGTGGCTAAAGTGATGAATTAAAATAAAATATAACAGTAGAGCTCTTAAAAAGGCACCGCAGAATGCTTTTTTAAATGTTCCTACATATAATACTCTTTTTTGATTGGTGTTTTATTCGCACAAGGACAAGGTAAGTTAAACCGCAAACTGTAACGAACGTGAAGTGACAAGTAAATCTTTAAATCAATCTTTATTATTTTTGGATGAAGTATTGTAACAAACCACTTTTTATTAAATTTGACTAGTTTTAACCTTATACAAAAACAACTAAAATTAGGATGAAGATTAAAACTAGTCAAATTTAATAAAAAAAATTAAATCTCTGTTATTAGAAACCACCAAAACTGTCAACATAGGTTTCTTCAGTTTTCAAGTTGGTCTGACTGGCTATGTATGTATGTGTCGTACATACAGGCCGAACCAATGGAGCTAGAGTGCTGAAAATTTAAACATGTACTCCTTAGTATGTCTAGAAAAAACTTTCTTCTTTTTATAACCCCAATAGGTTTTTAGCAAGGGTTTAATTGACAATGTAAGTTTTTGCTAAATTGGTCCCTAGTTTGTGTCCGGCTGCGTTCACGCTTGTTTGTTTGTTTTTTTGTGTTTTTTTTTAAATTAAGACTTTTTAGTGTCCAACAAAAGGCGAGAGAAGTAACTTATTCATTGGGCACTCCTTTTCCAATTTTTTTAATTGATCACCCCGGCATGTTGCCAAGAGACGTTGGTCACGTGACGGTTTCTATTGAGAGACCTGTTATTATTAATTTTTTACTAGTATTTTCTTTCATCTCGATTTTTAGTTGCTTTTTATCACAACTTACTGCCATAGATAGACGGCCCGGGTGAGTAAACAGCACAGATCTTAGATTGAATGTCAATAAATGTCAATCATACGGTTTGCGATTGTTTAAAATTACGAGGTCTGTCCGGAAACTATCCAACCATTTAATATTAACAAAAAATAACCTACCTAGGGTGACTTAGTTCTCTTCAAAGTACTTCCCTTGGTACATCACACGCTTATCTTGTGGCGGATCCAGGGATTTTTTTTTCCGGATTGAGAGATATTTTTTCATATATTACAACATGAAAAATCGAAACACTGTTAACTCTCCTTCACCGTAGCTATATATGAACTGATTTTCATTCAGTTTTTAGTTAGTGCATGTCGTTAGCAGAGGTATGCGCTCTTTCTAGTTTTAAAAACGTGTTTTTTGACGTGAGGTTTTGGTGTACCGATTACAGTGACCGCTCACTGATCTGTGTCCGGCGATGGGTGATTCCTGTAATTTGACACTGTGGGAGGTGGCTGATCTGTGCCGATTAAAAATCAGTGAACAGTGATACGCGATCAAAACTCGATGTGTGGTCAAGTGGTCAAGTTAATGTATGTTATCAAGTCGTCACAAAACACTTGCTGTAAACCCTGGAGGAAAAAAGAGGAAAATCCAATTCGGACCGTATCTCTGACCAGGAGAAAAGGTTCTGTTGATTCTAAATTAAACTAAAAATGAAACATTGTTCGATCAATTATTCAAACTAGAAAGCACCCAGAGAGCGCATACCCCTGCCAACCCTACACTAATTCAATAAAAAAAAAAATCCCAGCCCCCAAATGTAATTACTTCTTTCTTGCCCCATTGCCCACCCTTCGCCAAGATTTCATTGAGAACCTTGGTGGGTATTGTGTGGACAGACATGAACTCTTGGCTATATTGTGTGGTGTGGACATATAACTACGACGTAAGGGAAGTAATTGTGCATGGATGTTCCCCATAATTTAATCACTTCTTTCGTAGACCATGGCCCACGCTTCCAGAAAATTACACTGTAATTCATTAAGAACTTTTGGAGATATCGTGTGGACAGAC
>VCCN01005997.1:5750931-5762530 GCA_006491835.1 Architeuthis dux | reverse complement strand
TACTATTTACCCATAGCCGGAGAGAGAAGATGTGGATTCATGTCTTTCTCAGGGGCATTAGTGTGAAGAGAACGCAAACTATCTCAGCCGGAGTTTGAACTTGGGTGGCCGATCCCATTTTCCATGCCGTTAACCGTTCCGTCACTCCGCATCTCCACGTGCAATCTTAGATGAATCATACTTCGGGATCATATTTTCATTTGGGGACCGGGGCGATTAAAATCACCCACTCCTCAGCTACGCCCCTGGGTGATTGATTGTTAGGAGGTTATGGCTTGGCTTCGCGAACGAAAACTTTGGTCGGTTATTCCACGACTGTTGCAGACACTCATGTGGCCAGCGAGGCCGATGCGAGAGAGGCAGGCCTTTCTGTGACGGTTGCAGGAGAAGGTCTGGCTGCCGGAGGGAACCGCTGCTTTTGCTCTGCGCGTGGTTTCGGCACGGGAGGTTTCTTGTTAGACCTTGTGTCGCCGCGCGCTCCTCACGGCTGCTTCTTTTGTCCCCTGTCTTGTGTTGATGCAGCAGGAGATGGGAGTCTTTTTCAGGGAATCCCTGTATCTCTTTTGCGGGGCCCCGTTTCTGCGTTAGTTCCCTGAAGAGGAGGATCTTTGGAAGTCGATGGTCCTCCTTCCTCGTGTCACGCCCAACGCAGCCGGGTCTTTTGCAGCACGGCCTCAATTCTTGTGTCTCTGGCTTTCCTGAGTATCTCGTCGTTTGTAATGAATTTGAACCAACGCACTTTGAGGATGGTGCAGGGTCAGCGCTGGTGGAAGCGCTCAAGAAATAAACATTGTAGAGCAGTGTAGATAATGCCTTGTTTGTTTATTATTTTTACACTAGTAGTATCAGTCGACGAATTTCTTAGATGAAGCTTTGTCATCATTATTAACTAGTCCACGACCCGTCGTTTCGCTGACTGTTATCATAAGTGTACAACAATAGGCTCGGCTGATGACTGCTACTGATACTATAAGTGTGACAGACACGGTAGGAAGGAAAGGGGAGAAGAGAGGTAAGTAGTTTAATAAGAGGGTAGGAAGGGAGAGGGGAGAAAAGAAAATTAGGTAGCTTAAAAAGAGAGTAGGAGTAAGAGGCGAGAGAATAAAGTAGGTAGTTTAATAGTTTATTCTTATTCTTATTCTTATTCTTCTTCTTATTATTATTATTTACATGTTAACACCAGCTGCCTGATGGTCATCGCTTGAGACTGAATGACAGCAAGTCTCCTCAAGTCTCCAGCCCTCCTTTTACTTTCCCTCTTTGTTTTCGCAGTGCTGTGGTTAGAAGTTTCTCACCAAATGCCTGGTGGTTCTCACTGAAGGCTGGGTCATCGTCCTCACACTTCACAGCAACGTGTGTTTTTTGCGGATGTGTGTGTTCTTTATTGTGTGTGTTGGGCGGGGGGGGGTTGTTCTCCCCGTTAGGCCGTTGCTGACGACTGGTGGTCGCCGGTCTCATACCTCCAGTACTCTCCTCAGTATTCGTGCAGACCCAGTAGTGTTGTGGTCTGCATAATCTGTATCCTTCCTCTTATCTACAGCTCCTCCAATCTTTTTTAAATGTCTTTGGCACAGTTCCCAGTGCGCCTACTATTACTGGTACTACCCTGCCCTTCATGTTACACACCTTTTTTAGTTCCCGGGCCAGGTCCTGATATTTTCCTAGCTTTTCACTTTCCTTCATATTCACTCTGTGATCCACAGGTACAGCCACGTCTATTATCTGGCAGGTTCTGTTTCCCTTGTCCACGACTACAATGTCCGGTCTTCTTGCTTGGATGGTGTGGTCGGTTTGAGTGTCGAAGTCCCAGAGTAATTTGTGGCTTCTACTTTCCAGGACAGTCTCTGGTTTGTGCTGGTACCACTACATTGTCGTATCCCAGTCGTGGGATAGTTTACTGCATTCACTGATTATGTGGTTTACAGTCTCATCTCTTGCTCCACATAGGCGGCATTTGCTGTTTGTCTGGGTTTTGTCGATCTTCGCCTTGACATAATTTGTCCTGATGCATTTGTTTTGGGCTGCAATGATGAGAGATTCTGTTTCTCTCTTCATGTTTCCTTTGCGTAGCCATGTCCATGATCGATATGTTGTATTTGTCTTTTGAATATAGTTTTTTCTGTTCCCATTTTTCTTTCCTTGTCGTTTTCTTTTCTACTAACTCATTTGCTACTTTGTTGTTTGTTGTACTGCTTCGAGTGCTGTGCATGATATATTCACTGCTTGCTTGTACATATTTCTCTATTTTTGCCATTTGGACACAATCTTCTATACTGATGAGTCCTTTGCCCAATTCTTTCCTCTTCACATACAGTCTATCTATATCATCTCTGGGGTACAGGGCCTTGTGCATTGTCATAAGTTTCCTAGTTCGCCGGTCTATTGATCGGAGTTCATCCTTTGTCCATCCAAGGAATGCGCCTGTGTATCTTACTACTGATACTGCCCACGTGTTTATTCCTTTGATCACATGTCTGCTATTTAGCTTAGTCTCTAATATTTTGCTAGTTCTCCGAAAGTATTCCTTTTTTATTTTATTTTTCATTTCTTCCTGTTTTATAGAGTCACATTCGAGAACCCCCAGGTATTTGTATCGGTCCTGTGTGTAACTGTAGCCATACAAGGGGAAAATTTAAATAAATAATCTCACAAAGAACCAGGTGAGGTAAAGGATTGGGAAAAGGAGGAGCCAAGCGTCATCGTAGGGTACTTCGTGATAACAGGCGGTGCCCGCCAAGGGAAAAACAGAACCCCGTATGCTTTTCGGAGGTTAAACACCCGGCCTTGCTTCTTGCTAAGGGGATTTTAAGTAGGTCGAAAAGGTCTCCAAGGAGTTCCCAAGAATGACATTCCAACTCATCTCGCTGATGGTATTCCAAGCAAGTCGGTAGGGACATCCCTAGTGAACTTGTGAGTATCTGAGTCTCACGAAAAGGGGACTCCAGATTGATCGCACCGAAACTGGGGTCAGAATAATTTGACCTATGATACCAGGGTTAATTGGAAAAGACGTGTTCCTGCACACAAGCATTTCTTTACCCCATATACGGATCTGAAGACAGACTCTGGCAGTTACTACGCATTTCTGGGCTCCTCAGAAATCACGACACGAGTTCTAAGAAAACCTACAACCGGTTAAAGGTCGAATTACGGTAAATAATGACTGAGCTTTTACCTTCATCTTAGCTTCAGCATTCTTACAGTTCGAACTTTTATGCTCAAACTGTGAACTACGTTATAGCCACACCTATAAGCTTAATGCTAAGAACTTATTCCTTCCTTATGTATTTGTTGATTCACGCTATTCGTGTTTACTTCGCTTGTATTTGTCGTTTTTGCGTTCAAATGCTATGTATGATGAATAGTGTTGATTCTTACTGTTTTCACCGCACTTATTTCTGTTTAAATCGTGGCCTTGTATCGCTTGTATGTTTATGTACCTTTTTCTTCGTTGACTGGGCTGTAGTTACGTTGTTGTTGTTGTTATTATTATTATTATTTCTTTGATTTGCGTTTTCATACAATCATATACCAAGTCTTTCACCTGAGACCTAAGGAAAATGAAGGTTTTCTTAGGAAGTTATTGAGCATTTCTTTTCTTCTTCTTCCCTCCTTTTTCGTATATCATTCGCTGTTGTTGCTGTTGTTGTTGTTGTTGTTATTATTATTATTATTATTATTATTATTATTATTATTATTATGATGATGATGATGATGCTTCTTTTTGCATCCCGTAGAGCCTGGTCCAAAGTATGGTCCTGGGGCGCTAAAGGGGAGTTTTCATTTTGTCGACAGTACTTCGCGTAGTATCGGGGCTGTTCCGAGTATTATTATTACTATTATTGTTTTTGTTGTAGTTGTTGTCTTAGTCCTTCCCCTCAACTCACTGCTGCGACCACTGGTGGTGTTGCTGTTGCTATTGTGATCAGTTTATTTGCCTTTCATTCATTTTCCCATCTTCTTTTATGATTCTTGTCAGTTTCATTTCCTCATTTTCTTCCCATAAATCTTCTCGGTTTTTTAATATTCTTCCTTTCCTTATGGCTACCCATCAAAACTAATGCCTCGCCCCCCCTCCCCGTAGTACCCACTTCCATTCCTACCTGTTTTGATCGTTATCTTTTTTCTTATCTCTGATCTCAGCGCAGACCACCCAGCAAAACAAACAGCCGTTCCCCCCCCCCTCTCTCTCTCTCTCTCACTCTCTCTCTCTCCCACATATATATATATATATATACACAGAGAACATCGGACAGAAAGCATGTCTTAGATAAGGCCAGATATGTGCGTAGCACACAACCAGTCTTATACGTGCCAATACATGCAAACGCGCACATAGACTTATGTACGAACACTCATATATTTACTTACATTTTCAACAGAGAGAGAGAGGGGAGCGAGAGAGAGAGTTCGTACTCAGGTAAAAGCTAGACTTTCAATGCAATTAGAGTTAAAAGTTTGGTAAAACAATCTTCAAAGCGCAATAGAGCCCTGTGCTAGACTAAACTTAGTTTATCTCCCCCTTCCTCTTCCCCCTCTCCCTGTAGTGGCCGCGCATGACAAGTGCCCAAAGAACCATTTTTAAAAGTTTATATTTTCCTTATTTTTAGAGCTATAATGCTCAGGTTATTTTTAAAGTATTTTGAAGCTTGAACACTCTGCATTATGATCCATAGTGTTCAGGCTTCAAAATAAAAAGCATGAGCAATGTTGCTCTAAAAATAACGAAAATATCAACTTTCAAAATGGTTCTTTGGGCACTTATCTTGCGCGGCCACACACACACACACACACACACACACATTTTTAGGCGTTTTATTTTTTCTAGTGCTTTTTTTGATGTGGTCATCTGTTTCCGCTGTAGAGTGTTGGCCGAAGTTTCGTGAAACCAACTGTACAGGTTGTAATGAACCAATACATATGTTTCTACAATATTCGCTCTACTAACGTATTGAGCCTTCTTCGGTTGGAAACAGATGTCTACCAATATACTTATACAGATTTGTGACGCATACTTGTAACCACTTACTATATATATACATATATGTGAGTGACTATCCGCTATCATATTGGACAATGTATGAGACTGTTTCCACTGCATTCCCAAAATGGTAATTGCAGAATGGCGACATTCGTAACATATGATTTAATCAGAAAAATTCTGAATCTGAATACTGTTTGGCATTGGCACTATTTAGGCAAAAGTCCAAGAAAAGCCGTCAAATATGAAAATAACTTTCTGCGTTTATACAACAATAAAACGAACGTCGGTACCCCGAAATGTAATGGAAATTTACCAAATAAAAAACAACAAGACAGGTCTGGTTAGTCATTCAATAGAAACTGTCAAGTGACAAATGTCTTTTGGCAGCATGCCGTGTTGGGGGTGATTAAAAAATTGGAGAAAGGGGTGATCAAATTAGTTCTCTCGCCTTTTGTTGGCCAGTGATCGCTAAAAGAAAGTCTGAATTTTCAACAAAAAAACGGATACAAACTAAGGGATAACTTTAGCATAAACCTACATTGTAAATTGAACTCCACACTGAAAACCTATTTAAGGGGCAATTTAAAAAAAAACAACCTTTTTTTGTAGATATAAGGAGTAAATGTTGAAATGTTCAGCCCTTTAATTGCATTGGTGCCGCATGTACACGTTATACATAGCCAACCAGCCAGACCAACTCAAAAACTGAAGAAACCTATTTTGACAGTTTTGATGACAGTTTTGGTTGACGGTTTTTAAAAGAAGAAACAATCTTTCTAAGTCTTTCCGTACACACATCTGCCAGGTGTTTTGTTATTCAACCAAAGATCAAAGAATTCGGTGCGAAATACACATTTTCTTGTCGTCGAAAAAGTTTTTTTCTTTCTCCCAAATAAATCATAGAATTTTAAACACGTTTTGCAAGCTGATGATTACGTTGCTGCAGTGGTGGAAATGGGGGGTACGCGGGTCTACGCATATACATACTTATCAATTTCGAGTTTTTGGTATGTTCAATGTTTATTAATTGAGATATTACTGTATACCTAGTTCCCAAAACCCATCTCATAGCGGCGTTGCTGTTGTGCCTGAAAATTAAGCTTTTCTTTCTTACTGAACATAATCGAAAAATATTTTTAAAAATATTAGGCTGTATCAAAGGATTTTCATTATTTAAAAACCTTTACTCCAAAGCTTATTTCATGTACACATCTAAAGTAGCTATTATCTCCGCACAAATTCAGGATTGGTGAATACCAGTCTTTTTCTATTCTTTTCTCAGCAATGTTTTCATCAAAAGTTAGAGTGTACCAAAAGTATTATCGTTTTTGACAGACCGTTACTCCAAAGCTTATTTCATGTACACATCTAAAGACTAGCTATTATCTCCGCACAAATTCAGGATTGGTGAATACCAGTCTTTTTCTATTCTTTTCTGTGCAATGTTTTCATCAAAGGTTAGAATGTACCAAAAGTATTATCGTTTTTGACAGGCCGTTACTCCAAAGCTTATTTCATGTACACATCTAAAGACTAGCTATTATCTCCGCACAAATTCAGGATTGGTGAATACCAGTCTTTTTCTATTCTTTTCTGTGCAGTGTTTTCATCAAAAGTTAGGGTGTACCAACAGTATTATCGTTTTTGACAGACCGTTACTCCATGCATCTAAAGACTAGCTATGACTTCACTATACTATTATAAACCATCAACCAAAACTGTCAAAATAGATTTCTTCAGTTTTCAAATCGGTCCGGCTGGCTGGCGATGTTTTTTTTAGAAGTCCCACACCCTTAAATAGGTTTTTAGTGGGGGGTTCAATTTACAATGTAAGTTTATGCTAAATTGATCCCTAGTTTTGAAAATTCGGTGAGAGAAGTAACTTATTCGTTGATCACCCCTCTTTTATTGCCGTGTTAGGGGTGATCAATTGAAAAATTGGAAAAAAGGCGGATCAGTGGATAAATTACTTATCTCGCCATTTGTTGGGCACTGATCACTAAAAAGAAGTGCTGAATTTCCATAAGCAAGCGTGAATGCCACCGGACACAAACTAAAAGACCAATTTAGCATAAACTTACATTGCAAATTGACCCCCCTCCCCTAAAAACCTCTTTAGGGGAGGAAACAAAAAATGTTTTTTTTCGACATTTGGCGACAGGGTTTAAATCTTCAGTCATCTAGCTTGATTGGTGCGGCCTGTACGCGTGTTACATACATAGCCGGCCAGAATATAGAATGTTTGCTTTTTGTATAGGTTTTAAAAATGACACTCCATTGAAATTTATTATTTCCTATATTCTCATTAAATTTCTTTTTAATTTTGTATTAAAATGTCATGTGATGGAAATATTCTAAATGTATTAATTACCGCTACCCACAACACAGGTTTATTGCTGGGTTTAGGTTATACATGTGTTCTGACATTTATATGTATCTATGTATCTATCTATGTATCCCGGCCCTATAGTAGAAACTTTGCACACACACTCCCCTAAATTTGTAGGGAATTTATTTCTTTTGTTGAAAATACCCACCTTAAATAGGTTTTTAGAGGTGGGTTCAATATGCAATGTAAGTTTATTCTAAATTGGTCACTAGTTTGTGCCCCCTCTTTTTTTGAAAATTCAGATTTTTTAGTGATCACAGCCCACCAAAAGGCGAGAGAAGTAACTTATTCATTGATCACACCCTTTCTCCAACTTTTTAATTGATCACTCCCAACACAGCATATATGGGTGGCGGTGATTCATAATTTCCATTAATGCTAGTTTTTATTGTGTTCCAAAAAAGTGCAAAAAGGTTACTACTCAGAATTGAAATCAATTTTAAAAGTTCAGTTTTGCAGACCTGTGTAATAAATCATTTCAATAACATTATTACGAAACCTACACAAATAATGGGTGGCCCATTTATCTCTGACACTTTTCTCTAATCTAGTTATTAAATATTGCGGTGATCGCATAAAATCCTATAATTAAAGATAAAGCCGACAAGACTGTCTCCTGCAGGGTCAAACTCCACTTCTACTTCTATTCCGATTGAAGATGATTACTGCGACTTTTGTATTGTATATATTTTTTTTCTTTACTTATTTATTAGAATGAAATAAGCACATGCGTATGTGTATGATACATTTGTGTGAATATCTAAGACTTGTCAATTTAGATCAGTCAGTAAGAGACCGGGATAGCGCACACTAAGTCGTGTGTTCAAATCACGGTTGGGGAATTTTGCATATCAGTTTACACCTACAATTTTGGTGAGGGTTGTTCTTGTTGTTGTTACGGTGGGAAAGTAAAATCAACTCCTGACTTTGTCTTGGAGTTTGACAAAAAAGTTCAATAAAGCTTTTTCTACTATAACTTTTTATTAACACCTAAAATATATGCATATCAGTTTACACCTACAATTTTGTTGAGGGTTGTTCTTGTTGTTGTTACGGTTGGAAAGTAATGTCAACTCCTGACTTTGTCTTGGAGTTTGACGAAAAAGTTCAATAAAACTTTTTCTACTACAACTTTTTATTAACACCTAAAATATATGCAAATCTTTCACGAATTAGTCAAATAGTATTGAAGGTATAAGTAATTGAAAAGTGTCAGAGATAAATGGGCCATTTGGTATTTGTGTAACACCATGAATTCACGACTCGGAATATATGGAAATTGACACCTGCTACGGAATTTACACTTCTTGTCAGTGTCGATAATCGAATCAGTTTTTAATTTCCATTAACACTTTCGCATATTGATCTTCGTTTTATTTACGTTTGCATCTGTCTTTTGTCTATTTGCATAACCACTACCAGGGTCGCCAGATGTCTTTTGCCGCACAAGACCAAATTTGTATAGTCTTTGGACCAACTTAAGTAGCTTCAGTACCAAAATAATCAAGTAACTTTAAATCCATCATCAGACTACGCTTGCAGGAAAATGGATTAAAATATATTTTTATTTATTTATTGTTCATGTATATTTACAGTGTCGCCTATAAATGAGTACACCCCTACCACTTTTTAATAGAAAGTTGATTGTCTTCTAAACCAAACATAGCAGCATGTTATTATTTGTGTGGAACATTACACAATCAAAACGGATATTATCAGGTATTATTTATGACCAAACTCTACAGCATTGAAAAAATATGAATATGTTACAGTCCAAAAATGCGTACACCCCTACGAAAAAATAATTTTGGTGACAGAGTTTCAGTGCTGTAGAGTTTGGTCATAAATAATACCTGATAATATATGTTTTGATTGTGTAATGTTCCACTAGAAATAATAGAAATTAGGCGTGTACTCATTTATGGGCGACACTGTATATGTTATATCTCATCGTGAGTAAGGAATTGTTTTCCTTTGTACATTTTCCTTCAGTACCAAATCTTTTTTGTTTGTGGCATCAGATATGCTCAATAACATACTAAATGTCTACCACAGTCTGACTACTGAAAATGTGTTTTTTCGAGATGACATCCAAGATGGCCGCCAAATCCTTAAAATGCCCATTACTCGTTCATTATTCATCACATACAGGTTTTTCAACGGTGTTTTGTAGTATCAGGTGTACTCGACAACATATAAAATGTCTACCACAGTCTGACCACTAGAAAGGTATAATTGTCAAGATGGCGTACAAGTTGACTGCCAAATTAATTGGCAGCATTTATGAAAATAACCCCCTACCCCCCGAAAAGAAAAGTCGCAACAAAACGTTTCTCAACGGATCTTTTTAGTATCAGGTATGCTTTATAACATATCAAAAGTCTACCACAGTCTGACCACTGGAACGGTGTAATATCCAAGATGGCGTCCAATGCTCATTTAGTCGAGTGCATGGTTTGATCCCCCCAAAATTGCTACACAATTCTTCTCAACGTATTTTTAGTATCGGCTGTGCTCAATAACATACTAAAAATCTACCAAAGTCTGACCACTGGAATGGTGTAATTTTCAAGACGGCCGCCAAATCCTTAAAATGTCCATTACTCCTTCATTATTGATCCTTTCTAACGATTTTCTGGATTACCAGGTGTGCTCAATAACTTACTAAAAGCTGACCACTGGAAAGGTCAACTGTCAAGATTTCGTCCAACATCGCTGCAAAATCATTAAAATGTCCATTACTAATTCATTATTCATTCTAGACCAGTTTTCCCAATAGTGTTTTTAGCATCAAGTATGTATATACATAACAAAAGTCTATTACAGTTTGACCTTGGGAAAGGTATAGTTTTCAAGATGGCGTCCTACATGTCCGCAAAATCCTTAGAATCCATATTAGTCCTCCTAGACAGGTTTTTCCAGCGGCTTTTTGTAGTATCAAATTTGCTCAATAACATATCAAAGGTCTGCCACACTGACTGTAGTATACTTTTAGTATGTTATTGAGCACCCTTGACACTACTAAAAACCTTTGGAAAAACTTGTCTAGGATCAATAATGACTTTTGTAGCAATATTGGAGGGAGGGGGCGAACCATAAATGTACTCGACTGATCGAGAGTTTTAAGGATTTGGCGGCCACCTTGGACGCCATCTTGACAATTACACAGTTTTAGTGTCAAACTGTGGTAGACTGTTAGTATGTTATTGGGAACACCGATACACCAGAACTTCGTTGAGAAACCTATTTAGCAATTTTGGGGTGGTCAAACCATACATGCACTCGGCTAAATGGGCATTTTAAGGATATGGCGGCCTCTTGAAAATTACACGATTCCCATGGCCAGACTGTGGTAGACCTTTGATATGTTATTGAGCACACTTGACTTGACTAAAAACCGTTGGAAAACCTTTTCTAGGATGAACATTGAAAGTGTAATGGGCGTTTCATGAAGTTGGCGACCATCTTTAAAATTACATCTTTCCAGTGGTCAGACTATGGTAGGCTTTTAGTATGTCATTGAGCACATCTGATTCTAGAAAAACCGCTGAGAAACCATTTGTAGCAATTTCGGAGGGGGGGG
Source organism: Architeuthis dux (assembly GCA_006491835.1). NCBI lineage: Eukaryota > Metazoa > Mollusca > Cephalopoda > Oegopsida > Architeuthidae > Architeuthis > Architeuthis dux. The sequence continues at coordinate 5,751,574 of VCCN01005997.1, read as the reverse complement.
CAAACCATGTATGCACTGGAATAAGTGGTCATTTTAAGGATTTGGTGGTCATCTGGGACGCCATCTTGAAAATTACAACTTTACCGTGGACAGACCGTGGTAGAACTTTTATATCTTATTGAGCACACTTAATAATACGAAAACAAACGTTAGAAAAACTTGTCTTGGGTGAATAATGAAGGAGTATTGAACATTTTAAGAATTTGGCGGCCATTTTGGATGTCATCTTAAAAAAGTCCAGTGGCTAGGCTTTGGTAAACTTTCAGTATGTTATTTAGCACACCAGATACTACAAGAAACCGTTGAGAAAACCTGTGTAGCAAGGGGGGTAAATGTACTCGACTATAGATAGAAACATACTTACAAAGTCACAAACATTCGTCGTCTTAGTATTAAACGGTTTCTTTCCTAAAAATAATCATCTCAGAAAAATTCAAATACATCACTGAATGTTTTCGTGGGCAATAACTAATAAAATAATCATGTATATTACGGCTCTACCCCAGGTATTGAGCATTCTACAAATAACCACGGTCTAATGCATTATTTTGACACAGTAGTGTGACAATTTGATGGAAACGGATTATATTTATATATAAATTTAGAAAAAAAAGAAAATGGCACCTATATTCTTTATAAATGT
>VCCN01005997.1:5690581-5713644 GCA_006491835.1 Architeuthis dux | reverse complement strand
GAATAATTAGATTAATGACGAAGAATAAGAATGTAAAAATAAGTACACAGATAGAGGCCAGAAATACTTTAAAAAAAACAATAAACAGATTAGGGACTGCAGGTCAGAGGTCAATGCCTTAACCCTTGAAGATGGCTGACGCACAAAAAGAGACACGGCAAAGATAAAACAAGTGGCAATAAAACTGTCAAATATCCCGAGAAAAGGGGAAGCACATCGAAAATGGATGACCACAGCAAAAGGCAAGTGTAAAGATAAACGCCCACAAAAAGAACAAGGCATACATTGGTCAATCCTAAGCAGCCAATACGGACATGCACAGAATCTCTCCATTAATAATGAATCTATATAAGGAATTAACTAAACACCATTAGCTGTTCATCTGATGATCGATTTCTCGTGAAACCAACTGTACAGGATGTTATGAAATATTTGTCTACCATATTCGCTCTACTAACGTACTGAGCCTTCTTCCGTTGGAAAAAGAGATCTATTAACATATTGAAATTCATTGAGAACTTTTGGAGATATCGCGTGGACTCTCTGTTCACGGTCAAACAGACGAACAGACAAACATGAGTAAATACATATACCTTTTCCAACTTTGTTTGCAGAGGTAATGAACTCTGTGCGTTGGTTGACTGGCCAGGTTTAGGTTCTTCCCTGGAGACGAGCCTACTTGGTGTTCAGACATTCAAAAAGGTAAAGTATTTAGTGGTTCTCAGTCTAAATTAGCAGCCTGGTGTCACCTTCCATGATTGTGTATTTAAAGAAATCAACGCACGTCAATTCTCCCATTAACGTGGTGGTTAGGTTCCTGAAAACCATGTCTTTAACTTAAACAACGTTTAGTGAAACCGATTTCACCATAGACACAATTATATAAACAGCGGTTATGTTTCTCTCGGATTTTGCGTGTATGCCGGCGTATAAGGCGACCCCAAAACTGACATGTTAATTCAAGTTTAGTCCAAAATTCACCGGATCTGTCGACTCTTAAAAGAAAGGCGAGCACTACGTCCATCTAACAGCAGCTAAGTTTCGGATAAGTCAAGTTCATAGGTTCTAAACAGACTAATATGATCAATTTGGGATAATTCCTTACGCTTCAAAAGTCGTCTTATACGCCGGTATATACGGCATGTCGAGTCAGAAAAATGACTTAATTCCACCTACAATATTTTATATTATCGTGTAGAAACCGTCAAACAAAGCTGTAAACATAAACATAAATTTCTTAAGTTGGTCTGGCTGGCTGGCTGGCTGACTGGCTGGCTGACTTGCTGACTATGTATCAATCACGCCTACAGACTGCACCAATAGGATTCTTTTCCGATTAAGAGATATCTTTTATAAAATGTTTGGTAAGATCCAGGAATTCTTTTCCTTTCAATGAAAAGAAAATCCTTGAATCCACCCCAAAATGTCATCAATTCTTCCTTAGCCAATGGCCCACCATTCGACAAAATGAGATATTGTGTGGACAAAAGTGATTTTAGACCAAAGTGATTTAGACAAAACTGATATTTGCTAAAGTGATGTAGACGAAAGTACCGTAACCTGATGTAACGGGTTCAAACATCTTTACATTATGAGCCGCGTCAATTGTTCAATACAATTAGAATATAAATAGAATTAATGTGATGGCTTCCTTTTGTTCGCTAGAACAGCGCCGTATATTCTTGACAGCCTGGCCATTATATCGCAGACAGAAGTTAATGTCCCGTGGGATAAGGTCTGTGTCTCAAAGCTCTCTCTCACTACACTCTGTTAGTTCAACTTAAATTGTTTTCCGAAGTGTTCTTTCCCAGGGATAGTGCCTCCTGGTATATAAATCGTTCGAAATTTCTTCATTTTGATTAATAAGTGAATGAATAAGGCACTATACGGCACTTTTCGGTCGGTCGATCGATCGGTCGGTCCTTATGGTAAATATCAATTTTCTCAGCCGTATCATGTTGGATTGACGTGAAACCTGGTCCAGATCTTCTGTGAACCATCTTCATCTTCCTCCTCCTCTCCATCTTCCTCCTCCTCTCCATCTTCCTCCTCTTGCTACTACTACCACGGATGGTGGACGCATCGTTGAACTTATGGTTCTTGTTATTTCAATAGAAACAATTATGGACCCAAATAAAAGACGACTGGAGTAAGGTTTTTAATGTATCAGTGTGTATCAAAAGTGTTTTTGTTTTTTACAGACCTTTACTCCAAAGCTTATCTCATGTACACATCAAACGACTATTTATGACACAAGTATATTATTAATACTAGCTGAAACCCGACCTACGGGCTGGATCTTCAGCTAGTTCCTTCGGAAAGCCTAAATGTTGCCTTTGGTCACAATAAGAGATTAAAACTGTTTCTTTTGGCGTACCTTAATTCTATACCCTTGGCTACAATGCACAGTTCGGCTATATACAAATAAACAGAATTAGACTTTTAGTAGTATATAGATATATAGATAGATACATAGAAATCAGAACATTATTATCGGAGAGAGCGTGAACGCAGACCCTACACTATTATGCTAAATATTCTAAAAGAATGGCCCTAGATCCATTACTACACACAGAAAATGTGGTGGCCATAGTTCTAGCCATCCTTATGCTATCAGATACGGACGGACAGACATTTGGTGAATTAAAGTAATAGTAATCTTTTAGGTAAGCACGAACGCAGGCGAACATAAAGTAAGGGGGCAATCGCAGATTTTGCAAGCACCTGGAAATACTAACCATCAATAATAGTGGCTTTTAAGCTCATGTTACTTTTTCGTTTATTTGTTTGTTAATTTTTGGCCAAAAACATATATAACATTGAGGGTGGATGTGTCGATTTGCTATGGTTTATGTGTTGGTTTCATGCTTTCCTGGTAGTATTTGCAGTCAACGGGCATCTGGTCGTCGACGTTGCACATTAAATTCCCAACCATTGAACCGTCACTTTTTTTCCTTTATTCTACTTGAGCTATTCATTATAATCCACTCCCGGTTTGCTAGGCCCGTTGAAGCTTCACTATTTACCCATAGCTGGGATGAGAAGAGATGGATTCCTCCCTTTTCCAAGGGAATTAGTGCGAATTGAATGCCAACTGTCATAGCCGGAGTTTGAACTCGGTTCGCTGATTTCATTTTCCTAACTGTTAACCTTTAGGCCACACGCACCTCCCGCTAAGCTTAGTAAATACGGTATATCAGGTAAAGATGAACATTTCCAGCTTTCACAAAGCCACTTATCTGTCTGCAAAAAGATAATCCTTCTCTAAGTAATTCGATTACGATTTTATACTTTGATGAGTGGGTCTTTAATAATCACCGACTCAAAAACGCTAAATCCCGAACAGTTTTGGGGTCAGATTTGAGCCACTGGACTGAATAAACCTTCGTACGAATCTTCTTGTTGCCCGAATTTTTCACCTCTGCCTACAAGTTGGAAGAGGTATATGTATTCATTCATGTTTTTCTGTTTGTCCACACAATATCTCCAAAGGTTTTCAATGAATTTCAATAACATTTTGTGGAAGCGTGTGCCATGGGCTAAGGAGGAATTTATTCAATTTTAGGGCAGATCCAGGAATTATTCCGATCGAGAGCACTTTTTCATTTATTAAGGCAATAATAGTTTTAAATATGGCAAAACGAAACTCATACAGTTACCTCCTCTGCATCGTAGCTATATATGATGTTAGTGTATGGCATTGGCAGTGCTTTCTATTCTTCTTAATATTTCTGATGAGGTCGTCGTAGCTGTACGAGAACAAAGAACTTCAACCTCCTAAGGGAGGTAACTTATTCGTTGTATTTTGCAGTTCGTCTGTCATGGTAGGGAGAGTTATAGCTATACACCTATTTGCTTATAAAATCTATTGACGATATAAAGCAGAGGTTCTCAACCAGGGTATGGGGAATTCCTCCCCCCAGTGGGGGATTGGGACCACAGATTGGCAGATTCAAACCTTTGTCAATGCTAGTATAGAATGCACCTTTTGAGTCAGTCACTCTTGGAAGTGGGAATGACATTCTAAAATGTAAAGTTATATTTTATAAAGTTATGTTTTAGAGGACAGCAACGGAGAAAGATTTATCAAATCTTCCAATTCCTTTACAAGCTGATGAGTAAAGAATATAGCCACTAACGAAGCAGTCAATGGTCAATCTTAAACATTCTTAATATATGGAAGCTTATGTTACTTTTTCGTTTATTTGTTTGTTAATTTTTGGCCACGCTAAAGCTAAATGAAAACATTGAATGCCAACTGTCATAGCCGGAGTTTGAACTCGGTTCGCTGATTTCATTTTCCTGTGATTCAAAGTTCCAACCTAGAAATAAGCAGGAAGATGACGTAGCCGTTAGGCCACGGTGCTGCAAGGAACATCAACTTACAAATATTTAATATAAAAACTTTGTTTATGTTTGTAATTACTTGAATTAGTCATTTATATTTCTTTTCCGTTCTAGATAATACTGATACGTTAAAATCATTTAAAACAACGAAAACTAAATTTAACATAATATATAAATAGAAATGAAGTAATATCTTTTTACATAGGCTGGATGGAAACAGTTGAGAAGTCCTTGTTGGGACTGTACTTCTGTCTATTTAATATCCCATTCACGTATGTAAAATAAAAAAAAAGGTTATTAGAAACTATCAACCAAAACTGTTAACATAGGTTTGTTCAGTTTTTAAGTTGGTCTGTCTGGCTGGCTTTTTTTTTGTTTTTTTGAAAATTCGGACTTTGTAGTGATCTAACAATAGGTGAGAAAATTAACTTATTCATTGATCACCACTTTTTTAATTGATCACCCCCAACACTGCATGCTGCCAAAAGATGTTGGTAACATGACGGTTTCTATTGAGTGACTAAACTTTAAAGTGAGGGTTGTATTATTAAAATGTAATAGAAATTCAAAGAAAATGTTAAATTTAAATTTCGTCGTTTTAAATTAGTTTTATGGATCAATATTATTTTTTTGGGGGGGGGGAATATAAGTGACTATTTCAAATAATTACAAACATTTTTTTCTTTTTAATTCTTAACTTAGTATTTTCAAATTAATTTCATCCTAATAAATCAATAAATTAAAAAAATACATTTATATTAAAATACGTATTTCTATAATTCATCCATACATAAATAATCCCGTCATTTTTGACAGATATTATGTTAGTAGTTTAATATTTGAATCAAAACGACATACAGGACTTCAGTGAAGTGACAGATTTGTTCATTGAGAGAAAAAGGCTTTATTGTGTTGATTTACGGCTATCAACACAGTGGGGGGGGCATTTGTTAGGTTTCGTACGAATCATGTTAACCAGCAGTGACCAACATTTACTGTCTGTCAATTGTCACGAATTCTAACCGACGACCGGAATTTTATAATCTAAATAAACATGTTTCTACAGAAAGGCTATGTTTATTTAGGGTTAAAAAGACAACACCTGGAATAAATGACTCAGCACCGACTGCAAACTCTAATCTCCTCGTTGAAACTAGATTTCTGGTTCCAGCTTATATTGATTACCAAGAGATGTTTCAAGAAGATGTAATCAATGTGTACCTAAGAAATACGAAGAATTTAACGAAAACAGCATAGATCTATTGATATAACGTCGGCGATTGTTTGCTTGGTTGTATGTATGCGTGTTATGGCCGGCCAAACGGCTAAACCCTTGGGGCTGAAAATTAGTCTATAACGGTTACTTGAATCGGGGATGAACATGGGATAGGTGGCGCTGACCTTCGACGCCACTAAAGGTCGTTACAGGTTAATTTAGGGTCGAAACTGCTATTTCCGGCCAGACTGCAAAAAGGGAGATCTTTTTACGCGACACCGACTAATTGTAGGCGTCTATGTATTGTATGTGAACATTTCTTTATTTCTAAAAAAAAAAGAAATATCGGTGGCCAAGCGGTTAGCAGCACAGAAAATGAAATCGGCGAACCGAATTGAAACTCCAACTGAGATAATCTGCATTCACCACGCTAATGCCCTTGGGAAAGGCACCAATAGGAATAAATGTACAGTATTTTGAAGAAGAAAAAAAACGATTGTCCCAGAAAATTAAAAGAGAATCGAACTATTTTCTTAATTGCTTGGAAGCAACAATTCTGATAGAATCAGCATACCCGGACCAACTGAAGATTGTCGCCATTTTTTTATAGCAATTGATACAAAGTAGAGTAAACTCTTGTGATTGTATATTTAGAAACCCGGGCTTGGCCGAGTACTTCTGCTGAAAATATTTAATTCGAGCGCTCGACATAAAAAAAAGTTAATTTTATAATTAACACTATCATTTGGAGTTAATATTCCACGTTGAAGTGACATTTAACTAGTTTGCAGTATGGTGGGTTAAACCAGATGCATTTTCTATTTCTAATTCTATTTTTGCTTTTAGTTTCCCTGGTTTTTACGAATTCTAGTGTGTTATTGAAGCCGCTGTTTTTTTAATGCTTATTGTAGGTGTCCTTCATTTCGTTAAATGTAACTATGCTAGATGAATCATTGGCTATTCTAGTGCTTATAGATTTAGGCAGTTGTTTAATTATTGCTGGTGGGTGATTAGATTTAGTGCTTATGTATAGTGGGTTTAAGTTATCTTTACGGTATGGTTTGTATGTGTCGTTGTTAAGGTTCAAGGTGAGGTCCAGGTAATTAACTATTTTAATGTTGGAGGTAATCTCTACTCTGAATCCTATGCTTTTTAGTGCTCTAGTAATTTGCTTTTTTAGTCTCTCTGTTTTTGGACCGTTACTATTACTAGTCAGAAATAAACACCTAATTTAAAATACACAAAAAACACTAGATTATTATAAAACCATATACAAATATAGGAACACTAAACAGATCTGTAATATATTTAAAATAAAATAAAAACAAAAAAAACAACAATGAAAAAGTGGGAACAAATAGACTAAGAATTCGCTACTACTCTACCTTTCATCAAAGCATGAACCTCCTCAAAGCAAAAAGAGGAAGTCATGGACTTTAACCCCCTATATAAATAAATATATACATAGATTACAAAATCAGAAATAGACACCTAACGTAAAATACACAAAAAAACAATTGAGTAGTATCAATCCTTCTATAAAAATATACCAATATAGAAACACAAATACTGCTGGAATTTATTTGAAACAAACAAACCCTGTTACTACACTATCTGTGCACTACACTATCGGGGTAGTGTAGTAACAGACGACGGAAAGTTTGACACAGAAATCCAAAGAAGAATAGGGATAGCAAAAGTCGCTTTCCAGAAACTGAGAAAGATATTCAAAGATAGAAAAATAACATTAGAAACGAAGAAAAGAGTGTTGGACTGATATGCAATGCCTAATCCCCTATATGGCTGTGAATGCTGGACAGTTTCGTCACAAATGAAAAAAAGAATTGAAGCAACCGAGATGTGATGTTATCGACGAATGTTACGAATATCATAGACAGAGAATGTAACAAATGAAGAGGTTTTGAGGAGATTAAAAACTACAAGGAAACTGTTACTAACGATAAGAAAGAGACGGTTGAAATCTCTCAGACGCTTAATGAGGAAGGGGGATTGGAGAACTTAACGCTCACAGGGCGCATAGAAGACAAAAGGAGCAAAGGTAGGCAGCGAGTAACCTACTTGAAGGGATTGAGCAGACGGATGGATGAAAGAATACCGGAAGGGATAGAAGAGCGGGAGTCGCTGAGAGCGACAAGGAAAGGGAGCTGTGGAGAGCGATGATCGCCCACGTCCCGAAGGGACATGGCACATCAAGAAGAAGAAGATTGAATTTTCACAATGAACAAAAGTAACCACAGCAAAATATACAAAAGGAACTGCAGAATTAACACGAGAAAAATCTTTTCACCAATAACTATCAATAATTGGTACATCCTGGTGGATAATGACCCAAATATACTTGAAACTAGTACAGTTAACAACTTCAAGAACAAATATGACAAGTACACGACACAAAACAAATCTAAGAACCAACCAAGAAAACAACTTCTATAATTGCTGCAGGGTCTCCAGTCGTCACTAAACGAAAGTGCAGAGGTGAGATATAAGCACAGCTATGAGCATCATTTGCTCGATAAAAAAATACATTTATTTCTTGATTTCAATAATTATCGGCATGGAATTTGGCTTCTTAACTAGCTTAATGAAATTTTGCAGATGAATGGTCAAACTCATTTATTTTTTAATTACTTTTTGATTAATTTTCACATGATCAATACATATCTGTGTTGGCGAGAAAAAAAATCTAAAAATGGCTCTTGTACAAAGGGAGATAATTCAGTACAAATTCAAAAGGAATAAATGTTTAACTATAATCAACAAGTCAAGATTAAGCCTAGTATGTCACAAGGCTACTATAGTAGAGTACCCAGCGAAAATAAAACCAACTAGCAGTGCTCAACAGTTTTGGACAAACACTACATTCCATGGATCTAAAGACACGTTCTCTTTAAAAATTAACAAAAGGTTCCTTGTCCGTCCTATTTATATATGTAAACATATTTATTGGTTCATGATAACAGTTGGTTTCACGAGACAGTACAGTTGGTTTCACGAGAATTCGATCTTCAGACGAACAGTTAGTCGTGTTTAGTTAATTTCTCATATAGCTACAGTTATTAATGGTGAGATTTGTTTGCGTCAATAATTGGCTGTTCCATGTTGGCTAATCGGTGAGAATGTTCCTGTTCTGGGCGGGGTTTTTTTCAAGTGCTTTTTTTGATGTGGTCATCTGTTTTCAATTTAGCTTGAAGGATATTTTTATTGTTGTGGTGTTTTATCTTGTCGCCTATCCCCGGCATCCACTTTCAAGGGTTACGGTTTTCACCTCTGACCTATGGACCCTTATCAGTTTGCTTTATATCTTAAGTGCTTCTAGTCTTTTTTATTTTTACATTTTCAATTCTCCTTGTGACCTATTTAGATTTCATTTAGTTATTGGCTCTTATTTTTATTTCATTTTTTATTTTTTATTTTTCTTATCGTTTTTATTTGGTATTATTCTGGTTTTTATTTTAAATTTTTATTTAATATTATCGGTATATCATGAAATAATAATAAAAACTAAAACTAGACGAAGAAGATAATTCTTCGTCTAGTTTTAGTTTTTATTATTATTTCTTTTTTTATAAAGAATTATTGCCATATTATTTATGTTCTTATTCCAGTTTCAATTTTGTTATTTATCTATTTTTTAATTAATATTATCACCATCAGATCTATTACTATTTTTTTAGGCGACAAGATAAAACACCACAACAATAAAAAATGTCCTGCAAGTTAAATTGAAAACAGACGACCATATAAAAAAAAGCACTTGAAAAAAAGCCTATGTAAAGTTACTAAAATAGAAGAATATATCTTAAATAAAAAGGTGTCATTTTAATCAGAAACCCCAAATTCGGTACATTATGCATCTCCATCCGGCTCTGTTCAACTCAACTAAACATTTCAAATATCTCAAAGCGTTTGATGGAAATTCGACCCCATAATACTCTTTCCACGTCGTCAATTTCTAAAAAGAGAAAATATCAAAAACATTTCTGTCAAAATTTGAATCATCAACATCTTCAGCCTCGTCAACACGGATTACTTCTTCGACATTATCGCAATTCTCTCCAGGACAATGAAGACAAGCCGACGCACAACGCCATCCATACGTTCGACACGAACAGGAACAGGAGCTGCAGGGAGACGAATTGTAGTCCAGGTGCCAGCAGACCTATGGTGAACGACCGCAGGCCGTAAAAAAAACAAGATTCAAATTGAAAGATAAGACACTAATGCATTTTAAGTAGATTAAAATCACCAGCCAGGCTAAGCCTTAAACAGATAACAATCTCTTTGACTCCCTGACAGGAAATATACCGTAATGGCTTTTTAAGGGGGTGAAATCTGTTTATGAGTTACCCTTCCCTTAAACAGATAACAATATATGCGACGCTCACCAAACTAAGGGATAGCAAAGATCCACAAACTAAGATAAGATTCCGATTAAGAATAAATAATGAGAAACACATGTTTTAGCCACAAGATCCCCAACATAAGATACCCCAGCCAAATCGCCTAGCAAAGATCCCCAAACTATGATAAGATTCCGATTAAGAATAAATAATGAGAAGCACATTTTAGTTTTAGCCACAAGATCCCCAACATAAGATAGGCGTGGCTAAAGAGGGACATATGCCACAAACACTCGGCAAGGCGTATCAGCTAATTAAAAACATCGCTTCCACAAGAAAACCATACACTCACCTCCATTACCCATTCACACGGCGGACCGATATATACAACAGGAAAACACAACCGTGGTTCACTTTTTTTACCACTTCCATTGAAGTTGTAAAAAGCGGTCCCGGTCCACACCAAAATCCGTAAGTTCTGACATAATTTACACCCAAGCCGTTAGCGAGGAGATCCCTCCCCCCCCCCCCCCGGAACGGTGGAAAAATTATACAGAGACTTTCTAATTTAAGTTAGAACGCAATAACTGCGAGGACCGAACGATCGTCCTTTCGATAAATCGGAAAGGCGAGCTCATCACCGAGCATACAGCAAACACTGTATTCACGAATGAATCATTGTTTTATTGTTCATCACTCTCCCTTGTTTTCGTTCACCGGGTAGCGATCGCTGCGACTGTTACCAAAATCATCATCATCAGCGCCCGACCGTAAAGACGCTCTATCCCCCTTTCCGGGAGCGTAGACCACGCGGTGTCACCCGAAAGAAATCTCCCTTGAATGAATCGGCTGTTCTCTCACATCTAATCGAAACCAATTCGAAGGTGAGATCTAACTACCACCCGCCACACTGGTGACCCTACGAAGTGATTTGAACACACAACGAAAGATCGAACGCTACGTTAGTGACAACTCAACACCCAACAACTCCAGGAGACAATGCAACTCTACACCGGTCGCCGAGCGAAACTTCCGACAGGAGGCCAGCAGCAAATACGAAACCACAACATAAAAAGAAATATATATTCTTTGTTTTACAACAATACAAAAACACTTTATGAACTATATGAACTTCCGTAAGTAGTTTTCAACCTTATTTTGACACACACATTGACCGAACTGTTTTGCATGAAACAAACTGACAAACGCACTGCATTCATTCCACACACTTAAAACTTTACGCCATTGCCCTGTTTTGTTTTGGTAGTTCAATAAGTACCCCCTTATATGTCCTTTGATTGTCTCAACACGACACCGACACCAACATTTATAATAAATAGTTAATAATATAGTAATAATTATTACACTCGAAAACCTTAGGATGGCTGACGAAATTAACGTAGTAGAAACACAGGTGCTACAAGTTAGTATCAGACCCCCAGAATTCATGGGAACCGCACCCGATTCGTGGTTTGAGGTGATGGAGGCCCAATTTCAGATTCGGAATGTTAGTGCACCCGTCACTAAATGCCCCCGCTGTTGGTTGCAAAGATACCTGTGACGGTGCTACGTTCCCAGAATAATGAGGAAGTAAAACGCACAGTCATATCGGATTAAGAAAAGACAAAGCCCGGACGACGACAATTACTGGGCGCCCTTCCGTTTATTTACAGGAGATGCTATCTATAGCCAGCCGCGTCGGCATAGGTGACGAGATTGTCCTACATAAATCTTTGCTAGCACTGCCCCCTTCTATAGCACCAATAGTCGCGTCGCGAAAAGATTTGAAACACGTTCAATTAGGAAAGATGGCCGATGAGGTAATGCCTTTCTTAGAGAAACCCTCAACAGCTTTCGCTGTTACTCAAGGACAGGCACCATCGTATACATATGATAAGACCAAGCAATACCCATAGCGGTCAAGCAGTAACGATACAATTCCCATAAGCCTTAGACCGTTTAGGCAGAAGCCAAAACAATAGATATGCAGAGCCCACATTTATTTTGCCTACCTTGATGCAAATGGCCCAAGAAGCAGAGCAATCCGCAAATATTGCCTAATCCCAGTCCAACTGCCCCTACCCCCGGTGTCTAGGAAAGCTAGTAGGGTGGGCTGCATTAGCTCCTTCAGATCCGCCACTTTTGGGAGTCGCCGCTAGAATAGGAGCAACAAAACTAAAATTGATAATAGATACAGGCGCGAGTGTGTCTATTTTACCATCCTCTATTATAAATGGGATTACCTTAGACCCAACACCTGTATCAATCTCATCGGCAAATGCTGAGAAAATAAGCTGTTTAGGGCAGGCAGATGGAGATTCCTTGTTTGGGAAGATCATTCCAGTGAACTTTCGTGAACGCAGATGTCACTAATCCGCTATTGGGTTTCGACTTCTTAAACAAGTTTGGCTTATCCATAGATTACAAGAATATGTCGATTCATGATGGCACCACAGAAAGGAAAGTAAATGTCACAACATCAACATCTTCAGTCAACCTGGTGATTAATGATGTCAAACTCCCAACATTTGTACGGGACCTAATAAATAAGTACCCAACCATTACCTCCCCCCCACGATAATACAAATGGAAAATACTGTGAAGTTTACCACAGAATAGATACTGGAAGCCACGCTCCAGTTTTTGCCAAGCCCAAACAACTTGCAGAAGAAAAACTAAAAACGGCGCGAGCCAATTCACAAAGCTCGAAAAGACAGGAATAATATCTCCTTCAGAGAGTGAGTGGACATCCCCACCCATATGGTTTCAAAAACCGACGGTACTTATCGGGATTGTGGTGCCCTTAATAGTATCTCTAAAAGTGACCGTTACCCTATCCCGAACATGAATTCCTTCTCCTCGAAACTAGCCAATAAGAGTTACTTTTCAAAGATCGACTTAACTTCGGCATATCACCAAATAAAAGTACACCCCGAGGACATACCTAAAACAACCCCATTCGGGTTGTTCGAATTTAATTTCGGCCATCTTTCAAAGATTCATGGATAAGATCTTTGGCAATGTCGACTGTGTGTTTGTGGACTTAGACGATATCCTAGTATTTAGTGATAATGAAAAAGACCACGAAAGAGATTTAGATAGAGTATTCAGCATATCAAATAATAATAATTAAACATTTTCCTTGGTGAAATGTACCTTCAATGTTAATCAGTTAGATTTTCTAGGATTTAGCGTTATTTCAGAAGGTCTACTGCCCACTACAGCGAACTTAATTCATTCCCCTACCCTACAGACTCTAAGAGTCTGCGCAGATTTCTGGGTATGATAGGGTTTTTACCGTAAACTAATTCCTATGTATGCAAACATTGTACTCCTCCTGTCAGAACGTATGAGATTATTCCCTAAATCATCCTTCGAATTATCTGAAATTGAAAAAAGATCATTCAACAGCATTCTGCAGCAACCTTCCGACATAACTGCTCTGGCGCAGCTACAATCTGAAATCAATGACTACCATTTAGTCACCAACAGTAGTCAATATGCTGTTGGTGCAACGCTACATCAAATAATTAATGGTGAGCCTATCCCTATAGGATTCTTTTCAATGTAATTATCACAGGCACATACTAAGTACTCTACGTTTGACAGGGAGTTGCTGGCGGCTTACCTGGCAGTAATTCACTTTCGCCAGGTGATGTTGCTGACCGATCACAAGCCATTATGCGGAGCTTTCCGTAGTCTAAAAGTCAGACCGCCAGCAGCGACACCTGTCAATACTCACCGAGTACATACGATATTGCACACATAAAAGGTGACCAGAACGTGATAGCAGATTGTATGTCGCGGCCAGCAATGGCAGTACAGGTAGACGTCTGCGATCTGCCGGAAATAGTTGAAGCACAATCGAAAAGACGAGGAAATAACATTTTTTCCCAACCTTAGAGAATTCAAACTACTGAACGGCGAAGCCAACATACTTTCTACCCCCTACCCCAAGCCATTCATTCCAGAAATTCTGAGAAAGTCCGTTTTTGACAGCACCCACTCATTGTCTCACCCTGGCATCCAGGGAACGCGGAAATTAATTGCTTCCAGGTACTACTGGCCAAACATGAGACAGTCAATCAAACAATTGTATAAAGAATGTGTATTTTGCCAACAAGGAAAAATTCATAAACACACTAAATCCCCAGTTCAGGACTTCGATTTACCATCTGAACACTACATATTTCCAAACAGTGCATATTGATATTGTTGGACCACTCCCTGCCGTCCGTAATAATTCAAACCCCTTATTCAGTCCATACGAGTATCTTCTAACCTGCATCGACCGCTCAACTCGGTGGATCGAGGCTCAACCATTAACCGAGATCACCGTCCAATCCATAGCGGAAGCCTTCGCGAAAACATTGGTTGCAAGATTCGGTGTCCTGCTCCATGTAGTCACGGACAGGGGAGTACAGTTTGAGAGTGAGTTGTTCTTGGAGCTATCGAAGATCATAGGCTTTCATAGGCTAAGAACGACAGCATATCATCCATAGTGCAATGGCTTAATAGAGAGAGTACACAGGACTCTCAAAACAGCTATCATCGCTAGAAACGAGTCCTGGCTCTCAGCATTACCCATCGTACTGTTGGGCATACGCAGTACGTCTAACGAATCAGGGTTCGCACCCTTTTGCGCAGTGACTGGTTTCTCAATATTTATTACCCAGCTGAAATTTAATCGCTAAGCCTTGTCATTAAAGTTGCTTTATTGAACTTTAATGACAAGGCTTAGCGATTAAATTTCAGCTGGGTAATAAATATTGAGAAACCAGTCACTGCGCAAAAGGGTGCGGACCCTGATTCGTTAGACGTACTGCGTATGCCCAACAGTACGATGGGTAATGCTGAGAGCTAGGACTCGTTTCTAGCGATGATAGCTGTTTTGAGTGTCCTGTGTGCTCTCTCTATTAGGACCACTAAGTTGACGCATGCAACAGAAATTTGGACTTCGTCTCCGGCCGTTCATATTCCATTGGGAGTGGTCTCTTAAGAGACGGGGCGCTTTTTTTTATCAAATAAACGTCAATCATCAACTCCGCCGTGGTGATGTCTTGTCGATAAAAGTAAATAAAAAAATTCTGACTTTGAAACAGTTACATTCTACTTAATAATTAATGAATTTGTTTTTCGTTTCTTTAGACAGAAATCTGGCCTTTTCTCTTTCTAGCAAGGCCAAGACAAAACTTATGGACGACATTTTTTAAATTCTAAATAATTACGCTTAGTAAATTAGGGTCCGTGTCGATGTCTGCTGAGATATTGAAAAGAATCAATTATGCTTTGCCCGAACCTTGCCCCTGGACGCCACCCCTGGATCCATACCTGTATGCGTAGATAGATACACAACATATACGTAGATATACAACATATAATATGCTTAGTAAGTCCACCATCGAAACAGCTGCAATCTGAATATATTGTCCACGAGAAATGAATATGTATAAGGGTGAATGAGAATGTTAAGTGAACAGTTTGTTTCCACCCGTTTAAAAAACCGTTCTTTCGTCGTCTGATGGATAGATGTGAGACGATTAAAATATCGATGGCTCGCTTGTTAGTAACTTGATAGATCGCTACGAAGTGACTGGAATATACAGGTTGAACTTCTTAAATCCGGCAAGCTTAGGACTTATTGTCGGACTACAGAAAATGCCGGACTACAGAAATTGACATTTAAGTCCCATTTTTTTCAATTTTTGTTTCTTTAAATCATACACAGTAGACAATCCAATCCCTTAGTACCCACACAAATACCCTTCGTCTAATTGTTTCAGTAACACTACTTTTTCAAGCATAGATAATAGGTTATGCTTACGCTTACCATCTCTTGCACGTCTTGGTCTCTTCGATGACATCCTGAAGGGCTAAAATGCAGCTTAATATATGAAATTGGCAGGACTATGTTACCAAAACACTCGGCTGCAGTGTAAACAAAGTGTAACAGCGCCGTCCTGGTGGCACATTCACAAACTAATGGATGCTGATTCAAAATGTGCCGGACCATGGGAGTTTCCGGACTACAGAATGCCTAATTAAAGTGTCGTATAGTGGCTGAATGTCCTGGACTTGGATAGACAAGAAACTCGAAGACTTGCTTGTAAAAATATCTGGACATATTTTTATTTCAGAGTATACATCTTTGTCGGCCGGAGAGTGAAGAGTGGGAGAGAGATAAGGAGAACCGCTAGTCTGTAACCAACAGGGACAGCGGTCTCGTGCCTTTCGGCTCCGCTGATGTCTGTCTCTTCTTTGTATGTCGAGATTTCTGTCCGCCCCTCGTTCTCTGTTCGGGTCTGCTTTATAGGTTTCTCGAACGCCTACGCAGGTGTCATTCACATCCTGTTTGTTAGACACCCATGCAATATACCTATTTCCTAAGGTGACCGAGGTCATTTATATTTCCGCACAGGTGTCTGATTCCAGAATAACCTTTTCGTCGCAGGATATCATATCAAAAGAGGTTTAACCTGTATTAGCAGTTTGGACCATGGCTTCTCAAAGTGGGAGTCGGTATCCCCTCTGGGGGTCGCGTAAAGGTAATGAGTTAGGGGTCTCAGAAATATTTGAAAATATTTTTTTCTTTTGGTGCTTCTTGTAAAATGTCCCAATGCAATTCATTATTTTTTTTAATAAATTTCATTTTGTTATGTTTTTGTAATTTAATTTTAAAAGGTTTTCTTTTTTCATAATAAACTCTGTATAACTTATTATAGATTATAAATATGTTGTAATCTTTGACAATTTTTTTAGTCTTAATTTGATTCTATGTTTAGTTACTGTTAGATTACGACTAAAGACCAATATATAGTCTTAGTACCTATTGCTTTTATAACAAAAAGGGGTCGCGAAATATTTCGTCTCATCAAAAGGGATTGCGAATTTTGTGTCATCAAAGGGGATTGAGAATGAAAAAAGTTTGAGAAGCCCTGGTTTAGACCATATGATTAAGATTCGATTTACTTTACATCGTCGTTCTCCTAGAAAAAAAATACTTAGGTGAATTTTATGTGTTTTCAATCCATAAGGTCTTCCGGAAAATTGTCAGTTTTGAGAAAAATTCTTAAAGGTTTTGGGGTTGTTCTATTCACAATATAACTATAATGCTAAATTGGGCCCTTACTTTTCGTCCGTCGTACCAAACTGTGGATGTGAATCTTTCTTTCACTCAGTGCGTATACCAGTATTTCTTTTAAGGAATTTGACCTTTAAAAGGAATCGTTAATTCAACGACGCTTTTTGAACTAACGGACCAGATCCCGATATCAGGACGCTAGGTGATTAACGTGATTTAATCTGGAAAAGCGTTCCAATTATACTGTGATGTTCCAGTCCGTACAACCATCGAACAATTTGATTTATACTTTTTTTCTGAAAGTAGCTCCCATATCACTTCCTTCTTTTACGAAATTTATTTTTACTTGAGTTGTAGACGAAATTGTATTGGCAGTGCCTAGTTGTGTCTCCATGTGTAGCTTTTTAGAGAATACTCGCAACCAGTG
Source organism: Architeuthis dux (assembly GCA_006491835.1). Lineage (NCBI taxonomy): Eukaryota > Metazoa > Mollusca > Cephalopoda > Oegopsida > Architeuthidae > Architeuthis > Architeuthis dux. Next base: position 5,696,212 of record VCCN01005997.1, on the reverse strand, counting down.
AGGATATGTTTTAATTTAGCAGTCATTCCATATGCACTGCATCGGTCAGATCTTATCGACTTCCGATAATGGAATATTCCGTGTGGTCGGAGGACCAAATATTAGAAATATTATTATGTCTCCCTTTCCTCAATTTTCCTTCCTACCCCAAAATAAATTAAACGGGTTAAAATTGAACACTTTGCCATTGGTTGAAATTCAACCAATGAGAAGCGTCTAAAAAAGGGACCGCGCACTTCAAATGCTTTCCTACCCTCTTCGCATGCAGTAACTTTCTATCAAGAACCTTTTTTCCCGGCCAGACCTGGGACCCTTTTGGGCTAAGCAGTCGGCAGGCAGTGACCCCGAGACTAACGCTTCTCAAGAACTTGAACAGACAACTATTTTTACTGCCAGAGCCCGCCAACTATGGACAAGTAATGTTGGTTCTAGACAGATGGGGAAATATACCCAACAACAAAAATCTTCACTTCAAGACTTCAAAAATTGCCCTTGCGAAGAAGGCTGTCCTTTTCCCCATCTGTCCAGTATTTTGCAAAAAGCAGAATACTCTAACTTTTTTGTTCTTTACACAAATGAAAAGTCACGGGCCGTAATTGCCGACCCCTGACTTATTGATAAATATAAAGGTTACAACAACTGCCTTGTAATAAACAAATAAAGGTTTTTTAAAAATCATTTTCAACGCTTCTATGAAACAAAATTATAATCTTGATGTACAGAAAGTTAATTTTTGTATTAACTTATAAATAAGGTTTCTCAAATTTCGGAGACGCACACAGCGCAAATGTAGAATTGTAATCAATAAGTCGAAAAGTCATTACGAACTTTTCTTTTTAGATGAGCTAGCATCTATTGCCGTCACTGACTGACATATCGAAATGTGAGTTACGTCCCTTGCTCAGTGTTGCCACTTTAGATGTTTTTCACCTAAATCTAGATGTTTTAGGTTGCGTCTAGATGTCAGAAATTGCTATTTAGATGATTTTTTAATAAAATAAGTAATATTTTTATTTAATTTATGTAAATTATGTAATATTTTAATAAAATAAATGTTGCAGATTAAAGTCATATTTAATTTATTAATAATATGTAATATATTTCCTAGATTTTAGATATATATCTGGAGAATCTAGATGTTTGTATGTGTTTTAAGATATTTTTGACTCAATTTTAGATGTAAACTTGAAAATAAAGTTGGCAATACTGCTTTTGCTAGATCTTCACACAATAAAAGAACTAGCGCATCTACGTTCTGACTTTCAGGTGTGTTATGATTGCATTGTAATTCCTTCGATTTAAAAGAATAATAATGATCTAATAAAAAGCATTGAATTTTGACTATTTCTATGTTTTGTCCTTAAATTCTCACATAAAAATCGTATGTTTCTTTTTTCTTAATTCACCAAATATCTGTCCGTCTGTATGTGTTAGTAAAACTTAAGCCAGAGGTATGGCCACCGAATTGTCTGTTGATACTAAGGGGACACCGGAGCATGTTTTGAACACATTAGTTTTTTTAAATTCCAAAAACAAATAATAGTGTGGGTCTGCTTTCACGCTCTGCGTTCACGCTTACCCCGATAATAATGATCTGATTTCCATCTATCTTACTATAATTCACCAAATGTCTGAGCAAAAGCACAAGAACGGCCAGAGCTATGGCCACCAAATTTGCTGTTGTTACTAATGGGACACCGGAGTATGTTTTCTGCATATTAGTTTTTGAATATTCTCCACAAAGATAATAGTGTTTGCTCTGCGTTCACGCTAACCACGATAATAATGATCTGATTTCCATCTATCAATATAATACTAAAAGTCTGATTATGTTTGTCTGTATGTGATCTCTAATTAGCCGAAACGGTGAATATCTGTAATATGTCTCCAAGGTTTTCTTGCAAAGGTTTTGAATTAAGGTACCCCTAACAGTCGCTAATTCGAAGAATTCAAACAGATGTCCGGATGATTTGTAATTGAATAATAATTGAATAATAATAGTGTATTTTAGCTCACCCCGATAATAATGATATGATTTCCATCCATCTATCTATCTAATACTAAACGTATGTTTCCGTTACCTGCATGTGACTTCTAAGCAGCCGAAACGGTTCAGTGTAGCCAGGAGTATTGAATTAAGGTATTCCTAAAAACAGTCTTTATCCTTTTTGGGGGCCAAAGACCCCATTTAGACTTCCTGCAGGGATTAGCTGAAACCCGCCCTATGGGCAGTTTTTCAGCTAGTTTTTTTTTAAAAATTGGTCAATAAAGTTTATTCAAGCTTTTATAATATTTTTAATAACGCACTTAGAAATGTAATTATCTAATTAATTTATCAAAGTGCCCGCAAAGAACCGTGAGAATATTAGCAATGACCTGGGTGCAGCTGTTACATTCCTTGGCAATCAATATTATGCAGCTGATGTTATGTTAAACTCTTGTTATAAAAACTAGTGCCAAGGTATTGAGATTCACATTCAACTGTAACCATGTCTCCGAGGTTTCTCGTCTTGTGCGGGGTTTGCGGTAAGAACTAATTTGTTTCTTTCTATTTATTTTGACAGTCAATGTTCAACTAAAACATGCAGTCTCAATGCTCGCTGGTATGAAGTAGTAAACTGTTTTCTAGGCAATTTTGTAAAGCATTGGTTTTCTTCAATTGCACATTAAATACTTTGTTTAATTTCGATTTCTTTGCTATTACCAGGGTAAAGCAATTCGCATTTACTTAATTCTATCGATTGAAATGAACACAATAAACATAATTAGATTTTTAGTAATATATTGATAAATGGGAAAAAATGGAAAAATGAACTTTTAGTATTATATTGATAGATCGAAATCAGATCATTATTATCGTGGTGGGCGTGAACGCAGAGCCCACACTATTATTTTTGTGGAGAATTTTCAAAAACTAATATGCTCAAAACATGCTCCGGTGTCCCATTAGTAACCACATAAAATTTGGTGTCCCATTAGTAACCACATAAAGTTTGGTGGCCATAGCTTTGGCCGTTCTTTAGCTTTGCTAACACGGACAGACGGACGGACATTTGGTGAATTATAGTAAGATAGATGGAAATCAAATCATTATTATAATAGTGAACGTGAACGCGGAACCCACATTTCCGTCTGTCTGTCTCTCCACACAATATTTCCAAAAGTTCTCAATGAATTCCAATGAAAGTTTGTGGAATGGTGGGCAATGAGGTATGGAAGAATTGATTAATTTGGGGTGGATCCAGGTATTTTTTGTTTGAGAGATATTTTTCCATTGTTTCATACATTTATATATTACGCTCATGTCTGTCGACGTGATATCCCCAAAAGTTCTTAATGAATTTCAATGAAATTTTGTGAAAAGGTGGAGAACGGAAGGGGGATAGTTGGTTAAATATATATGTAGTTATGTAGTTATATGTCCACAACACATCACATAATATCGCCAAAAGTTCATATCTGCCCACACGATATCACCAAAAGTTCTCAATGAATGTCAATGAAATGTTGTGGAAGGGTGGGAAAAGAAGTGATTACATTTGAGGGCGGATCCAGGCACAATTACTTCCCCTGACACTGGAATTGACAGAGGTATGCACTCCCTGAGTGTTTTGTAGTTCTATTTTAGAATCGTTTTCATGCAAAGAAAATGAATAAAGAACTTCGATGCAATATTAGAGACTTGCATTATCATTAAGAATGACTTTAGTCTATATATCTTTAACAAATATATAGTCAATTTTTTCTTGCTAAAATTAAACGATAATCTTTATAACGGCAAATGTCTGTGCAATTCCTCTGTTGAATCTCCGTTAAGCAAAGAATAGAAATAACGAGTAGGGTTGCATGGTACGTACATTTAAATACAATAAAACATATTGCATCTTAAGCAGTAGTGTAGTACTATTGGCATGCTAGGGAGAAGCGTTCCCTTGCTCTTTCGGAGAGATGGACGACGTTACCTCACTATCTATATACAACTAAGATTCTCTATTTAAACAATTCACTGATAAGAACAATTAGCCAGTATATGCCCAAATACTCATCCCATATGGCCTCAAAACGTCTCTAAAATTGGTTAAATTTTTTTTTTAAACTTTCGGTGTCTGGGAGGAAGGCTCGAACCCTGCGTTCCCATAAATCCTTTTTTAGCACTACAGCACTAATCTTAAGACATACATTTTGCTACATACAGGAACTAACAGTTGTAACAAAATATATTTCTGGATAGGGGCGTATCTGAAGTAAGGGGTGGGGCAATTTTAAATCGCCCTTTGGCCCCCAATGGAGGAAGGCCCCAAACGCTTTATGAATAATAGTTCTCCTACAGCATGTCTACTAACATTATACAAAAAACAAGACCCAATAAATGCTGAAGGGCCCTTGATTCTCTAACTAGTTCACTGCTTTTGAAAGGACTGCCTACTCAAAAAGCTCACGAACCCCAAGCTTGTGAAAGGTTTGCCCACAGACCCACAGTAATACCTTTGTGGACTCTCTGGGATCCGCAGCTCCCATGTTGGGGGCCACTGTGCATAAATGTTGCAGGGAGGGGACCCCTCAAGAAGCCTAGCCCCGCGGTCCCCAAATCTTCAGATACGTCTCTGTTTCTGGATGTTAAACTTTCAATATGTCTTTCTTCTTGCAGTTCTTGCATGTTTCATCAAAGTGGCTGAATCATCTAATAAGAGTGGTAAGTCCACATATTTCTTGCTTTATTGGTTAATTTAAAAAGCACAAAACACTCAATAGAGACCGTCACATGACTATTGGCAGCATGCTGTGGTGATCAATGAATAAGCTACTTCTCTCGCCTTTTGTTGGGCAGTGGTCACTAAAGAGGTCTGAATTTTCAAGTGATCATTAAGAAAAGACCGAATTTGTAAAAAGAACAAGTGTGAATGCTGCCGGACACAAACTAGGGGATCAATTTAGCATAAATTTATATTGCAAATTGAACCATCACTAAAAACCTATTTGGGGGGAGGAATTTACAGAAAACAAAACAAACGTTTTCATTAGAAATAATAAGGAGTAAATATTTAGATTTTCAGCCCTATAGCTCCATTTGTGCGGCCTGTATGCGTGATACATACATACTTAAAGACTAATTCGCACGAAGACATTCACTGTGCACAGTACTCTAAGTGCGGATGTTTTGCGGTCATTGATAACGTACGTTTTCTGACCTAACTTTGGCTTGTTTTTCTCATTGAGATATTCATTGAATGTTTCACATTTTAAGATCCTCATATACTGATGATGTAGATATAATAAACATTTTTCAGTGAATACTTTGTTTTTGTTGTAAAAATATGATGAAAACTCTATTGGCACACAACGTTCACACCACGTCAAGATCAGCAAACTTCCAACATGAGAGCCAGTCTTTTGGTTAGGATCCATGTTTTAGCTCCGTAGTTGACTATTAGGGCGATACATTATTTGTAGTCTCTTCTTTTCAAAACTAATTTTCAGATCTTTCGTTATCTCATTCGGAAATTGCAGTTCTTAACATAAAACGTAAGCTTATTTTTTACCTTTTGCTTGTTACATGTTTAATGTCTACACATACACACATGTGTTTAATCATCATATATATTTTATGATATCGCTGACTCCTGCTTTTAT
>VCCN01005997.1:5663060-5682990 GCA_006491835.1 Architeuthis dux | reverse complement strand
GGCCTTAAAGACTCACATGACCCCACCCCATCCCAGAGAGCAGGCAGTCCTGTCTTCCCTCACTACTTTATTTAGCACCACTCCACTGGTTTCTTATTTTATTGTACTCACTCTATCCTTTAGTTAGAAAGTAAAACAAAGACGTAACAGATCTTCTTAGCCACTCAATAGAAACCGTCATGTTACAACATCTTTTAGCAGCATGCCATGTTGGGGGTGATCAATTACAAAAAGGGGTGACCAATGAATAAGTTACTTCTCTCACCTTTTGTTGGATCACTAAAAAGTCACAAATTAGGGATCCATTTAGTATAAATTTACATTGTAAATTGAACCTACCACTAAAAACCTATTTAGGGGGGGAATTTTAAAAAAACAAAAGAAAACTTTTTTTTCTAGACATAATAAGGAGTAAATGTTGAAATTTTGAACCCTCTATAGCTCCATTGTTGTGGCCTGTATGCAAGATACATACAAACTGGGAGAGAACAGAAGGGAGATAACTCTTGGATCGTCCATCTGAGTTAGCTCCCCTGAGGAACGACAAAATGTAAGCAGAGAATCTCGTCTGTCCGAGAGTTAAAAAATTGGTGCGCGAAAGACAAAGGAAAGATTTTAGGAAGATTCCATTTCCCCGTGATTTGAATTCGGCGCAGAGGCAGGAAAAAAGGCAGAGACAGGAGAGCAGTAGCACCCGAGCGGTGGAGAGGGACGGAGACACGAAAGCTTGCTGATGCAGTGTTTTGAACCGATGACACCCGGGAGACACAATCATCTTAGCTTCGAAGAGATATAGGCTCTTCTTCTTTCTTTTTCCTTTTTGAAATGTTGTGGACCAAAATCAACATTTTGTATACCATTTTTAACATCTTGAAAGCCCACTATTTGATTTTCCCCAATAGGACTATTTTTCTCGCCCCAGAATTTACCTCGACGATCAATTGGACAATTTTCTATCCATGGAATATTTCCTGTTTTATTGTTGGATAAAACTACAATTATTGCCCACCAAAAGATCCCTGAGTTTGTCTTTTTTGTTACCCAGTTTGTTTATTCTGTACAAAACATTTATTTTAATATCGTTTTTTAATCTGTTTTTCGCATCTCGGTGTATAATTTGTTGTTTGACCTTAGCCCCTCGATATACCACGATAGGCACATACACTTGAAAGTATACTGCGCTGTGACACATACATACATACATACATTCATAGCTAGCCAGACCGAAAACTGAAGAAAACTATTTTGACAGTTTTGGTTGACAGTTTCTAAAACCCCAGAAAAAATTCAGAGTTTCTGCAAGAGTTAAAGAATATAACAATAATTTAAAAGAATTTACTTTGTAAATTGAACCTCCCACTAAAAACCTATTATGGGTTTTTTCTAGATATAATAAGGAGTAAATTCTTAGCCCTCTAAGCTCCATTTGTGTGGCCTGTATGTGTCATACATACATAGCCAGCCAGCCAGCCACACCGACTTGAAAACTGAAGAAACCTATTTTGACAGTTTTGGTGACAGTTTTGGTTGACGGTTTCTAATAGTATTTGCAAGCTTGTTTATTGATCACCATGGCCCAGTGGTAGTGCTTGCCTCCAGTTCAGTAGGTTGTGGGTTCAATACATCACTGAGTCATACCAAAGTAATTTAAAAATGGTACTCAATGCCTCTCTGCTAAGCACTCGTGTTTGATGAAGCCTGGAGAGGGATGGGCTATCTCCCCCAAGACACATATGTGATGGGTACCCCAATGACCTGGTACAGGGGACAGAAAACCCTGCACAATGTTATGGGATCAAAGTTTGTTTAGGCAGACCATTCTGACCAAGATGGTGAGAGAATAGCAAACGATTGTAAATAGACTCGGATCAAATCTAGAATCCAGACCTGAAAAATTGATTCAAGCCAAAAGCACAAATTTTCAGTTTACACCAGGGGTGGGCAACCTACGGCCAACAGGCCAGATCCGGCCTGGAAAGGGATTTGGACACGCCCGTGAGCAAATATTGGAATACTATGCACACTTTTTATGTTTTAAAGATTTAAATAGATTCAAAAGATGCCTTGATTGAAATAAATTGTGACTAGTTTGAGTTCTTTGATTACTAATTAGCATCCTTGGTTAAGCACAAATGACTTTCCCAAGGGCATTAAAGCAAAGTGAACACAAACTGTCTCCACCCAAGTTTGAACTCGACTCGCCAATTTCATTCTTTGTGCCATTAACTACTCTGCACTTCCACAAAGTAAACTCAATATTTCAATATGTCAAATTTCCCAATCTATGTTTAAAAAGACAGAACAGAAAGTTCATCCATTAATGTTGAATCCATGGTAAGTAAACCAATATGGTTTGTCCCATCTCCTATAATAAAGTAGACCTTCACTAATCCGGCCACTTATAATCCGGTTCCTTCACTAATTTGGCACCGATTTCAAATTTCCAGGGCAAATGTGACTATAGAGAAGGCTGACTTCATCGGTTCAAGCAGCGTGCCTGTACAGTACATTACTTCATTATAATTTCACTTGCTTTTCATTTAATGTTTTTGTAACCTTATTATCTAACTTGTCATGCTTTACATGATATTTTAAAGGTTTGATGAGGTGGTTAGATGTAATCCTTCTGTGATTCAGCATTTTCACTAATCCGGCACGCCTCATGTCCCAATCGTGCCGGATTAGTGAAGGTCTGCTGTATTTGAATCTCTGTGAATATATATACCTCTCACAACTTCGTTAGTAAGTGATGTCAAATAACAGAAACTTATAACTGACAAGTGTTCACAGTAGAAAGAGATAAGGGAGACAACTCTTGTTTGCAGAAATTTCTGTACCCATTCAATTCTTAGATTCTCCATTCCCACTTCTTAGTCCAGTGGTTCTCAACGTGGGCGCTAGAGCCCCCTGGGGGCGTTGGTTTGTTTCAAGGGGGCGCTGAGGTGACTAAGGACCTTGAGCGTAAACATCAATAATTCTGATTTGCAAATTGCTCTTGTTTGGTAGTATCTGCTTAGAAATTCATTGATATACTTACTATAAGATTTTCCTTAATAAAACCTTTGAACTGAATGTTGATGTTTCTCTTTATAATGACAAGCTATCACATGTCTCTAAAAATCTGTGTTGAGTACTTCTCATATTTAAACTACTGGGGGGTGCGTTGACATGTAGTTTGGTGTCATAGGGGAGTTGGGCTGAAAAAGGTTGAGAAACACTGACTTATTTAACTAGTTAGTCCCCGTGAAAAAATTTGCAGATATACAGGTTTCCCTACTATATGAAAATAGAGCGTTCCTATAAAAGCCGAAATGGCATAAAGCGAAATAGGAATTACAATTAATTTATATGGGAAAATTTTTTGAGTGTCCTCAGACCCCAAAAACGGTTAGGATGGTATGTCAGGCTGAGTCATCAGTCATGGTGGTGGGAGGTACCGGAGACAGGGGTGTAGAAGAGAGATGAAGAGAGTGTGCACTGCTTCTATAATGGCTCATTGCAAAACAAAAGCTGAACACTACTTTCGCTTTTCGACCTTTTCGAAAAAGCGAAAAAGTGGTATAAAGCAAATTTTCGGCAAGCAGGGACAACCTGTATTTGATTTTTTTTTTTTTGAAAAGTTAGAAAAAAACTTGTTACCGTAGGCAAAATGTGTCACTTTTCAATTCGTCAATTTTTAGGGTGCCAGATGTGAACTTGATCCATTTAAGGATCAAGTTCACATCTGGCTCTCTAAAAATTGACAAATCATAGCAAAATGTGTCCCTTTTCGATTCCTCAATTTTTAGGGTGCCATATGTGAACTTGATCCATTTAAGGATCAGGTTCACATCTGGCACTCTAAAAATTGACAAATCATGGCAAAATGTGTCCCTTTTTGATTCATCAATTTTTAGGGTGGTGATGTGAGCTTGTTCCCAGTTTAAAATGGTGCGTAGGAAATATTTTTATACGCACCACAATCATGGTCAAGTAGGTACGCTAGAAAAGAGTATTCATGACCATATGCGGATTGTGTTTCCTTCCTAGGGACTTTTTATGAATTTATTTTTTATTTTTCATTAAACTCAGTAGTGTAAATGAATTACTTTTGGTTGAGAAAGGATAATTAAATTTCTCATGACCTATATCTTTCTCTCTGTTATCAGAAAATTGTTATCAGTAAAGTGTTGTCGTTGAATCGTATTGTTTATTGGCAGAATTGTTACCTCCAAGTGGATGAGTCTATGGTTATGGACAGAGAAACAAGAAAATCACACTGTCCTTTAAATACGTAGAGTTTATGTATACTTATTGTCAATCTCTTTATCTAAGTCTGGGATTAGCTGTTTTGATAAACAGACAGTGGTATCAGGTCATTATCAATTTTTCGACTAGTATTTTCTTTCATCCTAATTTTAGTTGCTTTTCATCCCAACTATTCTAGCCGTCAGTCTACAGCACAGATTGGAAATAAAGGATAAGCTCCTGATGAGACTTGAACTTGTGTCCCTTTGTCTTAGGGTAGCCTGGTTATCCATACCAGCTGCTCTTACTGACTGAGCTACGAGAACCCTAAGGTTGGCAGAAGATCAAATCTTAACCTTTAAACCTACCTTTCATTTTTTCGCCTGATCTCTTGGTGCCATATTTATTATTGTTTTTACATTAGTAGTATCAGTAGGAACAACAACAAAAAAGTCGAGATAATGTTGCTGGTATCTGGTCATCAATTCAACACCAAACTCCAAACAATTTTCCTAGAATGTTACCGAAACTGAATTAGTTGACATATAAAACAGGTCTGGTTAGTCACTCAATAGAAACCATCACGTGACCAATATCTTTTGGCTGTATGCCATTTTGGGGGGGATCAATCAAAAATTTGGAAAAAGGGGTGTTCAACGAATGAGTTACTTCTCTCACCTTTTGTTGGACAGTGATCACTAAAAAAAGTCCAAATTTTCAAAAAGAACAACCGTGAATGCTGCTGGACACAAAGGAGGGGGAGGGTTCAAAAAACAAGGCTGGCTTTCTATGTATGTGTTGCATGTACAGGCTGCAGCAATGGAGCTAGAAGACTGAAAATTTAAATATTTACTACTTATTATGTCTAGAAAGAACATTTTTGTTTTTTTTTAAATAGGTTTTTAATGGTTGAATTTGCAATGTAAGTTTATGCTAAATTGGTCCCTTAGTGATAATTTTGCCCAGCAAAAAGAGAGAGATGCAAATTATTCATTGATCACTCCTTTTTCCAATTTTTTAATTGATCACCCTCACCCAACACGACATGCTGCCAAAAGACGTTGGTCACATGATGGTTTCTGTTGAGTGACTAATCAGATCCGTTGAGGAGTATAGGGCCTCAACCACTTTACTGCGGTTTCAGTAGCAAGTAGGTTTTTTAGGGGGTGAAGTTGCTAGCCCCCCCACGCCCAACCCTTCTTTCATTAGGGTTTTGGATCAGCCATGACGACTATTTTTTCTGTCAGAGTAACCTTCTCTTAGATGGACTGCCTTACTAGATAGCTGGGGGAGAAGTGGATTCATGCCATTTCCAAGGGCCTTAGTGCAAATTGAACGAAGCTCAAACTCAGTTTGCCGATTCCGTGCCAGTAACTGTTATGGCATCTGCACCTCCTAAATGTTATGACCACGACGAGATACAAACTTGAAAAAGCATTATGTTCATAAAAGACGAATGGACTGTCTAATAAAGCAGTGGTTCCCAACCGGGGGGGGGGGGTAGTCCAAGGTGGGAATAAGGCTATTAGGTAAAAATAAAAGTCCAGTCTAGAGAAAGGGTTTTCTGCACTATCTATCAAGTCGAAGGGTCGAAATAAGTTTCAAGTTGAGAATGATTTAAAATGTGCTCTCTCACTAATAGACCCACAAATCGAAGAACTAGTAGCAAAAAACAAGAACAGAGATCACATTGATGTGTATATCAGTTATGATAGCAGAATTCTTATTTTTTTGTAATAAATTGGAATTTCAAATGATCTGTTCTAATTATTTTCACTTGCTTTCTTTGAGCAACAAATCAACAGCAGCAGCTGTACAATTATAAAATTAAACTAATTCTTAGTATGCAATATGTCTAATTATACGTAAAAGAAAGTTATTATTTGAAATTATTCTTTGTTGTAACTTAATAAATGGAAGTGGGGGAATACTAGTAATCTTATTGACAAAAGTGGGGAATGACTTGCAAAGGTTGGGAACCACTGGTCTAAAGAATCTTCTGGCACCATATTAATATTCATTTCATTTTTTTAAAAATGACCATCCCAAGAATTGAACTTGTAACTATGGCTCAATCTTAGGGCGTGACTGTGTGTCAATTCTTTCATTAAATCATCATTATGATCATCATCCTTGTAGTTACACATAATCAGAAACAACAGTATTTAGCAGTTGAAATGATTACGTCCTGGGTTAGCCTCATTCGAGCATCCATTCCTTTGTGTTGTGTTCCAATGTAATGAAACAGGTATGAACCTGCATCCAGGTTAAAGGAAATCACTTTCAACATCTATTGTAAAGTTAAAATGTATGTGTAATTAGCATCTGTTTGTAAACTTTTTGTAATTTGTGTCTTTAAAAAATAGATTTTAGAATAGTTTAAATACAAGTTGTCAAAAAGATGGTGGCATCCTTTTTTTAACCCTGTATACTATCTATGTGGATTCATTAAATATGTAATAATACTCTAAATATTATATTATATAATTAGTTATTACCTGTGAAAAAATTCATGGATATATTTGAATTTCAATGAGGTGATTTTTTTTAGAAAAGAAACTAAAAATAAAATATACTGGAGCCCATGATGCATTTGGGAAAAATACCTACCTTCTGTGGAGTTCAAGCTGTTTCTTCACATTCTCTTACTTACTTTAAGACTTGTAAGTTCACTGTTCCAAAACTGTTAATAGTATAAATCAGAGCTTTCCAAACTGTGTGTTGTGACACTTTAGTGTCACCAATAATCTCTAAGTATGTCGCAAAATTAGGTATAATTTTGTATATCTTTCAAAAGATATTTTTCCTGAGTCAGTTGAACTGCTGGGATGACATTATATATTTGGTTTGATTAACAAAACTTAAGTAGTGTTTTATTCTTAAAAAGTGTGTTGCCAATGCAAAAGGTTTGGAAAGCTCTGGTATAAAAAAAATGTTTATCAATTTCATCTGAGGCTTTATTAAAAAGTGGCTGAACTCGTTTAAGTGGAAGAGTCCCTTGTTTGGTAATGCTGGGTAGGAAATATTCTTATCAGCAAAATTGTTACCTTTTAAGTGGAAGAGTCCACTATTATGGACAGAAACAAACAGAAAAAGTCACACTGTTCATTATATAGATAGATTATATGTTATTATAATATTTTTATATAGAAAGATTACACCATGTGTATTTATTTATTTATTTGCTCTCTGTCATGCTAAGGGACACAACTCATCTATATTATCATTAATTAGGTTACCATATGATGACGTTGTAAAAATAGAATTTTATGTTGTGATGACTTAGTAAAAATGCTGAATTTAAAGAATACTAAAAATATAAAAACTAATAAAAATAAAAAATAATAAAAATCCGTTTGTGGTCAACATAACATTTTTGTCCAAGCTCACTGCAATACAAATCTCCATTATCCATGTATATAAAATGCAATGTGTATCCATATATTTCATATATACAGTCATTTTGTATGGCAACTAGTTACAGAATTACCTTGAATAGTGCGTTTTTTATTAGTGCTGGTTTTGATGTAGTACAGTTAAGGTATTTCTGTACAAATTAATGAAACTAAGTATAATCTGAAATAAAAACACATTAAATTATAATAAGACCTTGAACAGTGCGGTTTGAACAGTAGGGAAAATCTTGGAACAAATTAACCACACTATTCAAGGTAGCGAGAGCTATCTTTTTTCCCTTATGAATTTGAATTTTGTTAAGATAAAATTAAAATTGTTAGTTTAATGCTTAGGTTATATCAGTGTGCTGGAGAGCAAAGATCTACCTGGTAGATTTTGGTATAAATTAACCGCACTAATCGAGGTATGCCTGTATTATTATAATCCAGGTAAAGCTTCTTGGAGCCTTATGTACAAAACAGGAATTTGCAGTAAAATCTTGAGATACAAATGAAGAAAACAAACACTTTTTTTTTTAAAGACATTTATTTTGTGAAAGGTTACAAACAAGTTCATGTGAGTTCAATTAAATACTGATAATTGATGTTATTGCATCCAATGAAAGAATTTTTGATGAGAATTGAGGTTCTTTCTTTCGTGAACCACGGGACAAAAACTTGGGTAGAGACCCCTATTTAATGTACAGGGGGGAGGATAAGGTTTACCCCTCCCTGCTCCAATAATTCATTTTGCAATTGTAATTTGGTAAAATTCACTTTTACAGTGAGGAAAAATTATATTTAAGAATTTCAAAATTATGAGATAAAGAAATTCTGTAACTGATAAGGTTTTACGTAAGGTGTGTTTGTGTATTTTTTTGTTTAGGGTTTGGGTCCCAATCCCGAATGCCATAATCCTCAATGTTGAAATCTCGAAAGATCAGAATCCTGAAAGATCAAAATCCCCAAAATATAATTCAGGAAAAAATAATTTTAAAAAGTTCTTAAAGACATTTATTTACAGTTTTAAAAAGTGATTTATTTGAGAAACTTAAAAACACATTTAAAAACTCAAACCCTAACCCTAATGTATTCCATTATCTAGGGAATACAGTGAGAAAGAAAGACAAAAAAAAACGTCAAAAACTTTTTTCAATGGGAATTGTGGTATTTAGTATTCACCTTTCGGGATTTCAGCCTAACAGGATTTTGATCTTTTGGTATTTCAACATTCAGGATTGTTGTAATTATGATCGGCATCACTGGTCATTTTGTCTCTGGAGCCTAATCTGATTTTGAGAAATTCATGTAACTTTCTGATGAATCATTCTTTGTTTGTTCTACCCCTCAAAAGGACTAAATAGTTATTTCAAAAATGTGATAACCGTTACAAATGTTATATTCTTCGAGGAAAAAGCAATTATCAGAGGTACTCAAGAACACTATTTGATTTTAGTCTAACACAGTAATTTATTTTTTAATCATTATTTTTTTGTACAGTTTCAATTTTATTTTAACTGGGTTCCAGTCTGGGGAAAATATGTACTGTTAATTAATTAGAGCCGAAAATATTTTCTTTTCTTTCTATTCCTTCTCTTTAGGAAAGAAAAGGATCTGAAAAATACAAATCAAACAGAACAAAGATTTCTGGATAATGGTTAAAGACTAATTTATCTCTTATTTTATTTTTGTTGCTTTTTTATTCCAACATTCTATGGTCGTAAGTAAAAGAAAAAAGAAGTCCTATGCGTTGCGATAAAAAGCAAAAGAAATAAGACGAAAGAAAGACAAGTAAAAAAAATCAATGACAATACTTCATTAAAGAAATTCGTTAAATCGTTAGAGTTATCTCCCTTCGAACAATAAGCTCCATTCGCTGAGCGAAAATTTCTTTTTAATGTGTAGTAATGTGTATCAAAGCTTTTAAAATTACACGTTATAAATAATGTTCGAAAATGCGTGCGAACTGGAATGAAGACTAATAACTCCACTTAAATCCTTCGAAATAATTTGTAAAACTTTTCTTGAAGAGTCTTAAAGTATATAATTAACGTAACGATGTCGTAAAATAAAAGAAATGTTTGTTTCTTTCAAATTGTACTTGTAAAGTACAGACAAGAGAACAGTCTTTAAATTGGGTTAAACAATGGTTGAGTATAATTACTTAAAATCGTTTCTTTATGAGAACATATACTATTGATATCGTTTATATAACTTGATCTCTAAACGATAAGGAGAAGGTTATTGTCTTGTTGAGGAGGAAAAAAATCTAATCTTCCTCCCCTTAACCTACTTTACTTAGATAGACTTTATCATGTTTGGGGTCTTTTCAAGCCAAAACGTAATTCAAAATAATAAGTGGAATTTTCTATTGTTTTGAGAAGGGTCATTAACATTCAAGTAGTTCTTTGGACGATTGAACTCCTTGTTGTTTGATAAAAACTTCTGTTTACCCCATTCACACTCGGATTTTACGCCTGAAGAAGGCCGAAGAATGGATCAGCCGAAACGTCGTGTTAACAACACAAACAACAAGAAGGAGTTCAATCGTCCGAATAATTATTTGAATAAGTGGAATTGTTTTAAAGGGAGATTGATAAAAAAAAAAAAAAAAGCTTACATAACTCTGTGTTTCCGTTTGAAGTACTTAAAAAACAGACGATTTTAACTGGTGTTTATTGTTTAACAAATACGCTCTTTTGTTATAAAAAAAAAATCAGACTATTACGCGATTACCTATTTTAAAGTAAAGTATTTCAGTGATTCCCGGGACCACCTTCGCTAAGTTGTACCTCTTTTTCTTTCTGTTTTATTACTTTAAAACTTAAATTCTTTGAAAGAACAAAATGATTCAAGTTTTGAAGCTACACAAGGTAAAGAGAAAATATAGACATTTTGCCGGGTGACGGTTTGTCTAAAAATGCCAGGTGCGATGCGAAGAAGAAGAAGGGGTATGGGCATGGGGTGAAGAGAGAGAGAGAGAGACGCTGTCACCATGGATACCACATCAGTAAGAGTTGGGGCGGGGGGGTCCAGTTTTCGAAACTGATGCCAGTTAGAAAAGAAAGAGGAGAATGAAGATACCTGAATCGTTGTGTTTTCGTTTCTTCGTTCAAAAGAGTTCAGAATATCAGTTTTCTTTCTTTCTTTTGGTGTGTGTGTGTGTGTGTGTGTGTGTGTGTGTGTGTGTGTGTGTGTGAGTGAGAGAGAAAAAGAGCGCGTAGAAAATTTGGAGTTTCTCTTAAACAAGTTTTCGCACCACTTAACAAAGGTGGTCCCGATTGAAATTCTGCATGACGTCACGTAGCGTGTGTGAGGGTGAACATTTCACACCAGCGCACACTCGATGTTAAAAATGGCTCATAAATAAAAAATAAAAAAAGAAAGAGAATTCATGAAAAAAAAAACCCAGAAGTAATTTATATTGTTACTCAGTGCTTCGCTTCATAAATTTTCGACGGATATCGCATACCTGAATGACGTCACATGGCGTCCAATCGGGACCACCATTGCTAAGTTGTACCCAAGTTTTTGTTAATTTTAATTTTTTTTTTTTTTTTTGATTTTCAAGAACTTCGAAAAGTTTTCAATCTCATAATTAGATAGTCTGTGTCTGTGATCTTTTCCGATTTGATGGAACATTTGTTTAAGGAGAAAGTGTGTGATTGTTCCTTGGGTGTTTCTCTTCCGTTTGTTTGTTCCCATTCACAAGAAGGAGAAGGATGGACAGTGTGTAAAGAAAAGCACATTTCACTCCAGCAAACCAATTTCTCATCCTCGTTATTCATCGCAAAGCGGGCGTTGTTCGTCGACTTTCTTTACACTTGTAATATTCCTTTTTGTTTTGTTTTGATTTCATTCAAAATTTTAAAGGAATTTGTTGATTAAAGTTATTCCGGATTTGTAATTATTATTGAATTATTATTATTATTATCATTCTTTTTTCTTTCTTTTTTTAAAGTTTTTTGTTCCGGAACTTTTCGTTTTAATTGACGTAAAATTTGTACGAAGTCTTCACTTGATTTAATTGAAAACTTTTCTTATGAACAGAAATGGATTCGCCAAAAAAAAAAAAAACGGCAGTTTCTTCCTGAAACAGATCCTTCTATGTTTCAGTTCGTCTTCTTGTGTTTTGGTCCAATCAAATTATTTGGTACCCTCATTCGCCTCTGCCATGTATTCACTCGTGTCTGTCTGTCTTCCTGTCGGGCTGCCTGTTCCTCCCCTCAAAAAAGTTCTCAATGGATATCAATGACGACATTTAGTGGAAGCGTGGGCCATGGGTAAGGAAGAGTTTTTACTGACAATGGCATTGACAGAGGTGTGTTAACAAGTTCTTAATTCGGAAGATGAATTGGTTTCTTTCGTTTGAAAGAGTAGAAGAGTAAGACAGTCACACATTATACACAGTTTTTCTTCTTCTTGACCGTTTTGTAGCATTAAAATTTAGCATCTGCTCATATCATCGTTTTCTGCTCTGTTTAGCTTACAAAACTGCTGTAATTCCGATATACAGGCAAGTATTGATAAGCAGTGCCGGATTTTGGCATACAAGCTTCGGGTCTCACCGTTTTTAAACAAGGAACCTCCGATCTTTATAGCTTAGGGCCTCACCAAGTCTAAATCCGGTACTGTTGTTGAGCTGATATAAGCTTTGCTTAGTTTTACAACATAAGACCAAATAATACACAATCAGCGATTTAGCCGCGTACATTCATTCATCTTTTTGTTTTCTGTTTTTAACAACAATTTTTCTTTTTTAAGAGAAACGAGTTGTCTTCGTGAGTGAAGTGTCGACTTCTTAGTAACCTCTCTGACGAATCTGGCTGCTAAATTTGGTTATTTCGTAGATACAGGAACCGGGGGATTCTGTGTGTGCTAATCCGACCAGAAGACTCCGTTTGTTTTTGCAAGCGACGAAGAGGGATTCGTCGGCTCGACCCACGAAAGCATTGGCCGAAGTCTGCAACATACATGTGTATGTCGTACCAGCGATCTTCATTCGTACTAGTTGCTTTTTGCAATCCGTAAGGCATTGGACGAGAGATTTAATTTCGGCACTACTCAATTCGACACCGTCTGTTGTCGCAATTTTTTCGCCGTCGAAGTTGTAGATAGCGGCCTGTTCGACCTTACCACGAGCCGTCAATTTGTAGAGCACGTCTCTCATCAACATGTTGATTGTTTTGGGTCTGGGAACGCTCGAGCCTCTTTTGTTCGTTCTTCTTTCTTTCTTTTTTTAACTTGTCTTTTTCTTTTTCGTTCTTTCCACTAACTTTTTAAAATAATACTGACTTTTGAAAATACTTTTTGATAAATAAAGTAAATAGATAAATATGTTTTGATTAGTCTTGTTCTGTCTCTTGTTCACACAGGAAATAAAACAGCAATTTAAATGAGCTTTTTCCCCCGTGAATTGAAAAAACACCAATATGTGTAAAACGCAACAGACTAGTGTAAGCGATCTAGACGATGTTTTGCAGACCCTCGTAGTAATGTAGTGACGAGCTGTGCTGACAGACGTCTAGTAGTCTGTGATAGACAAAAAAATAATTGTCCAGTTCACTGACAAAAATTGTTGTCTCTTCTCAACAGAACTAAAGTTGCTGTTTATTTTTAAATGCTGTTCAGCGACACTTTTATAGTGTCAGAACTACGGCGCGGCAGATGCCAATCATTGGAGGTGTGTCTATGGGAGGAGCTTGGATTGATACCGCCCTGAATGACTTGATGAATGACAGACAAAATCTGACCGTAAACCAAACTGGCTGAGTGGGTGACGTAATAGGGAGATAGTGACACAGGTACAAAATGTTCTGTTTTTTTAAGAAAGCCACCCCCCCCCCGCAATTCCGATAATACGCAGGCACACGCGCGTTCGCACGCACACGCGTGTGCGCATACTGATATAACAAAAGAATTGTGATTTAGATTTAAGAAAGCATATTTTGTAGTAAAGTTTAAAGTTTTTATCTTCTAAATAAACCAGTTCCACTTATAAATGACCGTATTTTACAAACATATAAGTACTGTACTAGCAATTGGTCATAATCTTATGAATAAATGTAAAAGTATTTTCTTTTGAAGATTTCCG
This sequence comes from Architeuthis dux, assembly GCA_006491835.1. NCBI lineage: Eukaryota > Metazoa > Mollusca > Cephalopoda > Oegopsida > Architeuthidae > Architeuthis > Architeuthis dux. The sequence continues at coordinate 5,669,274 of VCCN01005997.1, read as the reverse complement.
TCTGTTATCTTGCTATAGGACAGGGCTTCCCAATATGTTTGTTCCTCTGTACTCCTTATGTATTCTGGCAAGTTCCCTGGGGATTTGGGGGCCCGGGGGCCTTGGCTCCTTGACTCTTCCCTCCCAACATTTAGCGTAGTGGTTCCCAACCGGGGGGGGGCGGATACCTGAAGGTCCACAAAGGTATTACTGGGGATCTTTTGACAGACCTTTCAAAAGCCTGGGGTCCGTGAACTTGTTGAGTAGGAAGACCGTTCAAAGGCCTGGGGGTCCATATGAAAATTCATTTAAATAGTTGGTTGCGTTTATCGACTGTTTTGTAACCAGCTTGGTACACTGTACAGCAGTGTACACCAGGGGTCGGCAAACTTCTTCGGAGGCAGGCAGGATTAGAGATGTTTTTATATCTTGAGGGCCAAGGAGAATACAAAATGAAACAATGATCGCACAAGGTTATGTCCACTCGGATGGTGTAATGGTTAGCACGCAGAAGGTCTTGGGTTCGATTCCCGGTATGAGCGAAGAGTGTGGAAAACTCTTCATTAGGACAAATTTCTCTGTGCACTCAAAAGTTAAAGATATCCCTTTGGTGAACTTGCATCCTGCCAGGGGCGGTGGTCAGTGTAGGAATAAAGTCCTGGTCTCGACCAGACTTGCAAGGATCACTAAGCTGACGCATGCAATAGAAACCGGGTCTTCGTTACCGGGCTCCATACTCCATTGGGAGTCGTCTCTTAAGAGACGGGACCCTTTACATACACAAGGCTATGGAAACATCTTGTTTTGGGTTGGGTTTTTTTAAAAAATGACTTCCATGTTTTTTCATCATTATTATAACTACATACACTTCCATGTACTATCAATAAGAACTATGACATTCTTTTTGAGGGACAAAATATTGCACGATTATGGTTAAAATTCTGTGTATATTAATAGAATAGCAGGAATGCGTAATGTTAAAACATTTTAAGCTATAAAACATTAATTCGTTTGAGGCCATTGTAAAAATGTGACTTTTGCTCTTTTGCTCTTTCTAACGATATTGGATTTTATTGTTCGCTAACCAAAGATAGATAAGGAGAACAAAGAATGTTTGTATTCAACGTGACATATTCAATGAAGTTGGTGGGCCAGATGAAATGAGGCCGCGGGCCGTAGTTTGCCGATCTCCCGGTGTACACCATATGGTATACTCTCAAACCCCGATATACCCCTTGAGAAGTGCAAATGTATCCCTGGGATACATGTACCTCAGGTTGGGAACTTCTGCTACAGAACGAGCGGCTTTACCAAATGAGTCACGATCTCTACCTCATCACAATAATAATAAAATAGTATTCTCTTAATTTAGCAATCTGAAATCTTCAAAAGAAAATACTTTTACATTTATTCATAAGATTATGACCAATTGCTAGTACAGTACTTATATGTTTGTAAAATACGGTCATCTATAAGTGGAACTGGTTTATTTAGAAGATAATAACTTTAGAAGGGTAGTTAGAGATTTGGCGGCCCTGGGGGTGTTGGCTCCTTGAGGGACCCCCCCCCCCCCCAAAAAAAAAGAATTTAGTGTGATTTGTCAGTAGAAATGCAGTAGGTGAACTAGAATTACTATTCATAAAGCTTTTGGGGGCCCCTCCATTGTGGTCATCCCCTCCCCAGGGGTCTCCAAATCTCCAAATAAATTCACACAGTAAAAGCAGTTTTCAGACTTGCACCAAGATTTTAGACTTGATTTAACCCTTTCCAGACTCCTGGGACATATATGTCCCAGTAGATTTCTATAAGGGATATACGCGACATATATAGCCCAGCAGTCACAGAAACCACGGGATAATGTGTGTCACAAAAATAAAGTGCATGAGACTTTCCCGGAGAATAACATCATCATAGTATGAAACTCTTGCGGAAATTAGTTTGCACTACATGACTGAACAGGAAAGACGTGTAGGCGAAGGGATCTGCTAATTCCATGTTTTCCATCTGTCCCGGAATAAATGTCTAATGGGACAAATGTATCCCATCATGATTTTGCTTCTTCAAACATTTTTTTATTCATTTTTATAGAAGAATAGTTTTCTTTAAACACTAAATAAAAACCAATAGTGTTTGGCTTTTTAAAATACCCTTTTGAAAATTAAGCCATTGATCACCTTTAGATTTGGGGGCCGGGTGGCTTGGCTCCTTGGGGGCCTCCTCTATCATTTTGTGCAGGCGTTCCCAACCTGGGATCCGCAGATCCCCGAGGGTCCACAAAGGTATTACTGGGCAGACCTTTTAAAGGGCTGGGGGTCAGTGAGCTTGTTGAGTAGGCAGACCTTTCAAAAGCCTAGCTAGAGATAGCGGGGCCATAGAAAAGGCGGGGCCTGCATATGCTAGATTTGCTTCATAGTTAACCCGGCACTGGTTCTATTCTCTGGGATTTAGGATTTAATTTGAACGAACGATAATCATTGATTTGATGTTGTTATTTATTCGACGATACATGTCATATGTAGTCCACTGTTTAATGCCTACAGTATTTCAACCGAACTACTATTCGTTTTGAAGGATTCTGTATCAGGGGCGGATCCAGGTTTTTGAGCAACGGGGGTCCAAATGGAAAAAAATACTTTTACCAATGAATACGGGAATATGGCCCATCAGTCGACCCAAATTTTGAGCGAAAAAAACCGTATCTTAAAATAACACGACTTACACAAGATCATATACGGTGATCGGTTTAATAAACGTCAATGTTTTCTTAAACAAGCCTGAAAGTCAGACAATAGATGCGATATTTAAACATGAGGTCAGTTAAATGTTAAAAAAAAATAAACACCGTGATATGAGATATGTTAAAAAGAAAAACACCGCGATATGAGATATGTTCTTTTTCAAACACCGTGATATGACATATGTTAAAAAAAATGTTTCTTCTTACAAAATGAACGCAATCTTACGTCACAGTTTGATTTCGAGAATTGATTTTTAAAAAGAACAAAGAAATATTATTTCATTACGTTATGATATGTTGACGACCATCGCTGCTAGGGAAGCGTAGCGCATCTCAATATATAATTACTTGGTATTGTTTGAGTGTTTTATTTATAAAATTTCTTTATCTTTTGAATAATGTTTTATTGTACTTTGCCCGAGCAGGATGTGGGGACCGGACTCCCCCACCCTCTTGATCCGCGCTTGTACATATTTTAATTTTTTCAGACTTTTGTCATTCGTGTGTGTGTGTGTGCATTTCTCCTTCTTCTCTCTCTCTCTCTCTCTCTCTCTCTCTCTCTCTCGTGTGTGTCTTTCATCTAATGTATGCCTATGTTCCTCTTTCTCTCATGTGTATATGTATCGCCCCCTTTCTCTCCCTCTCGTGTGTGTGTCTTTTTTCTCTTTTTCCCCCCTCTCATATGCGTGTGACCTTTTCTTTCTTTCTCCTTTATATGAAATGAATAAATATATAAATAAACAGGCCTCGTTAGTCAATTTTCCTAGAATGTTACCTAAACTGAATTGGTTGACATATAAAACAGGTCTGGTTAGTCAACCAATAGAAACCGTCACGTGACCAAAGTCTTTTGGCAGCGTGCTGCGTTTGGGTGATCAATTAAAAAATTGGAAGAATTGGTGATCAATGAATAAGTAAATTTCCTCGCGTTTTGATGGATCACTAAAAGGTCCGAATTTTCGAAAAACAAGCGTGAACACTGCCGAACACAAACTAAGGGACCAATGAAGCATAAACTTACATTGTAAATTGAATCCCCAACTGAATTTTATTGGGGGGATGTTTTTTTAGACATAATAAGGAGTAAATGTTTAAATTTCCATCTCTCTAGCCCCATTGGTGCAGCCTGTATACGCCCGAAACGTATATACATAGCTAGATAGTCAGCCAGCCAGAATCACTTAAAAACTGAAGAAACCTATACTGACGGTTTCTAATGAATAAATCAATAATCAATTTAAATTTCGTCCTAACAATTTGGAAATGGCACTCGCCACGTTTTTGTAACGAAACACTTCTTTAGTATACTCATTTTTACTTATATATGTTACCTACATAAACGTGTATACGTGCGAGATTCCATGAACCTCTATACCTACCATATACAAATTTACATCTTATTATATAATGGCCAGTGTCACTTTTTTGTTTGTTTGTTGGTTTCTGTCACGCTAAAGCATACAGAAAGAGAGGAAGAGGTAAAGCAAAGCCCGTGTCTGTGTTTTCACGTGCGCTGAATACAAGTAGCTATGTGTATATGTGTTCGCGTCCACATCACTACTATTACTGCTGCTGTCTTCGTATTTGGACAGAAAACAAATATAGGCATCTCTGATTTCTTTCATGAATAAAACTGATCTTTATCTCATATTAAAAAATGAAATTAATTTGTTACCCAATTCTGTTGCCTTATTGCGTTTTTTTTTTGTTTGCAATAAATATATTTATACTAAGATATATATGTGTATGATTCGAACAACCCAGTCAGTTTTGACATGTACAGGGCGTCCCTAAAGTCTGGACACATAGGAAATATCACTATTTATAACTAACTATATTTTTTTTGCCCCCACAGATTAAATATGAGTTTGTCGAAAGAAGAAAGGATTGACTTCTTTTTCTGGGGTATGCTAAAGGAGAAGGTGTACTCAATGAAAATTAAAGATACGAGACAACTGAGGGAATGAATGTGCTCAAATTGACGGAAATGTGGAGTTAATGCATCGGGTTCATGTGAATCTCGCAAAGCGCATTGAACTTTGCATCACAACTGGTGGAAAACACATTGAAGATGTTATTTATTAATAGTTCAACTAAATAAAATGTTGTTCAAATTTTGTTATTGAAAATATGCATTTTGCCTATGTGTCCAGACTTTAGGGACACCCTGTATTAAGCTAGTTTAATTATAATTGGCAATGAAGAATGTTGTCAACATAAAAGAAGCCATTTTAGATTCTCTAAACAAAAATCAAACACACATTCATTAAATTGCTTGGTATCGAATCAGCAGATAAAAATGTGATTATTCTTTCTCGTTTAGTAAATTACACCGGGCAACGCCATTTTTGTTGCTGGTTAGTGAGTGTTATTTCCTAAATACGTATGTGTAAAAAGTATAGAAAATGGCTATTATTCCCTTCAAACATTGCTTTTGTGATCAGAACAGTGATATTCATATGTAGATGGTTTTCTAACTTTATATGATTAAATATGTGCAAATTCGCCCGTTTTCCAATTGGAAATAAGTGGGTTTCAAATTATCACTGTCCTGGTCACAAAAGCAAAGTTTGACGGGAATAATTGACATTTTCTATACTTTTTAGACATAATCAATCAGAAAATAACACTCATTACCCAGGAACAAAAAAAAAAGTAAAAATATTTTGCACAGCGTTATCTCGACTGAAACCTGTGCTAAAATTGATATGGCAACCTTTATTCCCGAACAACGGGGCTAGTAGTATTGCTTTATTTATATCAAGTTCGAATACCAACACGTGATAGTATTGAATTTTCAAGATGTTATTTTTAAGAAGTTATGCGATGAAATAAAAGAATCCTTGAAGCAAAACTGGTAAATTATTTGAGTCATAAAAGAAGCCATTTTAGATTAGAATACAATTGAAGGCGCATACTTTAGACATTAATTACAGAAAGAAAGGGGAATTTTCGGTACAAGTTAGGTAGTGCGGTCCCAAACAAGGGAGCTAGTAGTATTGCTTTATTTTCGCATTTCATACCCCAACATTGCCGTCATTCACGTTGTACCATGTTAAAGTTGGGGGTAAGGGTAAGGTTAGGCAATTGGATCACAATCATTGGAGTATGAGATTCGAACATAAAGAAATACTACAAGTTCGGGAGGGGGCGCACTTCTTTTTAGGGACCGCACTATTTAATTTTTATCGAATGTTTTAACGTGATTAATAAATCATTGATAAAATTGCTTTTTTAAATAACGTTCTAGTCGGCCTAAAAAAAAGCAATATTGAATCAACAACGTGTTTTATGTAAAGGGGAGACAACTGCAGTAGGCTGCAATAGATTTAAAGTTGCTACTGTGTTGAGTTTTCTTGTGACGTGCTGAATTCGATTACAATTTTATTTTTGGGCTCGGATACGTTGTTCTCGAGTTATAAGAGTATACACATACATACACACATTACAACTTTAGATATATAAGATATGTACATATATACATGTACATATATGTGT